>JAHDVF020001329.1:0-96770 GCA_022606425.2 Lepidostoma basale | reverse complement strand
AATAACTGAATTTTTAGTTTTTCTATTTTTATTTTATTAAATCAGTGTATTCCCATCGCAAGATAAAATGATATGAGCTCTTATGTCCTGCATAGTAGAAACCATTAGTTACTGGCAGTATTTGTAATGAAACACGTCTTTTATATAAAACTTAATATTAGGTCCTTACATATGAAATTGGCGTTTTGCCGTACTGGCAACTTTGATCTCAAATATCTTCTCTTTGGTTAGGAATTCCAAATTCAAATTTATACGGCTATTTACTCAAGTATTTGTGTTTCGAAAATTATAATTAATTTGTTTTTTCCTCAATTGTTTTTTTTATTTGCGTCACTCAGTTTACAAAATGGAAAACTTGAAATATCGCGTTATTTACGAGTACGAGTTCCACCGTGGCACCAGTGCTGCAGAAACGGCTCGAAGAATTAATGATGTGTATGGCGACGGTGCCGCAAAAGAAAACACAGTGCGTTTTTGGTTCCAACGTTTTCGTTCTGGAAATTTCGACCTGCAGAACAAGCCCCGTGGACGGCCGGAGACCAAAGTTGATAATGAAGAATTGAAGGCTATTGTGGAAGCGGATCCATCGCAAACCACGTCCGAGTTAGCTGCAGGCTGCGGTGTTAGTGATAAAACTGTTTTAATCCACTTGAAGCAAATTGGGAAGGTGAAAAAGCTTGAATGGTGGGTACCTCACGAATTGAGTGAATCAAATCAACAAACGCGCGTTGACTGCTGCGTTGCATTACTTAACCGACACAATAATGAAGGGATTTTGAATCGAATCATTACCTGTGATGAAAAGTGGATCCTGTATGATAATCGGAAGCGCTCGTCGCAATGGCTGAACCCTGCCGAACCAGCCAAACCATGCCCCAAGCGAAAATTGACTCCAAAAAAGTTACTTGTGAGCGTTTGGTGGACTAGTGCTGGTGTCGTTCACTACAGCTTTCTTAAATCTGGCCAGACGATTACGGCAGATGTCTATTGTCAGTTTCTTGTGAATTCTATTGTTTATTGTGAATATATCTGTCTTATTCTATAATACATAAACGAAAATTTCAAATTTTGTATTTTATTGACTTCACTAGTTGAAATTGTTCTTCTCTAACTAATCATAATTTAATTAACTAATTATCAAGTTCCTGTATATTTATTCTGTATTTTGAATAAACATTTTGGCGTATTTTAATATCAAAATCAACGTTTCTTCATTCGTAAGTTTGTTTAGTATATATTATACTTTGTTATGTTTAAACATTTTATTATTATATGTACTCGTACATACATAGGGCCAAGTTGTATGTACATATAAGTTGTATAATACATATTACATATAAGTTGTATGTACATAAAATTGTATGTAGATATAAGGTACGTATATAATTGTATGTACATATATAAGTCCAAGGTAATGATTTTTGAAAAGAAGAAATCATGACAGTCTGCGTGAATGGTGAAAATTTGGAGCAAGTAGATGAGTTCTTGTATTTAGGTAGTATGTTGACAAGATTATGGGTGAGTGAAGATGGATATTGAAAGAAGGGTTGGAGCAGGAAACAAAGTGAATAGTGCACTTAAAGTTGTCATCGCAAACAAAAACCTATCCAAAAAAGCTAGAATGGCAGTGCACAATGGTGTTCTTCTACCGACCCTTATGTATGGAAGCGAAGCATGTAACTGGCAAAAAAAGGATGAAAGTAGAATAAATGAAGTAGAAATGAGATCTCTTAGACGAATGTGCGGATACTCTGTGTATGATAGAGTTTCGAATGAAAATATAAGAAGCGAATGCTGTGCGAATGATGGTGTCATGAACAAAATAATGAAAGGATCGTTAAGATGGTTTGGACATATGGAAAGAATGAATGAAGAAAGAATGGTAAAAAAAATATATGTTAATGATGTAAATGGAATCAGAAATAGAGGAAGACCGAGGAAAACGTGGCACGATCAAATAAATCAAATATTGAATGTCGGCCATGTGAGGAGTCAGAGAAATCGACGCGCGTGCATGACACGATGTATGAATGTTGAGGAAGCGAGAGAAATATGTCAGGAAAGAAAAGTGTGGCAGTCCATTATTTCTGCCTACCCCTTCGGGCAGACGGCGTGATGGTTAGTAAGTTAGTTAGTTACATATATAGGGCTTTCAAATCAAATGAAATCAGTTTGTTTTCTTAAAAGATATAACAAACAAAATATAAGTTTAAGACATCTTTTGAGAAAATACAAAATATAATATATGATACCAGGAAAGCATGTGAGATAGATCGATCGTCAATGGTATTCACTAATATGAAAGACGTCGTTCAACGACTAGTTCGTGTTCAGCAGACTGATTGCTCTTTCCACCGGTGTTACCAGAGGCAGATTGGTTCTGGCGGCCGGTAGGTAAAACAATCTATGCTGTCGCTGAGTTATCTATCATGAAATTCTTGCTTGAACGGTTTGAGCAAACTCTTCAAAATAAGAAATGCGAGAAGAAAATTTCGTTATTTTTAAAATTGCCTGAAATAAATCAGGTTTTGTGCGCCGCCCACTGTTTGAATTTCTAATTTATTCTCAAACACTAATGAATCGGGCACAGTCAATAACTGGCAGACGATATTTAATTCATCCCCTAAATTAATTACCCCGCAGCTAGAATGTTTAGGCGTCCCACGCAAAAGAAGTGACTTGATAAGGCTTTTATGACAACATAAGGGTAGTTTTCTGAGAAGGGTATAAAATATTATCACGACCTACGTCACCCACACATGCAAATGTCAGCCCTTTGCAAATGTATAATGTATTTTATGTGTGTTCGGAAAGCTATTTATCTTAGCTCGCTCGTGTTTTGTGTTTTCATTTTGGCTGATACGGGAGTCAAAGACAAAGTGACTTCCTTGTCGCGTTTTATAGAAGAATTTTAAGCCAGATACGAATTATATACGCATCCTGTATTTAATATCTGTTTAGGTCAGGAGCACAACTGTATATTCATGTGGTAAAAGGGACTTAATTATTATCAAGAAATGAATTATTTTGTTAAACTATTAGCTCCAAAAATTTTGTTAAAATATTATCGGGAATCAATATATTCTCCCTTGATATTATATGTTAACGATGTAAATGGAACCAGAAATAGAGGAAGACCGAGGAAAATGTGGCACGATCAAATAAATCAAATATTGAATGTCTGGCATGTCAGGAGTCAGAGAAATCGACGCGCGTGCATGACATGATGTATCAATGTTGAGGAATCGAGAGAAATACGTCAGGAAAGAAAAATGTGGCAGTCCATTCTTTCTGCCTACCCCTTCAGGGAGATGGCGTAATGGTTAGTTAGTTATTTAGTTAGTTAAAAACATTCAACATACTAAATCCACAAAAAAAATCACATATTACTTTACAAGGTACACAGATCAACACAAATTGAAAGCATAATCAAATCTCTAGTCAAAATACGTCATTATAATAAAATATTCATTGTTTTTATTCAAATATGAAGTATAACACCAATCAAAATCAAAATATTCATTGAGAGATATTTAGTTTTTTTTTGTTCGTGATAGATATCCCCGACAGTGACAACATAAATTGTTTTATCTACCGGCCGCCAGATACAGCCTGCCTCTAGTGACACCGGTGGGAAGATCAATCAGTCTGCTGAACGCGATCTCCTTGGAGATCGACATCTTTAATATTAGTGAAGGTACGCTTAGAAAACAAATGCTATTGAAATTAGAGAGTATCTTGGCTTCCTAAAGTCGAACCATATCTCGTGCGTTCCTGGTATTATATATTATATTTTACCTGTTCAATATATGCCCTTAACTTTAATTTTGTTAGTAAAATCTTTTGAGAAAATAAACTGATTAACAATATACTCGTATAATAGCTAGACAGTACGGGTTAGAGAAGGTTAAAATTCAAATGCTATATCGGCATATTAAAAAAAAGAAATGTGTTTTTTGGGATCTCGGGAAAATGCGTGGTACTCGTCTTTCTGGATCAAAGTTGCAGATCATCATCTCCATCTTAAGGGTGGTTATAAATGTGTGGTGGGTAATATTTGCTTTCCTCCTTCTACGTTGTGCCGTATTGCTGGAAATGTGCCAAGCCAATGGGACATCTCCGAGTTTATAACCGCTCTGAAGATTAAGACTGCAACAATCTCCGAAACGTCGATCCAGAAAGACGAGTTAAACGGATTTTTCCAAGATCCCAAAAAATATGTTGCTACCAACCGTGGAAATCTAGGCAATTAATTTAATGTATGTATTCTAAGCAAGTCATATGTATTAACTATTCTTACCGATCAAATGTAATGGTTAGGTCAGCAATGGCGAGGTCTGCCCTTTGGTCCAGCAATTCCCTCACCATCCCGTCCCACTCCCTGGTCTCCCTGTTGAAGGATCCGTAGCGCCCGTCCGGCACCAGTCTGAAGGTGTAGTTGAACATGAGGATCCGTGAGATTTCTTGGATCAGGTCAATAGCGTATCCCTCAAACTGTGAATTTCCTGACAACTTCTCGCTGGCTTCCTTGCGCATGGAGTAGGGTGAACTCTGTAAATATGGCGAAAAAGTCAGTCAAATTTAAGGCATTCATTTGGACACTGTATGTTTAGTTTTTTTTAAAAATAATGTATAACACTTGTGTATTTTGTTTTAACACCACTTAATTGAATTTTTTGGAACTAGCCGGTTTTGCTTTAGCCCGAGCTTCTTCAGGGTTACAAAAACAAGCTGAATGATTTAAATTGTTTTGTAACACTGATAGATGCTCCCGCGAGAGCAAACCAGTTGGTTTGATAAAACAAAATAAATTGGTGTAAAAGAAAAAGTATTATAATTTTTTTTTAACAAATTAAGTGCTTCATACGGAAGAATAATTTTATTCTACCTATCTTTCGCCACCGGTTTCGGCAGCTTGCTGTCATTTATTTATTTATTAAGGGTAACAAACAGCGATATCAATAACAATATATAATAAAATATTTAGAATAACTAAAGTAAGGCCAATTACATGCTACCACTGTCATTTTCTGGTATCCACATCAAAGTTTGTTAGGTTTATTTACTGGTATGGTTTGATATTTTTCGATTCTATATAATCCATTAGTGATGAAATGCTTTACAATCCTTTATCACGAACTTACATAAAATATTTAAAAAAAACTTGTACAATCACTTAGTTAGGCCATTTATAATGGATTTAAATTGTTCAATTTCAACCCTCATTATTACAATTTTAAATACAGGTTTCAAAAAATGTCTATAAGCTGCCGAAACCGGTCGAAACCAAAATCTTCTTCTTCCTCCTTCTTTTCCAAAACTTGTAACTTGGTTATGGAAAATCAACCCATAGAACAGGTCAGGACCTTGTATCTAGGCATAGACCTGGTGGGGTATAAAGCATGCGTAAGACCAATAATAACATATGGCGTCAAAGCAAGTGCAGACACAGTAAGGACCAAACAAGTTTTGAGAACTTCCGAGATGAAGACACTGAGGACGACAGCAGCAAAGACGCTGAGAGATCGCGTGAGGAACACCAGAATAAGATAGATATGTGAGATTGAGGATATTATAAGATAGAGCAGACAGCGAAAAAGGCACTGGTGTGGTCTTGTTCATAGAATGGACACCACCAGACTCCCCTAGATTACATCGCATAATCAACCTCATAGTGGTCTCATAGATGGTTCTCGTGGGAGACCCCTTAAAAGATGGAAGGAATGCTGGGAGTCTACCTCACAGGAGGAGCAACACTCTGGAGAACAGACCACATTGGTCTACTACAAGCAAGAAGAAGAAACCAAATGTAAGTAAAATAAATCTTTGTAAAATGTATGTTTTAAGTTTAAAATATTTCCTTCATTATGAGCAATGGACTTCTATTAGAATATTCTACTATATTAACAACATTATCGAAGCTTTAAATAAATAGAGGTATATATGGTATGTCGTTATACCCTTATTGTGTGGCTGACTAAAGTTTCACTTGACGAGTTCATCATAATATTATTTACGTAAAATTTAGTATTTATTGTTTCATGAACAATGATGTAGAACTCAATATTAAATAATTAATACGAATGAAAACGTCTGTCATCTAAAAGATAGAATGACATATCATTATATTTAAGATAGAATGACATGTTTCGCCCTTCTAAATAATCAAATGTACGGGTCGAAGGCATTTAATAATCCATTAGAAGAACGAAACATGTCATTCCATCTTAAATATAATAAAATTCCTAGAAGACAGACGCCTTCATTCATATTAATTATAAAATTTAGTAGTCAGGATCTGAAGTTAAAGGGTTTATAAGATATATTAATATGTGAGCTATAAATGTAGTTCAAAACTATTTTTTACTGCAAATGCAGCCAGCCACACTAAAGGGTAGATTATAATATAACACTGTAATCAAGTTGTTTTCGCCTTTTTATTGAATATTTCAGGTTTCTCTTACCAAAATAATAGTAACAACGAGTGTTTTGTTTTGCAGAATCTCCACTATTTCTCTCTGCGAGTCTCCGTATGTCCTGGTGTAGTTGACCCCCTCCGTGGAGTTCCAAGTTCCTACTTTACGAAGGCCGTCCTTGCTTAGCTCCACTATGTCAAGGGAGAAGTCACTCCTGAATCCTTGATGATCGAATTTGATGACTCCTGTAAGACCTTTCATCTCGACCTAAAATAAATAATTCAATTTTAGTACACGTTTTTTTATTCTTAAACAAAAATAAATATTCATTGTTTCTTGAACAATGATGTTAAACTCCATATTAAAAAATTAATACGAATAAAAAAGTCAGTTTTCTAGAAGTTTTATTGTATTTTATAGGAATGACATGTTTCGCCCTTCTAAGGCATTATCAAATGTGACAAAATTTCTCTCATCCTTCTTCTGCCAGTTCCATGCTTCGCTTCCATACATTAGGGTTGGGACCAGAACTCCATTGTGAACGGCCGTTTTCGCTTTCATTGATAAATTATTGTTTCCAATAACTAACTCAAGTTCCATTCACTTTGTTACCCGCACCAACCCTTCTTTCGACGTCACTATCCGTTCGGCCATCCACTGTGAACATGCTACCTAAATACACAAATTCACTCACCTGCTCCAAATTCTCTTCGTTCACACCTATGTTACAAGCTGTCATTTGCTCTTCCCTTTAAAAACATTCGCCTTTGACTTTCCGACATTCATCATAAAATCATTTGACTTGCATACCTCATACATTCTCGACACCAAGACTAATAATTCGTCCGCATAGATAGAATTATAGTATTATAGTTCAAAACATAAACAATCAAAAACCTATTATACTTCAATGTTTATTCGTTACTTCCAGAATACAATAAAACAAATCTAAGAACTTAATCGCAACAAACGATCGTTTTCTCTTAATCTGTATTTAATTATCCTCTGAGATAAATGGTTGCCCATAGAGAATGCACTCAAATAATTTGTTTTCCTCCCATAGATGTCAGTACTAAAGGATTGACTTAGCAGAGAAGCAAACCGCACTACAGAAATACGCTATTTTTGTTTCAACTGCAAAGCTTTAAATCAATTTACTTTACCAAGCATATTAAGAGCTTTGAACTTAAAATTCGTTCAACTCTCCAACGAATCAAATATCTTTTTATATAATAATAAATATAAAAAGGATTAAAACTTTAATTGTTTTAAAATAAATTATTATTCATATTTGTATTATTTGGTTCGACCAGTTCAAGGTTATATCAACACCCTGGTCTAATTAACCGTTACACCGTCTCCTCGAGGGGGTAGGCAGAAATAATTAACCACAAGCTATTCTTTCCTGACATACTGGTCTCGATTCTTCAACATTCATCTTTTGTGTCATGCACGCACATCGATTTCTCCGACTCCTTACGTGGCAAACATTTAATAATTGATGGATTCGATCATGCTACGTTTTCCTCGGTCTTCCTCTATTTCTGGTTCCATTTACATCGTTAATAATTTTTTTACCATTCTTTCTTCATTCATTATTTTCATATGTCCAAACCATCTTTCTTAATGATCCTTTCATTATTTTGTTCATAACACCATCATTCGCACCGCATTCAATTCTTATATTTTCATTCGACACTCTATCATACACGGAGTATTAACACATTCGTCCAAGATATCTCATTTCCACTGCATTTACTATACTTTCATCCTTCTTTTTGCCAGTTTCATGCTTCGCTTCCATACATAAGGGTCGGTAGAATAACACCATTGTGCACTGCCATTCTACCTTTTTTGGATAGGTTTTAATTTGCGATGATAACTTTAAGTGCACCATTCAGTTTGTTGCCTACCCCAACCCTTCTTTCAATATCCCTCTCCACTCGCCCATCTCTTGTAAACATACTACCTAAATACAAGAACTCAACTACTTGCTCCAAATTTTCACCATTCATGCTAATGCTGCAGACTGTCATAATTTCTTCTTTTTCAAAAATCATTACCTTGGACTTATTAACATTCATCATCAGATCATTTCGCATGCATACCTCATACATACAATTCACCAGGACTTGTAGTTCATGCTCGTGGTCTGCAAGTAGGACAACGTCATCCGCATACAAGAGACAGCTTACTGACACTCCGCTCATTTTGGCACCTACATCCAACCCTTTCAGCTCTTTCATACACTTGTCCATGTATAGATTAAATAACCACGGGGACATTACGGTTTGTAATAACCCTGTTTGACACGTTTATTGATATCAAACCAGGCTGTAAGATCTCCATTTACTCTGACACTAGCAGAGCTTTCCATGTATAGCGACTTAATCGCCGTGATCAGTTTTGTACTTATTCCATATTCAGACAATATTTTACACATTTTACTCTATTAACGTACATAATTATTTTCAAATTCAATTTATTTTCATACATATTTTACAAGTCCCATGTCTCACTATAATAGATAATTCAATCTGTTAAAATATGAACAAACATCATTGCAATACCACATTAATGCTTCCATTTTCAATGTAGACAACTGAAACCGAGTTTGTTAGTGTTAACTGTTTTAATATTTGCAGAAAATCTCATTATAAGCTTTCATCGTTTCATTAATTATTCCAAAAACCGGTAATTTGTTTATGTTTGTAGCTCTGCAAGCTTTAACAAGCTAATAGGATAAACATTATAGGGTTCGCACTACACTATGGCTGTTAATATAATACAAAGTGAAACAAAAAATACTTATTTCTTAACATTGGTAAAAAAAAATATCATCATGTCTGTGAAACCAAGAATAACTAATGTTTATCATATTGCATAAGAAAAAAATATTAAATAACTTTTTTAATACGAATGAAAACGTCTGTTTTCTAGAAGTATTATTATATTTTATACTAGAAAAAATGTTGTTTGATCTCGGCGCTCGTACCTCAATGACACACAACATAAGGATTGCGCATAGCGCATGCGTAAAGGAACACAACACCATCTACCGGTGTTCCCGAAACTAATATATATATCGCCATGTTGATTTTCAGCCGTTCAATACAAAATATGAAAATATAAAATACGTCGAAATTATTATTATCGAGATTTTTTCCCGATGTTTTAATAGTTAATCTGTTATCCGGGACGGAGACAAATTCAGCAAACTAAAGATCATCAAAATTGGTTCAGCCGTTCTCGAGTTATAAATGGTGTAACTAACACAACTTTGTTTTATTTATATAGATTAATAACATGTTTCACTTGTCCAAAACCTTATCAAAATTACATAAATACATTTGATTAAAATAAAACCATGTTTTTTCAACTACTTCCACTTTTGTCTTTATTTCCAGCGACCGGTTTCGCCAGGCTCGCTGGCATCGACAGAGAGATGGAGAGAAGGCTGGTCGTCTTCATCACAGGAAGAAAGGTGATAAACTTTCGTATAATGCAATCAATTTGGGGTGAGACATTATTATGTAAAATAATAATACAATTTTAGTATTTTGTATTATCACCACTTTATTTGGTAACACCAACCGGTTTCGCTCCCATCTGAGCTTCGCCAGGGTGAGAAAATAAACTAAAGAAGAGAGAATAAATCAAATCTGAGATAATAAACTCAGTGTATTCTCTCACCCAAACGAAGCTCGGGAGCGAAACCGGTTGGTGTTACCAAATAAAGTGTAATTCAAAAAACTTAACGTGTATTATTATTTTATTTAAGAAAGTTGATATCATGCTTAAACAGATACAATCAGAAGTAGAAAAAGAAGAAGAAAAAGAAAATAGGGTAATAACATTGTAATAATTTCTTCTTGATGTATTAATTGTATTAATTTCATTAAGATGGTTTGGACATATGGAAAGAATGAATGAAGAAAGAATGGTAAAAAAATTATATGTTAATGATGTAAATGGAACCAGACATAGAGGAAGACCGAGGAAAACGTGGCACGATCAAATAAAACAAATATTGAATGTCGGCCGTGTGAGGAGTCAGAGAAATCGACGCACGTGCATGACACGATGTATGTACACAACAGGTCGTTTGGACCCAATTACTGTATACAATTTTTTATTTTGTAGCTATTATATTGATTCTCGTGACATGTGATAGGTAGCCAATCTATCGCCATTTTGTTGTCACATGAATTCTACACCAGACCAAAGACAGTGTGACAATCACACTGCCATCGCCGGGAATCACACCCGGGACCTTAGGTATGGAAGTCAGAGCTCGTAACCACTCTGCCACGAAGGTCGTCGGCAGTCGGTCGTCGAAGAATGTTGAGGAAGCGAGAGAAATATGTCAGGAAAGAAAAGTGTGACAATCCATTCTTTCTGCCTACCCCTTCGGCCAGACGGCGTGATGGTTAGTTAGTGTTTTTTAAATTTCTACTTGCAAAATTAACAATGGAATTCGATAGTGTTAACGCCTTAACCTTAAAAAAGTGTTATTTTAAGTATTTTGTAGAATAAATTTTTACGCCATTATCGCAAATCTTTACGAATCGATTTTTACGCAAATCTATTGGGAATTAATAACATCTAAGGAAATGCGTACAGAATCATGTGAATGTAAGCAGACACATCTTTGTTTTTCTTATCCTTAGTATTCTTAAATTCGATGCGTGGGACGCTGAAAAATATCTTACTCGCAAGCTTTCAGTATGAATATGTAGTTAAATAACAAGAAATAAGTATAACTCGAATACCATCTGGTTTAAAAACCTAATCGCCTTCAATAGAGTAAAACATTGAAGTGCTTCGGTATGACAATTTGGGGCATAACATAAGATATGACCCCTTGCCCTGCTCAACTATAAAATGTATACTATAAATCAAATCATTTCAGTTTATTATCTCAACAGATATTACAAACGATAATAATGCTTAAGGCATCTATTGAGTACAGGTAAAACATAATATGTATATAAAATATAATAACAGGAACACATAAGAGATGGTTCCACATTAGGAAGACAAGATACTACCCAAAGCCAAGAATATTTGTCTTCTGAACGAACATTCACTAAAATGAAAGACGTCGATCTCCGAGGAGACCGCGTTCAGCAGACTTATTGCTCTTCCCACCGGTGTCACCAGAGGTTGTCAGAGATCAGGGACAAGAAGACCAACATTATCCAGCACGGCCGAATTCTAGAAATATCGCCTGATTAATCTTTATAAATTGGTTTTGAGATACCCATCTCTTCGAAGTTGCAGATAGTTGGTCCCAAGGATTCCCAAAAGAAATACCGTGGGATAGAGCCTCGAATAGCTTTCATATTCCCTTATGTAGAGATACTTCAGAATTAAATGCTTACATACGATTTTCTTAATTAAATCAATTATTTGATAAGAATGATGAGTCTTTTCTTAATACTCTTTATGAGTATAAAGATGAGTTATAAAAATAGTTTATGGATTTTATGTGTAAATAGTATATGTCTATACTGTTATGGAAGTCATATTAACGGAAACACATTTATGTTCTGTATACTGTGACAATAAATTAAGTAACCGCTTAAAGTTTTCTTGGTACTATTATAAAAAAAATTAACTAACACAAGTTGTATGAGGAGATTGCTCGCAATAAATATTAAGAACAAAGGGTTTTGAGAACAGTTTCAACAAAGCCACTATTCGGGTTAATTTTGCTTTCACACAAAGCGATAAACTTCCATTTGGAGGGCGTATAACGGTTTGGTTTGAGTGTAACTTCGAAGACAATAAATTATTGGAATATTAACTCTTTATCAACGGGATAGCACGATGTGAATAATTTGTTCTCTGTCAGAGCTTTTATTATATTTCACTCGACAGTCACGGATGAAAAATACGATATCAAATGTGACTTAAAGCTTGTAGATAACTGATATTATTTTTAAATTATCTTCTTTGCTATTTTCAATCCAAGGAATTGGCTGGCAAAATAAAGACGAAAGTGAGCGTAGTTATTAAAAAAATATCCCTTTGTTTTATAATTATTTTAATTTCTATCAATAGATTTCAGTGAAAGCATTAGATTATCTTAAAAATAATTTATTTATAAACTTACTATTTTAAACTTTGATAAGAAACCATTATTTTGTTGTTGGACATATTAAACACTTTTTGTACTTGGTATACAACCACTTTATTTGTGAGGATGAAGGCCTACCGGTTTCGCTCCATGCGAGTTTCTTCAGGGCCTTACACATACTGGGCCCCCATCCTCACAAATAAAGTGGTTGTATACCAATTACAAAAAGTGTTTGATTTAGTATTTATGTTTAAATTTTAATTATTAACAAACAAACATCGAAAAATGTATACATACTCAGTGTTTTATAAATGTTCCATTTATCTGACTATTATTTATTATATGTAATAAGAATGTTCATATAATTTTTTTGTTTATAAACCACTCTATTAATCATTAATACCGACCGGTTTCGCTCCCACCAGATAATTGCCAGGGTAACATAATATACTAAGGTTTTCCTTTCGTATATTCTATATAGAACGAATAAAGTGGTTTATATACAAATTTTACAAGTGTATTATTTTATTGAACGATTAGGGATTGAACGATTAGACTGGTAAAAGCAACCATGGATAATACAAAATGTAGAGTCAAGATAGGAGGAGAGCTCACAGATGAATTCATGGTATCACAGGGCCTCAAACAAGGTGATGGTTTAGCCCCAACACTTTTTAACCTGAGTTTGGAATATGCCATAAGGTAAACTTACCACCTTAACACGAATCCCAACACATACTTTCATAGCAGCCAGATCATAGGATATGCAGACGACCTTAACATTGTAGGAAGATCCCTAGCAGCCATACACGAAGTATTTGAGCCTTTAGAGACAGCAGCCAAGGAGGTGGGTTTAGAGATAAACGAAGAAAAGACACAAATAATGAAACAAACCAGAAATGCAACCCATAACTCAAGGCGAACCATCAGATTCAAGGACAGATACAACTTTAAGATGGTGGAGGACTTCACTTACCTGGGTTCGTCTATAACAAAAGAAAACGAAGATCACAAGGAAATCGAAAGAAGAATCACAATTGGTAACAAAACATTCTTCTCTCAACTACCAGCGCTCAAATCAAGAAACGTACACTGGAAAACCAAAATCACCCTGTATAAAACAATCATCTGAACAGTAGTGACCTATGGGTGTGAGGCGTGGACAATGACAGCGAAATCTGCAGAGCGACTGGATATTTTTGAGAGAAGGGTGCTGCGCAGAATTCTGGGGCCTGTGAATGACGGTGAAGGCTGGAGGGTGCGGCATAATGACGAGCTGTACAATATTTACAAAGCTCCCAGTCTCTCCACACAGGTCAGACTGAATAGACTGAGATGGGCCGGTCACGTGCAGAGGATGCCGTCATCGCGAACCCCAAAAGATTGCTGGAGTGGCACCCAGGTGGTAGAAGACCAATTGGACGACCAAGGCTGCGATGGGAGGATGAAGTTGGGAGAGATGGGGCAAAATTGTTACGAGTGTCAGATTGGAGGGTCGAAGCGGAGGACAGGAGGAGTTGGAGGCGAAGAATACTGGAGGCTAAGGCTCGATATGAGCTGTAGGGCCATCGAAGAAGAAAGAAGAAGTCTCATGGTAGAGTTTCATTTTGAATGAAGTTATATTTAAAATATAATAAAATTTTGCACGCATTTTGGGAAAATAATTTAGATATATATATTTAATAATTATGCTATTTAAAACGCATTTTTTAATGTAAATTTTCCTTGAAAATTATGAATTTGTGTTCAAAATAAATTCATTTTATTCGATATATTGCTGTTTTTCTAAACTTTGTTTAAAAAAAGTCTATCACCAAAGATTTAAATAAATGATATTAGAATTTGTTTTACAATCTTCAATATGATCAGAAAATAGCTCATTATTATGAAGAAGGAATCTGGCGTGTTTAGGCTCGAACCCATGTCCCTTGGATCAGGAGCCAAGCGTTCTATCCCCTAGACCATTGGTCCCCAACCTTTTTGTCGCCGCGGACCGGTCAACGTTTCATCATTTTACCGCGGCCCACTGGGAGGTGGAGGGGGACACATTGAATGTATTTTTTTTATTATTTTATTAAATAACAATATATTTGTACAATATATAATAATAAAATTTACAACTGTGGTACATAAGTTATAATGACAAAAAATAATAGAGAAAACACAAGGTTTGTGGGAAATATGAAGGTATTGTCGGAAGGTCAGTGGTAATTTATCATGAAAGGGTTTTCAACGGAATAATTATTTTAAGTTATAATTAAGTTTTATTGGGTGTGTTCGATTTTTCAAAGGTAATTTCGATTTTTAAGCAAGCCCTTGCGCGGCCCAGTACCATTTGGTCCACGGGCCAGTACCGGGCCGCGGCCCGGGGGTTGGGGACCACTGCCCTAGACCACCACCCGACTAAATTAGCTAACGCCAGGAAGGAGCTATTAATAGATTTTAATAGCTGCTTCAGGAGTGGTGTGATCTGACTGATCTAAGGCAATTTTAACTCTTCCACGAGAATCTGCATAAAACCAACTATGGATGTACCTATACCGAGAATGACGAGACTTGCAAACATTTGTCAAGACTTAGTTTTTTTTTGGTAAATCTTAATTATTTTCTTTCTACACAAAAAATCGACCTCCACCAAACCCTTGATTTTCCAAACAAGTTTAAGTTTACCAGCTAATTGTCAATCATGTTCATATTGCTCATCTCAAGTACATTCATGTATTAATCCTTCTTTCTTAAACAATCCATATACCTATATTCTTAATTTCAATATTGTACTTCTCTCGTTAATTTTTTTTAAATAAATATATTATAGTTTCTTTATCCATGATTTATTTAAAATATTTGTCTTTTTCTTTTTTTTATACTTTGTATATACAACACTAACTTAAAAAAAAATACATAACAGACATGTTTCGGACAACCGGTCCTTCTTCAGTGATACATATTATAAAGTTACATATTTAAAATTGTTTACAAATATGATCAATTTTGACAGAAGAAATTCTTTAAAATATGTTTCTATTGTATATAAATGGTACTAAATGATTGCTCTTGAGTTACATTTCAAATATTATATTATATTATTAAAAAAATATAATTATGTCACAAATATTCTTCGATTTAAGTTTTCTGTCTGTATCATAAAATAATGCATTGGAATTTATTCCGTCTGTAACAAATAAAAAAAATTAAAATCTTTGTTAGCAGATTTTACTCTCGCATGTCGGGTTTAATAAAAATGTAAAATATCAAAGACGTTTAATTGAATTTGTGTTTAACGACGACCTTCGTGGCCAAGCGGTAAGTGCATTGAGTGCCACCTCGGAGGTTCCGTGTTCGATTCCCGGCGAGGGCAGTGTGATTGTCTCACGGTCTTTGGTCTGGTGTAGAATTCACGTGACAATAAAATGGCGATAGATTAGCTACCTATCACATGTCACGAGAATCGCTATGATAGTTATAATACCCTTTACATCGATTTGGCTCAAGCTGTCATGATGTACGAGTAAAGAGCGATTCAACAAAATAATAATAATAAATATACAAATATTTTAATGTTATTATTTTCAAAATGATTCCATATGTTGCATTCATATATCATTTATTTGTAATGGGAACTACCTCAACTTTGTATAATAGTGCCTTTTATTTTGTATTTGAGTTTTAATTCCAGAAAAATCAGTTAAAAATCGAATCCGTGACTGTAACGCTGTAGTATTTTGCTTTAGTGAAAAAAAAAAGGTTTACCTAATAAAAATGCACCATACGCCGCTTTGGTCATAAATGTTTGTATTTAGTTTTTACTTGTTTTATCTTTATTTTGGTTGTTCAATGTTATTAATTATCATTTCTAAATTATTTCAGTTGAATACGTGCAGTCGCGAAGAGGGAAGACTTTGATCAAAGTAGGGGATTATACATTTTGTCAACTATCCGGGGTGCGTCTGTGCACAGGACTAACTCGCTGGGGTTGCTCCACACACGTAAATAAGGGATGTAAAGCTCGCCTGAAGACAGTCAGAGATACAATCATCACGTGCGAAAATATCCATAATCATTAATTTCCTGTATCACTACTCATCATGAATGCGCGGAAAGAAGCAACATAAAGTCGATGAATGCAACTACATTTAAATTAAGAAAGACTCTCTAAAACTGGGTGGCGATCTAAGGCATAGATTCTTATCATTTTGATATCCCCGAACCACTAAAAAAACGAAAAAAATTCATTGTTTGGCCGAAACCCTATGATACTTCAATATTATTAATTGTTTTAATTTAAAACAATATTATTTGTACGTATCACAAATTATTTTTATGAGTTTTTCGCGACAGCTGTTTCGGCTGACAGGAGTTGTTTGTAAAACCTGATGATGCCAACAGGTTGTGGAAACAGCTGCCGCGACAAATTAAAAAAATAATATGATAGTACAAATAACAGTGTTTAAAATTTAAACATTTAATTTAAAAAAATAGAGTGTTTTGCAGACCATCAATATTCGATTTAAATAATAAATATTTATTTTTTTATATACTTTGTATACAACACTCAACAAAAATGTGAGTGTTGTATACAAAGTATATAAAAAATAACATTAAACTTCTATAACACAAATTTATGGCGAACGAAGAAAAATAATAAATATTTATAAAACAGATTTTTTATATAAACGACATGTTAATTTAGCGATATTTAAATGTATTAAAGCAAACAGTATTTAAATGAATCACAAAATACTAACTATTTTTGAAAACCAGAAATTTTTTGTGGACCACCTAAAAAAATTCGCGGACCACCAATGGTCCTCGGACCACTGGTTAAGAAACTTTGGTCTAGGGGACATAAAGCTAAGCTCATTTTACAAGAGATACCACCCGGTTCCTTTCTTTTTATAATAAGTTAGAATTTCTATTCACATTGAGGATTATTAGACAATTCGTAACTGCAACATTGCCTGCCTACGACTACCTGCTGTTTATTTTCATTGTAAAATAAATTAACAACAATGTGTGTTTCACAAGTATAAAGTGTTTTAAATTTAATTTAAATAATAAATTTCTTTTAAATGTTTATATAAATCTACATTCATGTAGCACTCTACATGTATTCACTAAAATGTAAATTGTTAATTTACGAGTAAAATTGTTAATAGTTATTCACGTTGCCATAACTACCTTTGGAATAATAGGAGTATTGAGATGCATAGTAGAAAAAGTATTATTATTTTTATAAAAAATATTATTTATCATTATACCTGTATATCTATAAGACATGCATACGTCCTATAGTGAAATGTGGAATAGAAACGAGAGCTGACACCATAAGAACAAAAAGTCTCCTAAGAACCACAGAAATGAAGATTCTCCGATCCATTGCGGGAACGACACTCCGAGACAGAGTAAGAAATTCTGAAATAAGAGAGAATTGCAATGTAGAAGATGTCGTGCGATGGGGAAGACTGAGAAGACGCTACTGGAGAGATCATGTGGAAAGAGCATGTTCTGAAAGAGTGATAAATATAGCCGCAAATAAAGTACCAACACGAAATCGAACTCCAGGAAGACCACTCAAAAGATGGCGAGATAGTTGGACATCTGCATCCCAGGAACAGGCTCCGAGAAATAACAGGACGCAGTCCTTAATAAAGCAGAATAAGAAGAAGAAGATTAATTATCTATGTTAATATCTTTCTACCGATGATGACAGCGTACAGCCTTCAAAACATGTCGTGAAATATATTCTTAAAAGTGGAAAAACAGTGTTTTAATTAATAAAATATCGTCATTAATTTATATGTTATTCGTCTTATCTATACATAATATATCGATATTACTTTAAAATTCAGAGAAGATAAAATAATTTATTTAAATAAATAAAATGAATAAATGAAAGTTGTTTTTATTAATTTTCCATTAATCATATGGAGTTTTTCTTTAAATAAACACAAATATAATGAGAAAAACATTTATTTCTATGAAAGAATTAAAGAAAATATAATGATAAACAAAGTTAACTAAAACTATGTGAATGGAACACTAATTAGAGGAAGGTCGAAATAAATGTGGCGCATGTGTGGTATTTGAAAACAGAAGTTTTCATTCGTATTAATTATCTCTATTTTTTATGGGTAACTATTGCTTTATTCATAATTGCGTATTATTTCACATTTTTTACTAATTGTTTTTATTATTTTTAGTGGAATACGTGAGGTCTAAGAAAGGAAATGTTTTGATTAAGATCGGAGAGTACGGATTTTGTAAACAAACAGAACGAAATGGTATGTCTCGCTGGGGTTGCTCAACACACAGAAGTAGACGATGCAAGGCCTATATCAGAACCGACGGTGATATAATCTTCAGCGTCAATAATGACCACAATCACTGATGTTCATCCCGTGAAGGTGGGCTTTATAAAAAAATATATTGGCGAAAAGATATATAACATCTTATAGCATGATATGCATTTAAGGGTTATCAAATCAAATCAAATCAGTTTATTTTATCAATAGACATGACAAAATTAAGTTTTAAGACATTTATTGAGACCAGGTAAAATAATAAATTGTATATACTAGAGTATACTACCAGAAACGCATGAGAGATGGATATAAGAAAGACAAGATACTCTCCAAAATCAAGAGTTTTTGCCATCTGAACTTACTTTTCCTAACGTTTTTTTTTCTCTTTAAATGGTGGTGAAAGATCCATCGACTTAAATATGGAGATATAATGAAATAAGTGATCAAATCAAATCAAATAAGTTACAATCCAATCAAATTAAATCAGACATTACAAACAATATTAATGTTTGAGGCATCTATTGAGTACAGATAAAATATAATATTTACAATACGAGTGCCTCACCATACCGTCCACGTGGACCAAGCAGACCGGCCAGAAGTGAGTATGACCCATCCGATTGTGAATCTAAACCATCCAGGGACCCACGCAAATACACACAAAATTTTTATCAAAATCGGTCCAGCCGTTTAGAGATGAGAGGATAATACCAGGAACGCATGAAAGATGTTTCAACATTAGGGAGACGAGATACTATCTAAAGTCAAGAGTATTTGTGT
The DNA here is from genome assembly GCA_022606425.2 of Lepidostoma basale. NCBI lineage: Eukaryota > Metazoa > Arthropoda > Insecta > Trichoptera > Lepidostomatidae > Lepidostoma > Lepidostoma basale. The sequence continues at coordinate 77,190 of JAHDVF020001329.1, read as the reverse complement.
TCTGAACGTACTTAATATGAATCTCGTCAATCTCCGAGGAGACCGCGTTCTCAGATGATGGTAGAATTCACGTGATAGAATCCAATTCACGTGACAATAAAAATAGTGATAGACGCATGTCATGAGAATGAAGTTTTACAATCGAATACAGTTATTAGGCTCAAATAACCTGTTGTATAAAAACAATGTGAAATTACCACATTCAAATTGCCCAAGAGACTTGGATGGACTTAAAGGCATTATATGGAATGGCACAAGCTAACATAACGGAATTCATCACCAAAAGCCTGAATGCGAGGCAGTCTATATTGTATTTTTCAATGTTTTTTTTTTTTTTTGTATACAACAGGTTTTTAGGACCCTATTACTGTATACAATTTACATAAATTTTGCATGTATTTTACATACATTTTAAAATACATGTTAAAATAAAACAATTAAAATAAAATAAAACAATATTTAACAGTTGTGGTATGTACCTATATGTTCCTTAAAGGACGTATAGGTCATTTGGAAAATGTCCACATCGACTGACACCTCATTCAAGAGCACCATACCCCGAGTCATTGTATGCTGCGCCAAGACATTTGTCCTGCTATGCGGTATGCACAACAGATCGTGTCTTCTAGCGCGAGCATACCTGTCCGGTGCATTGAGGCCATAACACTCTAAGAGGTATGGGCTATCAATGAGGTTACGGAGTATTTTAAATCCTAAGATCATCAATGTACCCTTTCTTCTTGATTCGAGACTGCGGTAGTCTGTGTTAATCAATAGATCATTGTGGTGCATAAACCTCGGATATACCCCATTCATCCGCATGTAGAGGTATCTCAGAATTTTTTTCTGGATTTGTTCTAATACCTCCACATACTTGTGCTGGTATGGAGACCATACACCACTCGCGTATTCTAATTTTGATCTAACGATGCCGTTAAACATTGATGTCATCGCTTCGGGATTTCGGAACTGTTTGCAAGTCCATGTTAGCTGCGATGAGCAGATCGTCTGTACCAAAACTCCATCCTCGTACTAACTTTGACGTATGAGCCTTCAAGGTATCCAGCCCTTCAGTCTGGAACAATCTTCATGCTGACCCTAATGCATTAAGAACTCGTCAGAGTTTGGGTCGAGTCTGTAATATGGAGTATTTTCTACAGCGTCCATGATGATTAATTTTCAATAAATGGCGTTTTATAAATCGTCTAACTAACTAACTAACCATCATGCCGTCCGCTCGATTCCTCAACATACATCGTGTCATGCACGCACGTCGATTTCTCCGACTCCTCACGTGGCCGACATTCAATATTTAGTTCCGTTTACTTTGTTAACATATACTTTTTATACCAATATTTTTTCTTCCATTCTTTCCATTTGTCCAAACCATCATAGTATTAAATGAAATCGTCCAATTTATTTAAAAAAAAAAAAAGGAAAGCACATTTCAAAACAATCCAAGAGGAAGAATCTCTTTTTAATGTTATTTGAAATTATTTATTGTTTCTTAAACAATGTTGACTCTATATTAACTAACTAAAACTAACCATCACGCCGTTTACCCGAAGGGGTAGACAGAAAAAATGGACTGCCACACCGATGCGGCACTCCATCCTTCTCTTTTAGCCCCCACGAGAGATGCGGTGTGATGGGTTGCGAACCTCATCGCCACCAATACACATCTCCCGCGCACACTTCGATCGTTCAACGTCCACATTAAATATGAATGAAAACTTTTATTTGCAAATGTCTCTTAACGATTTGATGATGTCTTAGCATGGCGAAACATCTCATTTATATAAAATATAATAAAACTTCTAGAACTGACGTTTTTATTCATATTATTTATTTAAAATGGATTTATGCGTAAGTTTTCTTGAAAATAAATAAATAAACCATTTAAAAATTTATCATGATGCTTTATTTATTTACGATTTCGTTAGAAATGTAATATCTTATGAAATCAATGGTGGCCAAAAACTTTTTTACTGTTTTGTGTTGTTTTTTTGTAATTTTTTTTTTTTTTTATAAAATACAATAAATACCTTAAAAATATTTAGTAACTTTTATTTATCCACTTCTTTCTTATTTAAATTAAATTAATTCAACTGTTACACGTGATATACTTCAAGAGGTAAAATATGTTTGTAGTACCTATACCATGTGTGAAAATAATAATCAAATTGAATCAGGGCCTACCTACAATTTGTTCATTGGTTTAAATAAATATTGAAACACATGGCAATAATTAATTGCTTTGCATGCTTTTCTCTAGTTTAGAAGTATAATAAAACTGGTAAACCGTTGCACGATTAGATATCAAACTCTTATTTATTACTAGAAATAGAGAAAGACCGAGGAAAACATGGCATGATCAAATCAATCAAATATTTAATGTCGGGCACGTAAGGAGTCGGAGACCTTCGTGGCAGAGTGGTAGACCTCTGACTTCCGTACCAAAGGTCCCGGGTTTGATTCCCGGCGATGGCAGTGTGATTGTCACACTGTCTTTGGTCTGGTGTAGAATTCACGCGACAATATAAATGGCGATCGATTGGCTACCTATCACATATCACGAGAATCAATATAATAGCTAAAAAAAAAAATGTATACAGTAATTGGGTTCAAACGACCTGTTGTGGACGACTTCGTGTCTTAAAAAAACGTCTTTATTGTGAAATTTAGAAAATCATTACTGCATAAATTTGAATATTGCTTATGCATAATACGAACACCGACCTCATCATAGATACGTTTTTATGTGAAACTTGGTAAATTCGAATTTAAAATCATTTTGTCACTTTTAACCTAGCCCTATCCAACATTAAAAGAAATATAAATAAACCGGAACCTGCATATGGTTGATCAAGGTGTAATTACATAAAGCGTGCGCTTAACCCAACCAATGACAGGTCATAAGTCCTGTAAACACCTTGATCAACCATATTCAGTTTCCAGTTTGCATCTTCGTCTCTATTGAGATACAATTAAATTTTATAAATAAACCAATAATTTGCGGAATGGTTTTTTGGTGTTAAAAAATCTTGTTTATTTCATTTACGAATTGCACGTGAGTCATACTAAAATATCTCCCATTCTCGAAACCGAACGAACCAAAGCATTGTTATTAAGTGGGTCCCTTGTTAATGTATTGGTAGCCCAATCTCCAATGCATACACAAATATGTACTTATGTGTGAACCCTCCCTACTAGCTTTTATAAAAGGGGGAAATACTCTTTATACTCGACATCTATTCTGCTTTGTGAAGGAAATAACAAAAATAGGGGTTTAGAACATAATCGACAGGAGCGGGTACAATTTTATTTTTATTAAATTTAGCTGATTTGTGTAGTGCTGTTTTTGTATACAAGTACATATAGCTTCATTTCGATTACTTTATTTGAAAACTTTTAATTATAGATATTCTAATGATTATACTGAAACCTCTTGATGGAAGTTGGTCGCTGACGAATTAAAGACAAAAGTGGAAGTAGTCATTAAAACATCGTTTTATTTCATTTTTTTTTCTTTGTATACAACAGGTCGTTTGAACTCAATTACTGTATACAATTTATTTAAGCTATTACATTGATTCTCGTGACATGTAATAGGTAGCCAATCTATCGCCATTTTTATTGTCACGTGAATTTTACACCAGATCAAAGATAGTGTGACAATCACACTGCCATCGCCGGGAATCGAACCCGGGGCCTTGGGAATACATGTCAGAGCTCTTGCCATTCTGCCACGAAGGTCGGTTTGTAATTATTAAGGAGAGAACGTTATTTTAAAATATCTATACCTAACACTAAACCTGTATAGCCATGAAACTGTGAGTATTATAAAAACGGATTTAATAAAAAATAAAAAAACTAACCATCACGCCGTCTCTCCGAAGGGGTAGGCAGAAAGAATGGACTGCCACACTTTTCTTTCCTGACATATTTCTCTCGCTTCCTCAACATTCATACATCGATTTCTCTGATTTCTCACATGGCCGACATTCAATATTTGATTTATTTGATCGTGTCAGGTTTTCCTCGGTCTTTCTCTATTTCTGGTTCCATTTACATCGTTAACATATACTTTTTTTAACCATTCTATCTTCATTCATTCTTTCCATGTGTCCAAACCATTTTAATGATCCTTTCATTATTTTGTTCATAACACCATCATTCGCACAGCATTCACTTCTTATATTTTCATTCGACACTCTATCTCATACACAGAGTATCACACATTCGTATAAGAGATCCCATTTCTACTGGATTTAATTTTTTTTCTTAATTTTTATATTAAGAAGGTAATTCGTATCTGGTTAAATATAAAGTTGATAAATTTCTTATTTCATATATTCTATTATTAAAAAGCTTTTTTTATCATTTATGTATCTGAATCGAATACGAATTTACAACTCTAATTGAAGGCTAATATAAATATTTTTATATTTTGGATGATGTCATAAGTGGTTAGCCGATCATAATGGGTGGCGCAAAAATACTTTTAAAATACCATTTTTATGAAATGGCTCAATCGAAATTTTGTGAAATATGAGTACGAAAATAATAATGATAATATTGAGTTAAAAAATAACAATTATATCATAATATTGAGTACGTAAATAACAAGGATAACAAAATCTCTATTCACAGTTGCTGTATGATTGCACCATTTATTTCTGCGATATACAAAAAAGGTACTATAAGGTTCATTTTGCGCCACTGACACTAAGGAATTACCTAGAACATATGTATGATGTTTTCCCGCTTTAAATTGTATTTATTCCACTGAAGAACACCAAGGAGTTTGTCTACCTTGGGAGCAAAATAATATGGGACGGTCGGTCTCAGAGCCAAGTCGACAGCCGTATACATCAGGCTAGGCTTGCATTTAATAAAAGGTCGAAAATAATATAATCAAATAATATAGACCTAAAACTGAGAATACTACTCATCAAGACCTATGTATGGAGTATCTTGATGTACGGCTGCGAGACATGGTGCCTATCCGAAAGAGATAAACGGAGACTAGAGGCTTTTGAGATGTGGTCCTATAGAAGACTATTAGAATTTCCTGGAGCGACCACATTACAAATGAGGAGGTTCTCCAAAGAATCGAAAGAGGAAGGCACCTGCTCAGGACCTTGTCCGAAAGGCGTGGAAGATGGATCGGCCATGTAATACGACAAGAAGGCCTCTTGCATGCCATAATGGAGGGTATGACCGAGGGGACAAACTCTAGGGGACGCCCACGCCGAGAGTACCTGGATGACCTGTTGGTGAACGTGCGCTGTTCATTTTTAATAATTTTAAATTGAAAAACTAACCGGATTATTATTTTCACAGGTTTGTGCGAATTCGTGAAATCTAAGAAAGGAAGGCCATTGATAAAAATTGGGAAATACACATTTTGCAACACCGTAGTTTCAAAATCTTCCGGGAAGTCGAGATGGGCGTGTTCAACCAACGTGAACAAGGGATGCAAGGCGTGTCTTTACACCATTAATAATACTATAGTTTCGATTAAAAATGGACACAACCATTTTTAATGTTAAGGAAGTGTAAGAAAATTTCATATGAAATGAAATTTTTCCATCATTTTTATTTGTGTAATTGTAACAATCATTTTATACAATTTGTTTTTTTGAATGTATACAAATACTTGTAGACAAATACTTGATTTTACCCATTGCGGGTTAATAATTTTTTAAGGATTAATAGATGGCGCTAGTATAGATTGACCTAAAAAAATGTGAAGTTATTTAAAAAATAGTAGCATATATACAAATTCCAAAAATTTGTCAGACGTGGTGGTCGTAAGAAGGGCGGAATGGGGAATGTTGTTAACATAAAGTGATCGCTTAACCCAACCAATGACAGGTCATAAGTCCTGTAATCGCCTCGACTACCATATTGTTTCCAAAAAAATTACATCTTCGTCTCTATTGAGATACAATTAATCATTTAATATGATTTTTTTATCATTTTAATTTTAAACAAATGTTTTCATTAATTTAGACGATATTTATAATTCTTGATTTTTGTAACTGTGTGCAAAATTTAAATAGTGTATTGTTCTTTATTTTATATTGTGGATCTGATAATGTATTAGACAGGCGAAACATGTCATTCATATAAAATATAATAAAACTTCTAGAAAACAGGTGTTTTAATTTGTATTAATTATTTAATAATGAGTTTAACAGTGTTGTTCAAGAAACAATAAATGAGTATTAAAAAAATCTAATTATTAATAAATAAATAAATAAATTCGATTGTAGAATTAAACATGATTATTTTTCTTTATGAAAATATGTTCCCCGAAATATTTTATCTGTAGAAAATAATTATTTCTATATTATGAATAACTTTATTTTATTAAATAAATAAAAATTAATTTAAAAACAATTACCGACGCAATGGACTAAACTTGTTGGTATTAGAATTTATTATAATACGTAATCCCCAATATGAGCAGTAAGTCCAGGTGCTCACTAGACAGCCTGGCTGCGGCAGCCGGAAATATTGAGCAGCCAGTTATAGCAGCCAATGAGTTAATCGACGCCCAGTTGTGACCTTTTCGCAGAGAGATATGGACGTGGAAGAATTTATAATTAGAATGTCTTAAATCGCAAGAAACGCATAGCAAAGAAAAGACATTGCATTCATAATATATAAAAATAAAAACGTTTCGGAGTACAAACTATGTCTGGCTGTTACGACAAGTGCACGAAGACCGACGGCAGCCACATATATTCGCCTATTCTAGCTCTGGCTGCGAGCAGCCAACGGGCTGCCGTGCAATCAGGCGTGTTCCATTGGCTGCCGCAGCCAGGAATTCGTGGCTGCCTAGTGCGCCGTTTCCCATACGCCGTCACATGTCGGACTGGCTGCCTAGTGCGCGGTAGGCCTAAATAGCTCATTCAAATGATGGAGGAATCTGGTCGTGTTCAGACCTGAACCCCCGTTCCCTGGATCAGGAACCAAAGGTTATGTCCCCTAGACCAGTGCTCCGCAACCGATGTGCCGTGAGCCGGTTGCAAGTGTGCCGCGACCAAAATATTTAGTTCTAGTCGAAACTCGTGAATTACGAAATAGTTGACTCTTTCGTAAACCAGTTCAAGAGATATTCGAGACTTTTATTGTTTATTTTAGGCCATTCGTTAAAAATCGGTCGCCGCTGATTTCTACTGGCTGGAAGTTACTGGCGACCTCAATTTTTTAACTTAACAGCGACTTCCGGCCAGTAGAAATCGCGAAAATTTGGTCCTTCGATCTTTCGGGAGGAGCAAAAAAACCGTCGCTGCTGATTTCTATTAGCTGAAAGTCGCCGATGAGACAAAAATGTCTCTTGAGCTGATTGACGCCCACCTCCAGACCGAATTTAAGGTTTTGGTGTGCCGCGGAATTCTAGGAAGAACTTATGTGTGCCGTAGCTACGGAGCACTGCCCTAGACCACCACCGGATTCCTGAGAGCCTTAATTATTTGATTTAACAACTGTGGGGTTTATTCGCTTATTTTCATAATGTAATGATCTAATAATTTAGTTACATATTTGATATTTTCGTTTTTAGTGGAGTACGTGTTGTCACAAAAAGGGAGGGTGATGATTAAACTTGGTGTACATGCATTTTCTAAGCAAACAGAAGTCAACGGTGTATCACGCTGGGGCTGTTCGACGCATAGTAACAAAGGATGCAAGGCATACTTAAAAACGTACGAAGATATAATCATCAGCGGCAAAAATCATCATAACCATTCTTAGCCTCATTACATGTTTAAAAAATTCACCTCTATCCCTGTCTATGTATTTTTCACAACTCCATTAATAAACTATTTATTTTGTATTGTATTAAATAAAACACAATCAGCCAACAGCCGAGGTAGTACAATATCTTCAATAATTTCTGTAACTGAGAGCCATAAAGTCCCAAATGAATTTTTATCTGAAATGAGTTGAAACGATGGTCAAGTCAGATTTTTATAATGTTTCGAATGTCTTTCTTGAATTATTTATTATTTCACTCTATACTATGTGCTGAATATAAAAGAATATACTATATACTGGATATTGTGTTGATGATTACATGATATTTACTTAACTTATTTCAAACAAAAAAACGAAAGATTTTTTGGTATAAGGTACATATTTGATTTACTCTAAGATACGGAAGCGAAGCATTATTTCGTAAGAACCTGGGCATACTTAAAAACAGTAACTGTTATGTATGGAAGCGAAGCATGGAACTGGCAAAAGAAGGATGAAATAATAATAAATGCAGTAGAAATGAGATCTCTTAGACTAATGTGTGAATACTCTGTGTATGATAGAGTGTCGAATGAAAATATAAGAAGTGAATGCGGTGCGAATGATGGTGTTATGAACAAAATAATGCAAGGATCATTAAGATGGTTTGGACACATGGAAAGAATGAATGAATAAGGAATGGTAGAAAAATTATATGTTATATCAAATAAATCAAATATTGAATGTCGGCCACGTGAGGAGTCAGAGAAATCGACGTGCTTGCATGACATGACGTATGAATGTTGAGGAATCGAGAGAAATATGTCAGGAAAGGAAAGTGTGGCAGTCCATTCTTTCTGCCTACCCCTTCGGGGAGACGGCGTGGTGGTTAGTTAGGTAGTGTTAAGAATAATGGAGTGATAGTTATTCCTTTAAAACTACTTCTTAACTATCTCTTCAATAGATCTTGCCAGGTTGACGTTGTGAGATTTTTTGTTCTCGCATGAAAATCATGTAGTACCATAGGGAACCATGTTGGGGCTACGTAATTTTTTCACAATTATATAATGGGATTATTGAATAAAAATTCAGATCCTTAACATAACTATATGACGATAATTTTATGACACATTATATCACAAAAACGCCACAACCGTAATATATTTTATCTAAAACAAAATCAAAAAGTTTGGATTCTGAAATACCTAAGAGCTCATATAGTTTTTCTAAAAATTTACTAGCTTACCATAAATGATGCATGACCAAAGATTGTTCAAGTCAAATACATCAAGTATGATTTATTTTGGACTTGTAGGTACATAAAACAATTATGTTTATTTTGCCAGTAAATAGTTAAGCAGGGTGTGTTGCGGTGCGCATGCTTAAGCAATGTGGTATATCCGAATGCAGCTTTCAAAATAGGACAAATAATTTTGGCAGGGAACTTTAAGCTATGATTCTTATTAGTATAAGTATGTTTTTTTTAAGTTTGCTGGTGGGTGAGGTTTTTTTGTATTTTTAAATATAACATACGACTTCTTTTATAATTATATCATAATATCTAATATTAAATATTTACCACGTCATGAGTGGAAATGCTTATTTAAGACGCTTTATGAATGATAAAAAGCGAGAGAACTGCGTCTAGATAAAAATAATGGTGGTACAACTCTACCTACTATTTCGGAAAATGGTGTGATTGCTAGTTTTGTCTTATTCAAGATGAAATCTACTTTTTTGTTTGTTGAATGTTTTTGGTAATTAATTCAGTAATAATCAAAACAAAAATGCAAAACTTTTTATTCATATTTAATGAAATAAAATTAAAGTTATATTGCATAAAATAAAATCTATTGCATTTTTTAAATATAGAATTATTATTAAGGTTTTTGAAAACCGCAGACTAGCGCCATCTATATGTGGCGTTGAGTAATTAGAGCGTCTGTACCGAAGCTCCCGGCATATTCCTCATCTGTATTTTGTCGTTATCTATGGTTTAGAGCGCGCAGCTGTCAGAAGATTACGCGGGCTGTCAAAGTTAATGCTATAAATTGTGTTTACAAACTTAGTTTTAGTCCTAATTTTGATATTTCCGACAGTGAACTGTGAATTTAATTATCGTTTATGTATTTTCACGTCGATTGTTTGTAAAATTTGCAATGGTTTAAAGTGTTCTTTGTGATTAATTGATGTTATTTTGTTCAATCGTACATTAACATTTCATATGAAATCATAATTTTTAACGCTTTATGTAATTATTATTTTTACCTATACTTATCGTATTTGTGTGTCTCATTGTATTATATGATGTGTGCGATTTAAACGTTATCTATTTAATCTTTCAATTAAAATACAAAGTGTTGTAATAAAGCTGCACACTAATAGAAGTCGGTAAGTACCCATTCGTTTCATGTAGAAGATTTTAGGAACATTTATTATTAAGTATTGAATAGTGATGTTGATACTAATGTGAGCATTACTAATTGGTATTGGGTTATTTAAGTACTTTTGTATGCTACTTTGTAATGTATTATTGGCATTTATAAAACTATTTATGTAATGTATTCTGTCTCGTTTCTATGTGTATATTTTAATGTATGAAAATCCCTGTTTGTTACCCCAAAATAAATAAATAAACAATCTCAAGCAATACACGAATTAATAATATGATTAGTAGGTTTTAGAGGGAATTACAATTCCTTGACAGATTTTATTTATGTCATTTGTTTTAGTATGTGAATTTGTACCCATTTTTTTTTTACTGTTATTGTCGATTATAAAAAAACAATATATTTTAAATCCGTTCCATTTAATTTAAATGTAATCTCTCTAATGTATTTTTTTTAAACTCACTTTTAAAGTACTCGTACTAAACAGGTAGTCAGTAGAGGTGTACATCCATAACCAAAACGTTCACATATTCAAAGGAGTTCTTGAACACAAAAGGACGGTCCGACGTTTTTACCTCTGCATACATTACCCTTTTTTCTTTGCTTGATTCTTGGAATTTAGATGGTTTGTAAGTAGGTTAGCTACCTGCAACTTTCGCGATACTATGTGCCTAAAAGTTTTTTTAAATATAATAAACATTCGAACATATTCATTTTATTAAAATCCTTAAATTATTTACATTAATGAATACTGCTCTCACTAGGGAAAATTTGCAATAATTAAGGCCTTTTTATGTATAAATTTGTCCGATATTTAATCACGTTTATATGTGTTTCTTCCACTTAAGTATGTTTATCTTAACATTTTTTTAAATTTTATTATGTTTGTGGTGAAAAATAGCTTTTCATTTCTAAAAAAATATTAAGTTGAACAATATTTTTTTCTTTTTTTAACACATTTATTTTAAATACAAATAAAAAAAATAATAACACATTAACTCAAACATGTTTCGGGACATGTTTTTTTTTTATTTAAAATATTTTAACTACACCGATAAAGGGTTTCTGTGACCGGAAATATGTTTGAGTTAATGTGTATTTAATTTTTTTAATTGTATTTAAAAAAGAAACTGTTGTGTTACAAAGAAAAATGTATTATTTCATTGTGAATCCGCAACGTAAAGTAATGGCGAATATAAAAGAAATTGTGAATATTAAGTAATCCATATTATTCTTCCGGTCCCGCGTCAGCCCCCCCCCCCCCCGACTTTGGCGATCACTGCAGCGAACGCATCTCTGGCCTGCACTACTTGGAACATGTTCTCAACTCTTCTCATTCCTTTCAATTCCTTGCGTTCCGCAGCCAGGGTAACAGCCTCCTGCAAACTTGGCATTGATTATCAGCGGAAAGAGGTGATACCTATCTTCATGATGAAATACGAAACCTTTCTAACCCTCACACTCGACAACAGCTCAATAATGGCTCAGACTCTTTATAGTACGTCTACATTATTGACCGTACCGGTAAACGGTATACGGAGTATTCTTCCTCACTTCCAGAATTCAAGTTTCACAGCCATATAGTAGAACAGGTCATTCAAGGCATTTAATCATTCTTTTTCGGAGTTTCAGGTTTAGATTTAGTTCTCATTTTATTTAATGCTGCACGTGTAACTTTAATTTGCATTTTATTTCAATAACCGGGTTAACCGATTCAGTTATAATGCTGCCAAGGTTCGAAAATCACATAGTTGTCGAGTAGATTCAGAGTAATCATAACCTTCAAACGTCATCCATTTGGTTTTCGCAATATTGATTTTAAAACCCAATTCCTCTAAATAAGGGTTAATCTCTTAAACGAAGCTTCCGTTAGTAACAATACTTCCGCAAATGCTAAAAACACCACTAAGTGTTGTGTTGTTGTAAGTTAACATCCCCAAGTTTTGTGGTTTAACAATTTGTCGTAAACTGCACAAGTAGATCTGCACGTTTTATGTGAATGGTTCACTTTAGACGTATTTCGTACCATTAGTTTTAAATAATCTCTATTTCGCATAAATGAGTCAAATGAACCATATTATATAATATTATTGCACGAATGCTAATGTATTTGTGTATAATTTTACTGTTATACTTTGGGAATTAAAAAACTTTGTTTATCCACTATTTTTTAATAAAAAATATTTTTATAAAACACGACATGTTTCGGAGGATAACTCCATCTTCAGGTGTAAAAATATAACAAAAACTAAACAAAGAAAAACTAATAAAAAAACACATTTAAAATTCGATACAATAATTCAAATTTAAAAATTAACTTGGACTATTTGTTATAAGTAGTTACTAACAATTATTTTTTAACAGTAAGAAATAATAAATAATATTAAATAATAATAATACATGATGATAATATAATTTAGAAAAAAATGTTATTTAGAAAAAACATACATTTGAAAAGACATAATTTATACAAACAAACAAACCATCACGCCGTTTCCCCGCAGGGGTAGGCAGAGAGAATGGACCGCCACACTACTCTATCCTGGCAAACCTCTCTAGCTTCCTCCACATTCATACAACGAGTCATACACGTACGTCGATTCCTCCGACTTCTAACATGACCAACCTTTAAAATTTGATTAATTTGGTCATGCCATGTTTTCCTCGGTCTGCCTGGACTTCGTACCCCATTTACATCATTAACGTATACTTTCTTAACCATTATTTCTCCATCCATGCGTTCCATATGTCCGAACCAATGCAGCGATCCTTTCATAATTTTGTTCATAATACCTTCTTCCGCTCTACATTCCTTTCTTATATATATATAGAAATTAATAAATGATTAATTTACATTTGATTGGGAATGGGAGCTTGGGAGATTAAATGTCAACTAATAGTGGATTAAATGTAAAAAAAATAGTGGATTAAACAAAGTTTTTTAATTCCCAGAGTATATTACTCTGGAATTCCACAGTGTTAACTTTCAATAAGTTAATTTTACTGTTATATATATTTTGGAGCTATGCTTTCACTGCCTTAGGTATTATGTCGCTGTTAGTGAAGGATAGATTCAGAAGACTTTTATATAAAAAGGTTTTCGGTAAGAAAAATATTTTAAATTATATATGCGTATTCATAGAATAAGAGCACGTCGCCCTTATTTCTCTTTACTTTTAGCATACTCCAGAGCATCAAATGGAGTAACAACTTTGTCTAACATTTAACCGTTTTTGCTTAACGCATATGTATTTACAACATAGAGTGTGGTAGGCTACTTGTAAATGACAAAATATTGTATTTACATATTATTAAAAATAAACCGTAATTAAATCATACCGTATTTCATTTTATATTCTATAGCGATTTCAATATAATAATTATTTATGTAACAATTTCATACCCTAATAATCTGTTTTTTTTCGAATATCAAGTTGATGTTTACGTACTGGAATCGATTATTTAGATAGTATCATATTAATTTAATATATTTGAGAAATATTTATGAGTGAAGTCGCGAAAAAAAAAAAACGTCCGTAAAGATCTAGAATTCGAGTTATATTAAAACTTGGAAAATATCTTTTTTTTGGTTTTTAAAATGTTTAAAAATAATAACAGATGCTGTGATTTATTCGAGTGCTTATTCAACAAAACAAATAATATACATAAATTTCTTATCGAACATACAATTTAAACATGTTGTGTCTTTAGTGTTTGTATTCTGTTTGAAATAATTTATGATCAGCGGTCTGTTGTCCACGGATAAACTCTCATATATGTAATTATGTCACTCCCCCCTACCCATTGCCACTCTCATACAAAGTATAAGGGTACGGCCACACTGGAGTGCCAGAGTAGGAGTTAAAATGAACACCTGGCGAACCAACGTATGGCGCACTATGGGACCGGCCACACTATACGATATGCGCCACAGTGCGTGATCACAAGCGAACTGTGTATTGACTCCTACCCTGGCACTCCAGTGTGGCCGTACCCTAAATGTTCACAGGAGATCGAAGCTATTGAAGTAATACAAATATTGGTTATATTTTGTAAATAAACTTATACTCTACTGTATACAATAAACATATTTTAATGACTATGTTTTTTATTTTCTCATATCGCCCTTTGGTACAATACAAATGAACGGCAACTTAAGATACGGTTGTTCAGACCATTGGCTAATCTGGTCCGCTGCAGATGCGAATAAGAAGCGGAACATATCTAAAGAAACCAGAATGTTTAATCTAACTAAAAGAGTCAGAAAATCATCGTGTCTATATCGAACCGTGTATCGCATTTTCAATCATTCTTCGTCTACATGTTTCATATCGTAACCCCTCGGCGTTGGCGATAACTTGGGAGGATTTGTGCTTTGGGCAACACAAAACAGCTCCACCTTGCGTGGCCTCGTTCTTTCCTCTTTGATCAATTTTCTTTTTAAATTACACACATTAAAATGTTAGGTTCCCTGTGTTCCTGTCCCTAGTTTCCATGACTATTTTCTCTATTTACTTAGGATTTTATATTTTTTCATCATTCGAAGTTTTCTCTCTCATTCCACACTCTGTCACAATTTCACAATTTTATAATAGGCCATAAAATCATATACCATATTTTGCTTTGTTTTGTTAGATTGGGACATATAAGTGGATTGAAATTAAACTGTAAGTATGTCAGGACAAAACAGTGTGGCGTTCCATTCTTTCTGCCTACCCGTCCGGGGAGACGGCGTGATGGTTAGTTAGTGAGTTAGTTAGAAATTAAACTGGATTAAATGTGGCCTAGATACCCTTTTTGCCTTTTGCTTTTTTTCTGGAATGGTGCATTCTCCATCTAATGTAAATCCTGCGTGGATGGGGGGCGGGCCTAGGGATTGTTTGAGCGAAACTGACGAAGGGGCGCCGCTGCGTCCTATAACAGCTTCGGGTAAGCGGCGGGTAACCTTCTATGTCTTTATTTAACTGTAGGTTTGTTCATTTGTATGTGTATTAACAATCACTGTATGTTACCCTACAATCTACAGGATTACCCATCATGTCAGTTCAGGATATCTTTAGCATTCTACGGTGAATCCACGTTTTAATTGCCTCCAGGTAGTTAATAATTTCCATTTCGAGAGTCCATGCCTCAATACCGTAGACTAGGAATATCATAACTCAATTTTAATCCTTAAATTCAAGATTTGGCAGATTAAATATTTTATTTGTTTATAAAGTAAAGCGTTCACTAGCAAGAAGGCATGTACGAGTATACACCACCTGCAACCAACGTCTGCAAGTTTTGGTATCTTGGAAAACTTGTCGTACCCGCGCATGTCGATTTGCAAGTGGTATTTACATAGTGAAATACATGCGAGGATGGTATCTTGCTAGTGTATCTACAACCAATTGTAACCTTTTTATTTTATTATGCGATCTACAAAACAAAACATTTATCAATTTAAAAAAATATAATATATCAACAGATTTAACCTCTTAATTAGTAAGATATTGCATTTTGAAATTTCGTTTGTTTAGTTGGTAAAACATATAACTATCATATTTTTTTTGTGTGGTCTAATCAATGTCTAAATCCTAACGTCATTTAGAAATATTCCAAAAAAAATCATTGCACCCCACGCATGGGGCCATAAACTATCTGATTCATTATTTCAGCGCCCCACAGTTGGGGCGGTACGCACAGAGATGTTAATATTGGATCAAATGTATCTTTTAATGTGGCTGTACGGGATCATATATTAATGTATGTATGCTGTGAAGTATGCTATCAATGACAACATTGAACCCTCGATCGGTTTTATTAATTGTTATTTTATTTTCAGCCCTTTTCGTGAGGTCGCGCTATGGCAAGGAGCAAATATTGTTCGAAAATCACCGGTTTTATCTTCACAAATTGCTCAAAAACGGAAGCCGGCGCTGGCAGTGCTCCACCCACTTCTGCAAGGGGTGCAAAGCCCACATAGTCACTATGAACGATCAATTCATTAAGTACGAAACTAAACATATTCACAATAATTATTTGCGGGCAAAAAGCGACACAACCAGTGCAGAGAAAAAAAAATAGAGATACTATAATGAGGTTAGCAAACTAGTTCTTGGCTTTCGATTGTAATTTTTATGGTTTCATCCTTAAATTCTGAGTATGTTTGAGGCCTATGAAAACAGAACATACAGAACGATTCGATATATAATTTTAAATCATATACCAAAGAAAACCGATTATTTACGACAATAATCGGTATAATAAGAAACGCACAAATATTTTTTTCTGAAGATACAATGTAAGCACACCACTTATAATATAAATGTATATAGTATATACATATACAAACACGGAAAGTTTGTCCTTTCTGTGTCTTGTATTGATACACCAATCTGTATTATCTTAGAAAGGATATATTAGCGACTGTCAAACAATTTATAAGTATGTATTTCAATATAATCGTATTTATCTATTTAAAAAATATATAAATATATGGAAAAACTAAAATGTACTTAAAATTTTAAAAGAGTTCTACTTTATTCTTTTTTGAATGCCTATACTATGTCATCAGTCGCGGTACTCCCATAGAAGCCCAGAAGCCCGGCTTGCGTAAGAAATTTTGAATCAAAACCCACATAAAGGAATAGCCAGAAGAGCTAAACCTCTGTAAGCCAGAAGAGGTTTTGATTCAAAATTTCTTACGCAAGCCGGGCTTCTGGGCTTCTATGGGAGTACCGAGTACCGCCACTGTGTTTATCGTATGTTGATAAATCAAATAAAAAACATTTTTCATTTAAATATAAAGTTATTTATGAATTGAAAAATCATGCTTTTTATGTTTGTTTCAGTTTAAATATTGTATATTTTTAAAATCACTATACTAAGGAATATATGCATTTCTCACATACATTTTTTGTGAACGCAGATTATTTTAGTATATTGTTTGTTTTATTATCGTTAATATAATGTATTTATGTAATGAGTGCTCAAATATCTATATATACACTTAAGTAAATAATACTTCTCTGAGCTTTAAATATTATAATTTATTTAGGAAATCAGTTTCGTGTATATGTTGTGTGTTTTTTATATTTAATTTTGATGTGATTAAGTACTTATTAAAAATAATGAGGCAAATATTTTGGTGTATTTTTTATCCCTACGATCATAATTAATGTTCTATATAATATTCATTCAACAAACATACGTATATACAACATTCCAAAGAAAGCTTTATGAAAGAATACCGAACGATAAGTAAAAAAATGATCCAACACATGTTATCCTGCCCGAACGTTGGCTTGCCTACTATTAGCTGGTTCAGCAAACGTTTTTTCGGTATTCGTATTTTCGATAAACTATAACTTAAATGATAAACAATAAACTCAGTACACACGCAATTGTGATACATGCCATACATGGAATGAACTTCCCAGAAGGTTTTGATAGTCACCTACCGAGTCCAATTGTGAATCTAAACCATCCAGGGACGCACTCAAACACAAAAAAATCCGTCAAAATCGGTCCAGCCCCTTAGGAGGTGTTCAACTACATGCGCCTGTACTGAAGAATTACATATGTTATATAAGGATATTAAAATATAGGACATGGAAAATATGTGGAAGCAGGCCAAGGAAAACATGGCATGACTATAATAATAGATTACTATAAAGTGGCCAATCGACGGGCGTACGCGTTACGATATACGAGTATGAATTTAGAAGACACGCGAGTATGATTTTTACGACCTTCGTTGGCGAGTGGCAAGTGCTATGACTGTTGCACCGAAGATTCCAGGTTCGATTCCCACCGATGGTAGTGTGATTGTCACACTGTCTTTGGTCTGGTGTAGAATTCACGTGACAATAAAATGGCGATAGATTAGCTACCTATCACATGTCATGGGAATCAATATAATTAATAATATGAATGAACACGTCTGTCTTCTAGATGTTTAATTATATTTATTTTAGATGGAATGACATGTTTCGCCCTTGTAAGGCATTATTAAATGTCACATTTGATAATGCCTTAGAAGGGCGAAACATGTCATTCCATCTAAAATACAATAAAACTCCTAGAAGAAAGACGTTTTCATTCATATTAATTATTTAATATGGAGTTTTATATAATTTTTCAAGAAACAATTAATAATCAATATAATAGCTACACCCTTTACATCGATTTGGCTCGCGCTATAATGATGTAAAGGGCGATTCGACAAAATATTAAAGGTAATAATTTTTATGATTTAAATAATACATGTAATTGAAATTTTGATTGTGTTTCAGTTACGTACTTGAAAACCATAAGGGGAAAACCTATGATCCAATACGGAACCGCGAAGTTTACAAAACAGAAGTCGCTCGCGGGCGGGAAACTGCGCTGGCAGTGCGCCCGCTACAGTACCTATGGCTGCCCTGCCTTCTTGCACACCTTAGAAAACCTCCTGATCGTCATCAGCAATAAGCACAACCACCCTGACGATCTCCCATCAGCCAATGTCTTTTAACCCTTTATAAAGCATAAGCATCTAGGGGTGGAAAAATAAAAGTAATTGTGGTTTTACGTTAGTTTTATTATGCTTTTTCACAATTATCTTACTTGTATAGTCTCTTTATCAGATTCTAAATTGTCATCTTACATTTCCGGATCGTCAGGTAAACCATAAAGCTAATTTTTAAGGATTAATTGTATCTTAATAGAGACGAAGATGCAAATTGTTTTTTGGAAACAATATGGTGGTCGAGGCACTTACAGGACTTATGACCTGTCATTGGTTGGGTTAAGCGATCGCTTTTCTTACGAACACCACGTCTGACAAGTTTTTGGAAGATGTATATATGCTACAAAGTTGAGAAATACTTCACATTTTTTAGTTTAATCTACACTAGCGCCATCTATTAAGATTAGGTGTAAGCATTAAGCAGAAATCTTTATTAATGCAATGTGAAAGGCTATGCAATTATCATACGGTGCTAGACAACGCCTGGAGATGGCTACAAGTATTTGTATACATTCAAAATGTTGTATAAAGCTCATTGATAATATCCAAAATAAATAGTACATTTTTACAGATTTTAATATATTTCCCATCACAACCATCCCATGTAATTAAATTCTGCAAATTCCTAAGTTGAAAATATGCCAAAATTGTTGTTGAATAAACATAAGTCTTTAGAAATAATAGCATCTTACCGTTTTTGAATCGCAGAAAGTGAAGATTTATAAAGATTTATCTTGTTGTACGAAAATGCACCATTTTTTTACTTTGAGAACGTCAAACGAATTTAAAAAAAAATGGCGGCGTGTCATCACCACAGATTAAAATATCGAATTATATGTCAATTGAAATATTGCCATACGAAAAAAACCTTATCTTTCAGCTACTCAGTCAAAAATATTGAAAAAATATTCCCTCTGCCTTATAAAGGGTTAAAAACAGCCATCTAACGCGGTAATCATAAGAGAAAAGAGAAAAAGTGATATATTCAGAAATAAAATTAAACACTTCTTACATATAATGGGACACGAAATAGGAAATCTACTTCGGGATGAGAATTTGCAAGATTTTAGTACTCCCTAAAAGTCGTCCATAGTCAAAGTAAGAAAGCGCAATAGCCAACCAATTTCTAAAAAACGACTACCGTTGTTCATACAAGGTGTCTCAAAAAAATGTTTTTGTTGCGTTGCAGAACGCTGTGCGGAGATGTTAGAAAACTTGTTGGTGTCTGAATTAAAAAACTTTCTTGGCTATAATCAAAGTATATGGTTCCAGCACGATGGAGTAACGTCACATACGTCCAAAAAACGTTTCTGCTACGAGTTCGTGTACATTATATTAGAAAATTGGTCACCGATATCAATATCTAGATGGTTGAGCGGATAACTTGCCAAGTTAAAAGTTTTCAATTTTATTTTAACTAACTAACTAACTAACCATCACGCCGTCTCCCCGAAGGGGTAGGCAGAAAGAATGGACTGCCACACTTTTCTTTCCTGACATATTTCTCTCGCTTCCTCAACATTCATCGTGTCATGCACGCGCGTCGATTTCTCTGACTCCTCACATGGCCGACATTCCTTATTTGATTGTGCCCGTTTTCCTCGGTCTTCCTCTATTTCTGGTTCCATTCACATCATTAACATATAATTTTTTTACCATTCTTTCTTCATTCTTTTTCAGATTGTAACACTTGATTCTCATTATTGTAACACCTTATGATGTCAACATAGGTTGATGAAACAGCTGTCGCGTAAAATAAAATACAATTGTGATACAAAAACAAAGTTATTTAATTTAACAGTTTAAAATGTTAAGGTATCATAGTTTTTCGGGCAAAAGAATGGACTATTTAATTTAATTTTTAAATATATTAAATCACCAAGTAAGCTTCCAATCAATTTATTAAGAATTTCTCGGTACAGAAAATCTCTTAGACTAATGTGTTATAAATCTGTATATGATAGAATCTAAAATCCAAATAAATCACAAAAATATCAATAAAATATTTACTGTTGGCCACATGAGGAATCGGAAAAATCGACGTGCGTGCGTGATATGATGTATGAACGTTGAGGAAGCGTCAGGTAAAAGTATTGTGACCATCCATCATTTCTACCTACTCCTGATGGTTAGTTAGTTAGTTTTTCCCGAGCAATAAAGCCAAGAAATTCCACATGATGAAAATAAAAATATAAAAAAAATTAATTGATTTAATATCTAACTTGGTTTTCATTAATAAATACGAATGAAAATCCTATATTATATTTTATGGAAATGTCCTGATTTTTTATTGTTTCTTGAACAATGATGTAAAACTCCATATAAAATAAATAATACGAATGAAATAGTCTGTTTTCTAGAAAAATATTTTATTTAATCGAGAATAATTTTTTATTGAGAAAGAATAGGGTCATGTCCATTGTTATATTTATGTGAATGACAAGTTTCGCATGTCAAAGCTGTATGTCGCCTATCTTATATTTGATAATACCTTAGACAAGCGAAACATGTCATTCATATCAAATATAATGAAACTTCTAGGAAATAGGCGTTTTCATTCGTATTACGTAATATTAAATACATTAATATATCATTTTGAGAACATTGATTTAATTATTTTGATTTTGTACATAAAAGGTTACCCACCGCTTACCCGAAGTTGTTATAGGACGCAGCGGCGCCTTTTCGTCAGCTTTGCTCATACAATCGCTAGGCCCATCTTCCGTTTATGCGGGACTTATGTTGACTGGGGATCGCAACATTCCAAATGAAAAAGCAAATGGGCCTCCATGCCACATTTAATCTAGTTTAATTTCATATTTTATGGCCTATCATAAAATTATTTCAGACAGAGATATTGATGAGGATGAGACAGAGTGTGGGATGGGAGAGAAAATGTGAAGCGACAAAAAAATTCTAAGGAAACACTGAAAACACTGGTACAAAGAAAAATAAGATTGATCCAAGGGGATAGAACGGGGCTCCACAAGGTGCCCCCTCTCCTCCAGCGATTAGTCCAATCTTTCTCTGGTTTCAATCCTGGAATTGATTTGCAGCAATTTCCTATATTCTTCTCTTCCATTCTTCCCTGTCTTGTGCGGCTCTTTTGAAATCTGCATATGATGAGCAGCGCACGTCCACCAACAGGTCCTCCAGGTACTCTCGGCGTGGGCGTCCCCTAGAGTTTGCCCCCTCGGTCATACCCTCCATTATGGTATGCGAGAGGCCTTCCTGTCGTATTACACGACCGATCCATCTTGCACGCCTTTCGGATAAGGTCCTGAGCAGGTGCCTTCCTGCTTCGATTCTTTGGAGAACCTCCTCCAGAAAATTCCTAATAGTCTTCTATAGGACCACATCTCAAAAGCCTCTAGTCTCCGTTTATCTCTTTCGGATAAGCACCATGTCTGCAACCGTACATCAAGATACTCCATACATAGGTCTTGATGAGGAGTATTCTCAGTTTTAGGTCTATATTATTCGATTATATTATTTTCGACCTTTTATTAAATGCAAGCCTAGCCTGATGTATACGACTGTCAACCTCGCTCTTAGACCGACCGTCCCATGTTATTTTGCTCCCAAGGTAGACAAACTCCTTAACTCCTGTTCTTTAGTCACAATTTAGTTCCAATCACAATTTTGTATAATTAGCCAAATATTCAAATGTTTTTTTTGCTGACTAACATATTGATTTTGTTTTAGTTACGTACACAACGTCATCGACGGGACGGCCTATCATTCTGTACGAGAACGAGAGGTTCTCGAAACATAGAGGGCTTGCTAGTGGAAAAGTACGGTGGCAGTGCGTCCGTAACAGCACCCATGGCTGCACCGCATTTCTGCACACTTTCAACAACATTCTGGTCGTCGTCAGCACTACCCACAACCATCCAGACTATATTCCTAGGCAGGATAGGGAGAAACCAAAGAAACAACCTCCTTCCAAACACTCTCAATAAATAATAATTAAATAAAACGATTTTATGATAATCAAATGATTTTACTGAAATCTCTTGATGGAAGTTCATTTTAAATATTAATTTAATATTTTTTTTTAAACTACCAATCTGTCAATGCAGGTGAGCCTGGGGAAACCGTTCGCTGTTATAATAAAGACAAATGTGGAAGTAGTTAAAAACAACGTTTTATTATAGTATTATTCAAAATGAACTTCCATCAAGAGATTTAAGTAATTCATTTGATTATTATAAAAACTCTCCTAACATTGGTTAGCGAAAGAAATGTCGCGACAATTTCTTAGCAATTAAACCAATTGTGATACGAGCTGAATTAAACAGTTAATAATGTTGAAATATCAAAGTGTTTCCGCCAAAACAATGGATTATCTAATAATGAATATTAAAAAAATGTGTAAAAAATCTTTTTAAATTGTACTACACATTTAGTTAAAATCTACCAATGTTTGTGTCTTTGGGTTGTAGTTGCAAAAATAAGTGGATTTTAAAGAAATATACATAAAAAAGATTTTTTACCATTATTTATTATTTTTATTATTTTCAATAAACATCTACCATGATATTTCAAATAACCAAATAAATTTGCTTTAATTAATGCGAATAATTATGTCTTAACTAGGCAAAACTAGTGATTCCAATAAAATAAAATAAAACTTCTTGAAAACAGACGTTTTCATTCGTATTAATTATATAATTCACCTAGTAACGTTTGTCTTTTTAAAGTGAAAACGCATTTTTAACTGAATTCCATCACCATGGACTTGGGACTTCTGGCTTACGGAGGTTCAGCTCTTGTGAATATTCCTCTTACGTCTGATGAGAACTTTGTTATTATTATTGAAGGTTATTTGGTGGGTTGTTGGTTAATGCGGTGGCTTGACTTGTGTGGTCCTAAGACGACCTTCGTGGCAGAGTGGTAAGAGCTCTGACTTCCATACAGAAGGTCCCGGGTTTGATTCCCGGCGATGGCAGTGTGATTGTCACACAATCTTTGGTCTGGTCACATGTCACGAGAATCAATATAATAGCTAAAAAATAAAATTGTGTACAGTAATTGGGTTCAAACGACCTGTTGTATACGTAGAAGAAAAAAAAAGTGTTCCTCTGAAGGAGGATCGATTATTGGCGCTTATGACGGCTGGAGGTGTTTGGGTGGTAATTTGAGAGTCTGTAAAGGCTGAATTGGCCTTGTAAAGCAAGTTAACATCATAGTTTCAAATACAAATTATTAGCGTAAGACAACACTCTTAGGATGATAAATTATTCACAAATTCCATTAATGAGGCATTCCTTAAAACACAAATCAATGTTTTTTTAATGAACACGCTAATAATATTTTTTACTAGTGTTTTTTGTATTTTACAATATTTATTAAATTTTATCTTATGTAGTTTTGTTTTGTGAATTATGTATGGAAGCGAAGCATGGAACTGGCAAAAGAAGGATGAAAGTAGAATAAATGCAGTAGAAATGAGATCTCTTAGACGAATGTGTGGATACTCTGTGTATGATAGAGTGTCGAATAAAAATATAAGAAGTGAATGCAGTGCGAATGACGGTGTCATGAACAAAATAATGAAAGGATCATTAAGATGGTTTGGACATATGGAAAGAATGAATGAAGAAAGAATGGTAAAAAAATTATATGTTAATGATGTAAATGGAACCAGAAATAGAGGAAGACCGAGGAAAACGTGGCACGATCAAATAAATCAAATATTGAATGTCGGCCATGTGAGGAGTCAGAGAAATCGACGCGCGTGCATGACACGATGTATGAATGTTGAGGAAGCGAGAGAAATATGTCAGGAAAGAAAAGTGTGGCAGTCCATTCTTTCTGCCTGCCCCTTCGGGGACACGGCGTGATGGTTAGTTAGTTAGTTAGTTTTGTTCTCCTAATCATGTTAGTACGAGTTTATTGCGTTCGAAAAATGTTGAGATAACCTTATGTGTGTATAAAAACATCGTTTAAATTATTTTTTTAATATTTTAGAATTCATTAGTATTAATGCATATAGCAAAATTAGTAGCATAGTATTATATACGAGTATAAAGTAAGTACGCGAGACGTGGTTAGGTACTTAAAGTATTCAAGCATTCCTTTACGTCGTCAAATTTAAAATGAAAACAAAAGAATTGTAAGAATTACGTTCTAGCTGAGAACACTTTCTTCTTCCTTCAGTTTTCATCATATTTTTTCATTATTATGATTAATTTGTGTCGTTCAAAAGTTATTTAAAACTAGATAAATATATCAAATAATCTGTGTATGTTGTGTGTATATTTTTCTTCGTGTTTTCTGAAGATGCAGCCATAATTATTTTAAGTGATTGTTAAAGACTCGTGAATATTTCTTATTTTTTACATTATCATCTTTCCTTTCACCCACACGGAATTATATTATTTTTTTCTATACGCAAACATGATGTACAGTATTCATTAGCAAATAAAAAATTGTATATTTTAACAGTTAATTTGATTTACAAACATCAAAAGGTCAATCTCAACAGAATGGTTAGTATTCAGTATTAGCTCCATTATTATATTTTTTGATATTTTTCATTCCTTTAGCTACAAATATATGTTTCATAATAATAAAAAAAAGTATTTTTTCAAATAAAAAATATAAAACATTCCAGTGCTATTTATATAGGTAAGTTACGTTTACAAATTCTAGTCACAATGGTATGTATTTAATTAAAGCTAAAGTTTGAATAAATGTACGAAATAATAAATAAACTATTGAATGGTTTGTTATGAAATAAAGATTTGTAGATTTTATTGTTAATTTAAATCTGATCTATACACTTTAAATGTAGATTTATTAGCATATAATTATTTATTGTGTATTTAATGTGTGTAATGAATTCTTGAATAAAGTGTTAAATTATTCTGAAACATTTTTATTTTATTTTTATTAATATCAGTTTTATATTTTCTTCATTTTTATGTTCATATGTATTATAAAAACTGAACTTGACAAACAAACAAAGTATTGCTGATGATTTTTTACAATCGCCTTATGTTTTTCTGTCCCATGCAAAATAAAAATAAAATGTTTTGAAAATATTATATTTTAATTAAAATGGTTGAACAGAAGATATTTCTTGCATATTTTGAATCAACTTCATTTGTCTTTTACGTTGCGTTTTTTAATTGTTATATTTAAGGTCCCCAATACTTATGTAACTACTACCTATATACTATTCTAAACTACTTATTACAAAATAGTATTTCACGAAAAAACCAACCAAATCAGTTACTTTTTTAAAGAAGGTATTAATGGATTTTTCTGAAAATTTTCACTCTTTTTATCTATATATTGATGCATCAAATACTTTTTTTCATCTTCATCATCATCAGCCGTCTGTCATCCACTGCTGAATGAAGGCCTCTCCCAAAGCACGCCACCACCCTCTATCCATTGCCGCTTCCATCCATCCATGTCCAGCAATCCTCTTCAGATCGTCGGTCCAGCGGTCCAGAGAGATGTCCAACTCTACGGAATCCTGTACGCGGTCTCTACACCAGAACCCGTCTCCCCCGTCGGTTGTCGGTTCTCCGACAAATATGGACAGCCCATCGCCACTTAAGCCCGCCCATTCTCAGAGCCACCTCAGTCACCTTGGTTTGTTGTCGAATAAATTCGTTTCTAAATCTGTCCCTCAAGGTTATTCCAAGCATGGTTCTTTCCGTGGCGCGTTGGGCGACCTACGAATATTTTTTTAGACAAACAAACAAACAAACCATCACGCCGTTTCCCCGCAGGGGTCAGCAGAGAGAATAGACCGCCACGTTTCTCTATCCTGACATACCTCTCCACATTCATACAGCGAGTCATACACGCACGTCGATTCTTCCGGCTTCTCACATGACCAACCTTTAAAATTTGATTAATTTGGTCATGCCATGTTTTCCTCGGTCTACCTCGACTCCATAGTCCATTTACATCGTTAACGTATACTTTTTTAACCTTTATATCTTCACCCATGCGCTCCATATGTCCAAACCAACGCAGCGATCCTTTCATAATTTTGTTCATAATGTATTCTTTCGCTCTACATTCCTTTTCTAATATCAGCATTTGAGATTCTGTCGTACATCTTTCTACCACACATACATCTTAGAGGCCACATCTCTACCGCATTTATCTGCTCTCATCTTTCTTCTGCCAGTTCCATGCTTCGCTCCCATACATAAGGGTTTTTGTATTTTTATTAATGTATTGTTAATGTATTTTTTTAGCATTGTTTAAATCGTACAGTGAGTGTAAAACCGAATTAAGTGCAAATATACATTTTGGAGATATGGGAGTTTAAAGGTTTTATATTGCTTGGAAAAACTTTTTTTTTTAAATAAACCAATGTTTTTCGGTTTATAGGTATATTACTATAAACCGAAAATCATTGGTTTATTAAAAAAATCAGTTTTTCCAAGCAATCTGAAACCTTTAAACTCCCATATCTCCAAAATGTATATTGCACTTAATTCGGTTTTACAGTCACGGTGCGAAATATTCAATATCGCCTCTGCAAAATGGGCATCGAAAAATCTGCCGTGCAATGTAGCTAAACAACTACGTGATGGATTTCGCTCAAATTTTGAGGGTTTTTTCTTTAAATCTTTAATATACTTATTCTAACCGGGAAAAGGGGATCTTTTGTCCATCCTTTCACTATTTTAATATTACGTTTTTTATTTTATTAGCATCCTGTAAGTGTTGCTTAAGAAATATTATTTGATATGTAGTACTTAAGTAATTTTCGAGCAGTATCCTCATATACCAACTTTCAGTTGCAGGGTACGGAGTGTCGAAGCGCGGGACAAGGGTCTTGGTATACCAGGGATACAGATTCTGCTTTGTCCGCTATCAGAGCAATGGGAGATGCAAGTGGATATGCTCGCAGAAGTCCAGCATCAACAGATGCAAGGCGACCGCGCTCACAGAGTACGACAGAATTGTTCACATCAACAACGACCACTCTCATCCTATTATGGTGTTGAAAAAGAAAGCTACCGTCAATATTCCGATACTGGATTTCGACTGTTCGATATTCCAATAAGGCGTGTGAATTTTTATATTTGAATGTGGAAATGACAGACTTCTGTTGAACGTTTTTTTTAAGTAATGGAAGGATTGCAGTTTTAGTTTTTTTTTGTCTTGTTAAAATCATATTTACAATAACTGTGGGTTATTTATAATGTTATGGCTCAAATTTTTCACCAAGAAGGAAAGTGCCTTCAAGAATTTGTAACTATTAAAAATTATTTATTTTTAAAAATATTTTCTTCTGTGATTTTGCTACCCGATTCCATTACATTTTGGGTCAAATCATTTACATGCATAATGATATTATCATTCGTTTGAAACGTACTCAATTTAATTTTTTTTTTCATTTTGATCCGACGTAGTGTGAAATGTCCTTAACTTCGCGTGAATTTCGAATAGTTATAAGAAGAGCAATACAGTATTGATCAATAAAAAATTCAACTTAATAAAATACAATTTTTTCAGTTTTTTAAAAATTAATTTAAACACTGTTTTTTTAAATAATTGTATTTCGGCATACTACGTAGATTTTAAACCTTCATTACAAAAAGAACGATATAAACTCGATAGTGAAGATATAATCCTTAAAAATTGGAAAAACAAATGCAAAAATAGAAGAAAAAAAACAATGTTGAATGAATTGAAACACAGTTTTTTTCACTCCATTTACTACAAATCGTCATTAAGGAATTCTACTGTTTTATAACGCCTATAGTTTATAAAAATTAAATTATTTTGTATTTTTCACAATTAAAATAGTCGTCCTCAACAAAAATAAAGGTGAAATCTTTTAATTATGTTTTGCTTCGTTAACAATAATAATTTAATATTGATATATTATAGATTAGTTATAATTTATGATGAGAGATTAAACAATTCATGTGGAGTTTTACATCATTATTTAAGTAACAAATGCGTCATTGGTACTGTCGAAGTCCACAAATATATTTTTTTATAAAAAAAAAATCGAAAAAAATTAATTTTCCTGACATGTGTCGAAGGTAATACTGGCATCATCGGATGAATGCTCTAAATTTTATTATATAATATATTTCTTCAGATGATAAAAATTCTGAATATATTGTCATCTGATTTTTTTCTATATAAGCATTTGTATTTTTAGTAGACTGATAGTAATATCCTAGTAACATAAAAAAATCATGGAGGCAAAATTTCATTTGAACAATTTTTCTTCTTGTAATACAACATTATATTTTTAAATACAAAGAAAATTAAATATTAACACAATCATGTTTCGGGACACAGAAGCCCTTCATCAGTGAAGATCTAATATTTTATATACAAAATAAAATTTATCATGAATGTTTGTAATTTGTTTAAATATTTATATTGTATATGTAATAATTTAACTGTTTAAATAAAAAAACTTTGTTATAAATATCACAATTGATTATGTTTTGTCGCGACGGCTGTTTTGCTAACCATCGTCAGGTCTTACAATCAACTTAGTCCGTCTTACAGTTTTTTTTTTAAATTTAAATTTTATTTAAACAGTTAATGATTTTGTAAGATATCAAAGTGTTCCCACCAAAACAATGGATCTATAATATTTTATCTACACTGATGAAGTTCTTCTGTGTCCGAAAACATGTATGTGTTGATGTTTGATTTTTAATTTTATTTGTATTAAAAAAAATATTGGGCTTATAATAAAAAGAAAAATATATTTTTCAATTATGAATCCGCAACACAAAGTAATGGTGAATATAGAAGAAATGTTATATCACTCACAAAAATGACGTTTTATAATTTTTTTAACATTGCATTTAATATTTTAAACTAGTATTATTGTATAAGTTTTCATAGCCTTGGTGTATATATTTTGGTAATAAATATCACTAATATCTGTATATTCATGTTACTCATGCAGTTATATTCATGTTACTCAACAGTGCAGTCTCCACACATTATTAAGTTTTAGCTGTACAAACACATGCAAATAGGTATATGATATTTTTTTTTGGTTTGAAATGGTTTAACCATAATTTTTAATTTCGATACTCCTGAATAATTAAATTGTTAAACTATATTTCAATGTTTTATTTTATATTAATGAATGAAATGTATCCAATACACACATTAAATTAAATATTGTGTTATTTAAAACAATGAAAAAATATCTAAAATGATTTTACAGTTTAAGATAATACTGAGTTTGTGTAAAGATTTCGCGTATTTTTAAGGTTAGCAAATATTTTTTTTCTTAAATAAAATAATAAATTACCCATTGAAAAGTTTTGGGAACAAAATAAATATTTTATTTATATCCTATAAATCTAATGAATACAAATCTGTGGAGGTATTAAGAAGTTAATTTTTGTACAAATTGTTTTTTATGTGTCTAATTTTAATGCAACTAATCAAGTATTTTACATTTTACTCATTAAATATTCAGTTTATCATACGATATTAATTATAATTAAAACAAAACTTATTTATATTCTAAGAACAGTATTTAAAAACTGTTGTATTGTTTGTTGAAATATAATTAATTTAATTATATTAAAAGTGTTTTTTTTTATTTACTTGTACTTTTCAACTTCAGAAAATATTTCTGACACTATTTTTTAACGGGTAGATTTCCCCGATGTGTAGCGTCTGAAAATTAGGGTGATGCAAGAAATAATCCGCGATAAGGGTATTTATACCCTTTCCGCCGGCCACCATCAGTCTAGTAAACGGGTATTAACATCTTTCCCGTATACAATATGTTATAGTACAATACATTAGAATTCAAAGTAAAATGTTCGTAACAAACATGTGGCCACCATCAGTCTAGTAAACGGGTATTAACATCTTTCCCGTATACAATATTGTTATAGTACAATACATTAGAATTCAAAGTAAAATGTTCGTAACAAACATGTGGCCACCATCAGTCTAGTAAACGGGTATTAACATTATGTTAATTACAAATTAAAATGTTCGTAACAAACATGTGGCCACCATCAGTCTAGTAAACGGGTATTAACATTTTTCCCGTATACAATATGTTATAGTACAATACATTAGAATTCAAATTAAAATGTTCGTAACAAACATGTGGCCACCATCAGTCTAGTAAACGGGTATTAACATTTTTCCCGTATACAATATGTTATAGTACAATACATTAGAATTCAAATTAAAATGTTCGTAACAAACATGTGGCCACCATCAGTCTAGTAAACGGGTATTAACATTTTTCCCGTATACAATATGTTATAGTACAATACATTAGAATTCAAATTAAAATGTTCGTAACAAACATGTGGCCACCATCAGTCTAGTAAACGGGTATTAACATTTTTCCCGTATACAATATGTTATAGTACAATACATTAGAATTCAAAGTAAAATGTTCGTAACAAACATGTGGCCACCATCGCATCAATCTAGTAAACGGGTATTTACACCTTTCCCGTAAACAATGTGTTATAGAACATTATCATTCAAAGTAAAATGTTCGTTATAAACATGTGAGTATTTTCTGATTATTTTTTATTGTAAAAGAAGTATTATTTATATATACAAATATCACGAAATAAACTGGTATAAAAATCTTGCCATTATCACTAACAAATCATATATGTCGCTACTTTCATTATGATTCTCTAAGATATGTGTAAACGTCTTTCAGATTTCGTGCGATTCATTATGTCACAGAGAGGTCAAGTAATGCTGATGGCAGGTGAATACAAATATACAAGGGACGCTATAAATGGAATAAAATCCTACTACAGATGTTCAAAATCTAAAAAGTGTAGGGCTAAAATTCACATAGTGAAAAGGAAAAAAGGAAGGTTTTTTGTAAAGTTTTCAAAGTCGGAACACACGTGTAGGGAAGGCTTCTTTATGCACGTGGGAAAGGAATTGCACAACGTTAAAATTTTACCAAGGTATAAAATACTTTGAAATAATTTATTTGGCACTTTAATGCCTTCTGGGATTGTTGAACATAACCCAATCGCTTCCAACACTTATAAAATTAATAACATTTTTTTATTAAATAAATCACCTTTTTCCACTTTTAATTAACTTTTCTCGACATGTTTGGAAGGTACCATACAAACTATACAGAACGATACAAACTATAACAAAAGTTGAAAAAACATTATTACTGTTAAAATTGAAAGCACTGTTATAATATCACAATTTCTTTTTATTTATTAAAAGTGTCCCGACAGCTGTTTCGCCAACCGATGTTGGCAACATCACGTGTTACAATAAACTCACAAGACAAAAGTGGAAGTAGTTAAAAAACATCGTTTTATTTAATTATTATTTATTAGAAATTGTGATATTATAACAGTGTTTTCAATTTTAACAGTAATAATGTTGAAGTATCGTAGTGTTTCGGCCAAAACAATGGACTATGAAAAAACATTGATTTATTCTAAAAAAAATATTATGGAATTCCGTTAACGCCTTAAGTTATTAAAAAAATACCATCAATCATTTATAGTATGGTATATGATACAATACATTAATGGCGTTTGTTAAGTAGGAGCTAGAAACATGCACATTTTAACATAGAATGAGTTATTTAACATTTTTTATACGGGATTTTTAAATCAATACAATTTATTATGTATATTATACCTATATCAAATTTAAATTTCATTTATGAACAAAGTACGCGATGAAGTCTCGTCAAAGTACGTCAAGTCAAAGTACGAAGGGGCAGTAGACATGTTTTTCTCCCCCGTTAAGGCATCCAAGACGTGATCTTTTAGCACTCTTGCCACCGGACTTGTTGAATGTTTGGACCTGTTGCGCTATTGTTTGCACGTCGTATTTCTCTATACATGCAAATTAACTTGAGTAAGATGTATATTCTAGTTATTTAAACATATATAAACACACCAGTCTATCGTGTTATTTTCTTATAATTGTTAATAAAAATAATATATTATATTGTATAACTATCATGAAACCAAATATATACCAAAAATATAAACAAGTATTTTTAAAATGAAATATTTTTATTATTTTAATTATTATTTCTTCTTTGCTTTATTTAGGACTGTATCCTGTTATTTCTCGAAGCCTGTTCCTGGGATGCAGATGTCCAACTGTCTCGCCATCTTTTAGGTGGTCTTCCTGTAGGTCGATTTCCTGTTGGTACTTTATTTGCGGCTATATTTATCACTCTTTCAGAACATGCTCTTTCCACATGATCTCTCCAGTAGCGTCTTCTCAGTCTTCCCCATCGCATGACATCTTCCACATTGCAGATCTTTCTTATTTCAGAATTTCTTATTCTGTCTCGGAGTGTCGTTCCCGCAACGGATCGGAGAGTCTTCATTTTTTTTTTCTTCTGTGGTTCTTAGGAGATTTTTTGTTCTGATGGTGTCAGCTGTCGTTTCTATTTCATATGTATTATTTACGTGCTTTAAACGTGTTATTTATATGCAGTTGTTTTTTTTTTGCACATACCTTTTATGCTTATTTTTTTTCAATTTAAAATTTGTGTATACTTTTAAAGTTATTAGTTTTTGAATAGCTCTTTCCATCATTGCAGTGCGAGCCAAATCGATGAAAATAATGAAAAGAATACCAAAGGAAATATGCATAGAACTATCTGGACAGAAATATGACAGTTCTCTCTTTATTGCTCTTATCATTAGGAAATTCACAAATTAGGTATAGCTGCAATTAAGAGGTCTATCGCCTTCAATACAAGAGAATTTAAAAGTGCCTCTGTGTGGCAATTCGGGACACAAAATAAGATAGGCCCCCTCGCTCTGCTATAGCTGTGGGGAACGTAAAGATTTAGTTCTCTCTTTATTCCTGGATTGTAAATATCCCCAAGGTTTTTGTGATGTAGAATTATTTTATTTTTACAATAACATTTTCCCAAGTTTGATTATTTAAATTATTATTAACATTAATTTTACTATAATATTAAAAAAATCATTGCTTATAAGATATGCCAGCTAAGGGAAGGTAACCCCGACAGAAAATCTTCCAGAGAAGGCAAGGGGATACCACTCTGGATATTTTTCCCCAGGACATCACTAGGAGGATATAGTCAACGTTGGGGAGACCTGACAGGACACAGAAAGAATAAGAATAAGATAAGGCGCGGAATCTTCGCGTGAGGTGATACTATAACTATAAAACTCCTGGAAACGACCTAAAGTTGGCCGAACCTTCCACCACAATGACAAAAGAAATTTGAGAGTTTAGGCCCTTTTTAGGGCCATCCCTTCAAGATTTCTTACCATTGACATGAAGAAGATGATAAGGTTACTGTCGATTTCTGACAACTTAAATGTTTTGTGCATTAAACATTGCTTTAGCTAGTTATACATTCAACCACTCCCCCAAAGGTTGATACTGACCTTGTCTTAACCAGAGCAAATGAAAAAGCAAAACGATCTTTCTATGAAATTGTTGTTTCCATTCACCCAAATTGTCAAAAGCAGATAGCGCACTGATGAAAGTTTGAACTGTCTTCTGAGGATCTAATGGAGTATAGTTTGTGGACCGCTTACTGAAAGGACATTTTGAATAGCTCCACTTATGAAGTTAAGTTGATTTTTCCCTTCTACATCCGCATTCACTTTGTGTTATGGATTCACATTCGAATAAATAAAATTAAACTTTGTGTTTTCACAACTCTTTATTTTTCACGTTTCGGTGGTGACGCAACCTTTTTTGATGCACAAATTTAAAATTAAAATTTGTGCATCGAGGACGATTGCATCACAACCGAATCATACCTGCGATAAATGAAATATAGTGTTGTGAAAATTCAAATTTGGATTTTATTTATTCAAACGATGTTTTTTGTCTAATCAAACTTTTCAGTTTACGTTTGATTATTTGTAATCGTTGTTTTTTATTAAATCACGATTAAAGTTTATTAAAAAAAAATATTAATGTATGTTAATTTAATTAATACGAATGAAAACGTCTGTTTTCTAGAAGTTTTATAATAGTTTATGGGAATGACATGTTTCGCCTTTCTAAGACACGATCAAATTTTGATACAGCCTTAGAGAGGCGAAACATGACATTCCCATAAATTATAATAAAACTTCTAAAAATATACGTTTTCATTCGTTTAATGATTTAATATGGTGTTTTACATCATTGTTCAAGAAACAATAAATATTTCCATTTACTCTTTGTTTCTTGAACAATGATGTAAAACTCTATATTAAATAATGAATACGATTGAAAACGTATGTTTTCTAAAAGTTTTATGTGAAAGACATGTTGCGCCTATCCAAGGTATTATCAAATGTATATTTGTCCACGTCCATTCATACGCATTTGATAATGCCTTAGAATGGCGAAAAATGTCATTCACTTAAATTATAACAAAACTTCTAGAAAACAGACGTTTTCATTCGTGTTAATTATGTCTATTTACTCTATTTTTCTAACTGATGAGTCTTTTTTAGTCATTTTCATCCCGTTGGCAAACGGGAAACAGCTTCTCATGGTGAATTCCTACACATTCTGCAAGCATTACGTTCGCTCGGGGAAACAGAGATGGCAGTGCTCTTCACATAGAAAGGGTTGTCCCGCGTTCGCATACACCAACGATGATGGGGTAGTATCATTTAAAAGCAATCACATGCACGCTCCGCCAAATTATATCTTCCACGACGGAAAATACTTTAAATTGTGATAAATATCTAAAAAATACAATTACACTAGTGTTAATGATGATAGTTCTTGAAATTGGATACAAGATACATTGTATTTTTATATGATTTATGTTTCTGAATTTTTTGAATTATCTTAAAAACTTCTGTCAACTTCTGTTGAAGTATTTTTTGTATTATTTTTATGATCATTTGTTTTATATGTTAGACGTAGAACGAAAGTATTAAAAATATGGTATAGCTACCATAAACTATCGCAATTAGAAAATAATAACTATGTATCTTATTTTATGAAGTTTTGTTTAATAATATTTTTATGCAAAAGCAATTGCTTGGGCAATGGTCCATATAAAATCAGATATATTTGATATCGTAAAATCCAAAAGTTTTATTTTAGAATTTTCGTTTGCGGTGTCGATTACTTTGTCGGGCATTATCAATGAAGCATTTCGATGAGGTTCACGAAAGGTCTTTAAAAGGTTTAAATAATTAGCAAATCTAAAATAAACCCTTTGAAAATACGAACTTCAATATGATATGGAGTGGTATAAATCATTTTTATCTGGTTGGTGGTTGCATATACAGCTCAGAAATTTTGTATGAAGTAGGTGTATGTATTTATAATAATTATCACCAATAAAGACAATATGCCTTTTTTATTTACCAGTGTGTAGAACCAACCTGGCAGTAATTATGCCAGTAGGTAGTACAGTAGAAAAAAAAAAATTTATATGTTGGGTTAATTGTTTTTTTTTTATTATATTGCACTGTATATAATATTATTTCCTGAGCGAATTGGAGAAGTCTGTGAAATTTGAGGTAAATATTTGAATAAAATTTATAAAAATAATTATAAATATATATTTATTTTAAATGAATTAATTTTGGATTTGTGTAATTTAATTTGAAGATCTCGGGCTGATTGTGTGAAATAAAAATGTGCAGTGTTCCGTAATGCAACATTTGTATTATTTTGATACATTTTAATCTACTGTACAAGATGAAATCGAAATAATTTTTGTTTTATTTTTGTTTATACATATAACTTTGTGATGAGATTTTTTGTGTAATGAATTATTTTTGTTTCTTAAAATATAGATGTTTAAATACATGTTATCTTTTATTAAATAACATTAATAAATTAATCAGTTCATAATATACTATTTTTTAAATCATTATTATAACAATTAAAACGGTGTTTAGAACCTCACTAACATGAACATTTTTCAGGTATAAAAATGGAAATAAAAAAAGAAGATATAGAACCAACGAAACCCGCTGCGCTCCCAGTTCTAAATAATGGTTCAAATCAATTCAAATCGAAGGTCCAACCGCCGTCCACTAAAACATCAAAATCTGCAAGAAAATTGTCAACGGCGAGTAGGGAGAAACGGTCTTTAGACACTAAAAAGTCGGAAATCATTCAACGGTCTCTCCTTAAAACCATGACGGCGGTCGAGATAACCGTCGTGAAAACGGAAAAGCCGCCTTCTAGGGATTCCAAGAAGTTCAAGAAGAGGAACAAGAATAAGAACGGACCGGTTGAGAAGAACGACAGCGATTATTGCGGGGATTGCGGCGGCTATTACTACGACTCCAAGGGCTGCAGGGATTGGATTCAGTGCATCGAGTGCACCGCATGGTACCACGAGGATTGCGATGAGAGGAATATCGTGAGGTCTGGACTGTGCACGGCTTGCGATGAAGGAGCCGCCACTTCATCATCAAATTAATCTTGGTTATATTACCTCTTTCAAAAATTTTGACCTGGTGTGCCGTATTTGTTTTTAATTATTTTGTCTTAATTCAACATTATATTGTCATAATTCAACATCATGTTGTCGTAATTTAACATTATATTGTCACAAGTCAACGTGTTATTTTATAATTCAGCATTTTTTTGCCTTAATTCAACATTATTTTATCATAATTCAACAGCATTTTGACAAAACTAACTAACTAACTAACCATCACGCCGTCTCCCCGGAGGGGTAGGCAGAAATAATGTAACGCCACACTGTTATGTCCTGACATACTTCTCTCGATTCCTCTACATTCATACATCTTGTCACGCACGCACGTCGATTTCTCCGACTCCTCAAGTGACCGACATTAAATATTCGATTGATGTGATCGTGCCACGTTTTCCTCGGTCTTCCTCTATTTCTAGCTCCGTTCACGCCGTTTACATATACCTTCTTTACCATTCTGTCTTCACTCATTCATTCCATGTGTCCAAACCATCTTAATGACCCTTTCCTTATTTTGTTCATAACACTTTCATTCACACCACATTCACTTCTTATACTTGCATTTGTCACTCTATCATATACAGATTTGCCACACATTCGTCTTAGAGATCTCATTTCTACTACATTTATTCTTTCTTACTTTCATCCTTCTTTTGCCACTTACATTCTTCACTTTGACAAAATTCACCATTATTTTGTCACAATTCAACATTATATTGTTATAATTCAACATGATTTTATTATATGGAAGCGAAGCATGGAACTGGCAGAAGAAAGATGAGAGCAGAATAAATGCGGTAGAGATGAGTTCCCTAAGACGTATGTGTGGTAGAACGATGTGCGACAGAATCTCAAAT
The DNA here is from genome assembly GCA_022606425.2 of Lepidostoma basale. Taxonomy (NCBI): domain Eukaryota; kingdom Metazoa; phylum Arthropoda; class Insecta; order Trichoptera; family Lepidostomatidae; genus Lepidostoma; species Lepidostoma basale. The sequence continues at coordinate 39,300 of JAHDVF020001329.1, read as the reverse complement.
GCTGATATTAGGAAGGAATGTAGAGCGAAAGAAGGTATTATGAAAAAAATTATGAAAGGTTCGCTGCGTTGGTTCGGACATATGGAGCGCATGAGTGAAGAAAGAATGGTTAAAAAAGTATACTTTAAAAATGTAAATGGAGTAAGGAGTCGAGGTAGACCGAGGAAAACATGGCATGACCAAATTAATCAAATATTAAAGGTTGGTCATGTCAGAAGCCGGAAGAATCGACGTGTGTGTTTGACTCGATGTATGAATGTGGAGGAAGCTAGAGAGGTGTGCCAGGATAGAGTAGTGTGGCGGTCCATTCTCTCTGCCTACCCCTGCGGAGAAATGGCGTGATGGTTTGTTGTTGTTGTTATTTTATTATAATTCAGTATTATTTTGTCAAAATTTGGCATTATTTCGTCTTACAAAATTCAATAGTTTATTGTCATATAATTAATAATTTGTATGCACAATATAATTATCTTATATAAAGGCAAGAAAGTGGTTTGTTAGTGGTTTCCCTCCTTCATTCATGTAGCGACATTTTACTTGGGTATGTGTGAGAACCGTTCATACGGTTGGTGGTCCCGAACACTATGTGAATATTCGGGAAACATTTACCAAACTTTTCCTCGAATATTTTCTTCGCATGTGTAATTGGTTTCAATCTGAATACTCGTAATATGATATAACATGGATGTTTAGTTTTAGTTACATGTTTTGTTTTCTCACATTTAATTTTTTGCTTTACACCCTAGACACGTATACAGATTTCGGTGTTCTGTCAGTGTTATTACCACAATCCCGGAAAATGCCTTATTTAATTCATATTTACAAAAAAAAAACATTACGAATTTATGTTATTTATTGTTTCGGCATTCACTTTGTGGTAGGACATGATTAAATTGTAAATAAAACACTTGTTTTTCAACACTTGAGTATTATATTTTACACGACTAGTTTCGGAAGCTACGGATGCTTCCATCTACAGGTTTAAATATAAACTAGATATATTTAAGTAATAGTTTATATTTAAACCTGTAGATGGAAGCATCTGTAGCTTCCGAAACTAGTCGTGTAAAATATAATACTCAAGTGGTGAAAAACAAGTGTTTTATTTACAATTTAATTACGAATTTATTCAATATTTTAGTTCCAGTAATAGAAATATTATTATTATTATTTTGTTGAATCGCTATTTACGAGTACATCATTACAGCAAGAACCAAAACGATGTAAAGGTTATAGCTATCATATTTATTCTCATGACATGTTATAGGCAGCTAATCTATCGCCATTTTATTGTCACGTGAATTCTGCACCAGACCAAAGACAGTGTGACAATCACACTGCCATTTCCGGGAATCTAACCCGGGACCTTTGGTGTGGTAGTCATAGCACTTACCACGAAGGTCGTATGTTGGAAATTGTAACGTGTCAAGGGTTTTATAAGTGTAATCGTTTTGTTTTAGATATAGTGTTTTATTGTTTGTTTTATGTGATTTCATATTTTTAATTTTCTTTGTTTATTATTATAAGAATTATTCAGTGATTAAAAAGTGATCAGCTTATTAAAACAATAAAGAACATATGATTGAAAATTTAATTTTGATTAATAAAGTTCTTGCACCTACCTCTTGAATTTTTTATTGACTGCTTACTGTTGCAAATGTATTTTTTTATTTGTTGACTTGCTTAACAACGTGTATTTTTATAAAATAAAACAATATTTTTGTCTGCATTTAGCATATATTTAATATTTGTCAAATAAAAATTGTAGTGTTGTTTTATTACTTATTATAATTGAAGACTACAGGGGAAAAACAAGGAATGTCAGTTAAAATTCAAAATAAATGTGATAATGCCATCTAGCGGCATTTGTACGTATCTATCCACAGTAAAATTTTCATATTCAAAAATCATGTGTGTCATCGACTATGGCCAGATAATCGATTGCTAATTGCTAAGAAATATATAGACTTTGATTAGCTTTATTCTCAATTTATTCAAATTCACCTTCTACTGACATTCCTTGTTTTTCCCCTCTAGTCTTCAATTGCATAATAGAAACTAAAATATACATTAAAAAAAATCTAACGTTAATAATATGATAAATACAAGTACAAATCTGGAATTTTTATAAAATTTAAACATTTGAATGTAATTTTATATTGTACGAGTATACATAAACTTAGTTTACAGTAACGTTTTTTCATCATAAGTAAACATTGTAATGCCATTTTTTATTAACTTTAGAAGAAAATATTGTATTTTCACAACAATTTATTATAATCTTAACAAATATGTTTTCTTTATTCATTATCTTAAAATCCTAATTAAATAACAATTTACCTCATGTAAATCCACCCCTTTTTAAGTACTAAATAAGTAACAATTTAGTATCATTCTATTTTTAACATTTGTACATCGAAGAAGGATGAGAACCATTCAAAACATGCTTATGAAGATCGTAATACTAATAATGTTTTTTTAAAGTTATTTTTTGAATGTGGATTTAAAACACACAATAAATGATAAAATAAATTATAATGTCAATTTATATTCATTCAGCTTCTAACTAGTATAACGTTCAAAAATGCATTTGTATACAATTTTTAGGCTGACAGATAAATTAAACATTCAATTAGCTGTATTATACCAAACTTGATTTTAATATCTAATGTCCAATCACTTATATCTTTATAAGTAGTATTTGTATGTAAGTCAGTACCTATAAAAAACGTGCACCGGTAACCCTGTATGTAATACGGTCGTTTGCTCGCACTGCTTGAATTCTTAACCCATTCTGACGGAATAACGAGTCTGACTCGTAGTGTGTAATCACGATCCAAAAGTATAAACTTCCTGTCATTATTAATCTAAACCCCAGCAAAAAACGTGTTTCGGTAATCCTGTAGATAAAACGGTCGTTCTGAGAGATGGCACCGTTTGCCTACAGGGTTACACTGTAGGTTAAACGATTGTTCGCTCGCACTGCTGGAATTCTTAACCCATTCGATGGAATAACGAGTCTGACTCGTAGTGTGTAATCAGATTTAAAATATAATTTTATTAAATATTCAAATATACCCTAGCAAAAAATCATAATGCCAGGTAGGCCGAGTACATTAGAAATACCATCACTGATTGCTTTGAAGCAATAAAATATATTAATTAACACGAATGAAAACGTCTGTGTTCTAGGAGTTTTATTATATTTAAGATGGAATGACGTGTTTCGCCCATCTATGGCATTATCAAATGTCATTATAAAATATAATAAAACTCCTAGAAAACAGACGTTTTCATTCATATTAATTATTTAATATGGAGTTTTACATCATTGTTAAAGAAACAATAAACAATAAAATATGAGGATTTTGTTAGATTCATTGCACAGACTGACATAAAATAACCTATGTCTTGTTCATCTACATGATCTTGAGTGTTTCAAAATTTATCACACTATTCATTCAAACACCGAGACATGCACGCTCGTCGATTGTTCCTTCAAACATGGCAGTCTTTTAGTAATTTATTAATTTGGACAGTGCCATGTTTCGTTTCTATTTAAATAGTTTTTGTTCTGAATATTAATTTCTGAAAATTTTCGTTTCACCCTTATACCCGATAAAATAGATGCTGCAGCAAACTCGACATTTTTAAAATAAAAAATGTCGTCTGAATGGGTTAAAAAAAGTGTGGTAACGAGAAATCGTGTTGCATGAATACCGTGCCATATGGGACTGTCTCTAGATGATTTACATTATAGTATATGTTAGTATGATTAAGGTATTACCATTAATTAAGCAAATATTTTTTGATACATATTTTTATAGTTTTAATTTAACCCTTTGGTTGCCAAAAGCCGATATATCAGCTTTGGCTCCACCAGCGAAAAATGCCAAATCCGACATATCGATGTCATGATTTATAAAAGAATCATATAAATTTGAGAGAGAGTGAGTCAGTGTTACATATTATTTACGATTTGGATATATATTAATAAAATAATCATACTTAGAATTAACAGACAATTTATAAAATAAAAGTATCCCAAAATTGCCGGCAACCAAAGGGTTAAGCCTTGATTTGGTTTATTTCATTCCGATGTGAACATTACCACTCATTTTTTATTAGTTTATAAAATAATTATGCTTATGTGATTGCCATTTTTTAAATGATTTTTGTATTTTTCATTATTAATACTTTTCATTATTAAAGTATTTTTTTTATAAAATATAATGTGTTTTATTTTTATACCATTCCTTATACATTTATTTAAATAACTAACTAATTAACTAACCATCACGCCGTTTCTACGGAGGGATAAGCAGAGAGGATCAAATCAAATCAAATCAGAGAGGGTGGCCTCTTGAGAACCCTCTACTGAGAGGGTACGGGGTCTATTCAACGGCATTTCTCTTTGCTGTAAATCCTTTGAATTGAGGAAGGATAGATTTACAGCAACGCATTTGTTCAAGGTGATTCGGGGTTCTATCTATTGAGAACCCCTATGTTCTGGAAGAAATAGGTATTTTTGTTTTCTGATAGTTACCTACGACAGCGCTGACATCAATTGTTCTTTGCTCTGTCACGCAGAACCAACCTGCCTTTGGTGATGCCAGTAGGAAGAGAAATTCGGACGTTGAATCTAATCGTCTCGGATTTAGATATTTGTAGAATCAGTGAGGCAGTGTTATTAAAAAAATATATTACGAATTCTGGAAAGAGTACTGCCTCACTGACGTCGACATATTTGGGATCCTTCTGAGATACTCGTATGTTATGTCTCTTAGTTTCATATCGATATTTTATTTTTAGTTACGGTTTTGTGTCCAAATGAGTCGCCTAAATGTTTTTCGTTTGTTACGTCGCATTTGTGTAAAAATAAAATATAAATAAATAAATATAATATATTATACTAAAAACTTTCGATCTCAGCTAGTCTGGCGAAACCAGTCGCTGTCGAAATAAGGACATGAAATGGAATTGGTTATTAAAAACATCGTTTTATTTAGTTATGACTTGTTTATTTTTCAATAGAAAACAAAGCATATATACAGGTAATTAGTGTGTATGTGAGCCTTTGGCAAAAATAAGAGTTTCTTCAATGGTGTGCAGGTACGCCCGACATCCGTGGTAGGACGTTTTGGTACAGGTCCACACTTTCTTCCCTGTGGAGCAATTTCTCTTCAATCCAAACCTGTGACCCCCATAGAGCACCATCTCTCTGCCATGTGAAATAATGAATTGTAAACCTGAAACAATGGTAACCATGAAGAAGATGTTCTTCTAATTCCAATATCTTCATATCTATTTACACTTTGATCGCCATGACGGTTACCGGTGACTGACACTGATTTATATTATAATTTATTTATTATTATTATTATTTTTATTATTGAGGGTAACAAACAGCGTTTTCAGTACACAAATACAAACACATAGAGACAACAAAATAAAGCCAATTCCATGCTATCACAAATATTATATAACAACTGACATAAGCCTAAATATATTAGAAAAATAAAGTAATATTTTAATGAGTCAAAGAGAAAAATAGTAATACTAATAATAATAAATAATTAAAGATGAAATATAATATAATAATGTATCTTATATATAGAGGAAAAGCAAAGAAATATGTAAAATCAACCAAATATATGTTGGGTCCGTGAGAAGTCCGAGAAAACGACGGCGTGCATGAATGTGGGAATGTGTATGAATCTAGATAAGTATCATATGTCAAGAAAGAACAGTGTGGTGATACATTATTTCTGCCTTTTCCTTTGGCGAGACGGCATCGTGGTTAGTTATTTAGTTTTTTCTTATAAATAATAAATGTAATATTGATTACCAATAATGAAATTTATCATTTTACCTAATTGTGAGTGATGATTTACTTTCCCGGAAGTCTTTTGATTCGATTAGCTTCAAGGCCGTGCCACACTGTTTGAAACGAACTCTCCACAGGGGTGACCTTGGTGGAGAGCTGTGGAGCCCACGGTTGGTGTAGCGTCCACACACTGTTGTAAACAAACTCTCCACACGTGGAATGCGTGTTTAAACGCGCGTCCGTCCACAAAGTTTGTTGAAGGTCAAACGAATTTTGGTTTCAAACAAGTGTCTACACAGTTTTAAACCGCCGGTGGAGACCGATGTGGAGAGCTTGTTTAAAACAGTGTGGCCCGCCTTTCTGCCTTTAAAATTCCATTAGTCGAAATAAGATTGTAACATATTTTCATAGTTTTCAAATCAAATATTTCAAGTAGTAAATAATATACTAAAATTTAGTAAATACTATTTAAAATATTTAATTTGGAAATCAACTGGAGTAATACTTCTTCTTCTTCTTCTTCTTCTTTTGATAGATCTGACGATCTGTGACACAGAAATCATATCTCGTCGGATGATGAGATCCAGCTGTCCCTCCATCTCTTAGGCGGTCTTCCAGGTGGGCGGTGTCCGGCAGGGATTTCATAGGCGGCTGTATATGCGAGTCTGTCACCATCCATTCGGGCTACATGGTCCCTCCAGTATCTTCTTCTGGATCTACTCCACTGAACGATATCCTCTATTTCGCAGGTTTTTCTTATGTCTGCGTTGCGGACACGATCTCGGAGGGTTTTTCCAGTAATTGATCTTAGGACCTTCATCTCCGATGTTCTTAGTAGTCCCTTGGTTCGCACAGTGTCAGCCCGCGTCTCTACAGCGTACGTCATGATGGGTCGCACGCATGTTTTGTAGATTCTGATCTTGCTGTCGATACGCATGTGCTTGTTTTTCCAGACCAGATTCTTCAGGCATCCTGACACGGCAGAGGCTTTACTGACTTGTTCACGTACTTCGGTATAAAGGTCACTTTGGCTGCAGATCTCCACTCCCAAATACCTGAAACTCATCACCTGCTCCACAGGTATATCATCAACAGTCAGTTTACATCTTGCAGGTTGCCTAGATATAGTAAGACTTTTTGTTTTGTTGACTGATATAGCCATATTTAGCCTTTGGGATACTGTGTGAAATTTGTACAACATTCTTTGCAGGTCATCTTCAGACTCTGCTATTAATGCGGCATCGTCCGCATAGCAAATGACATTCACAGTTTTACTGCCCATTTTATAACCTAGTCCCAGGCCAGCTACCTCTTCTATAATTTCGTCCATAATAAGATTGAACAGAAAGGGGCTCAAACTATCTCCCTGTCTTATACCATTGCTTGTAGGAATTTCCCTAGACAGTTCATTGTCAACCTTAATTTTCGTTTTGCAATTGGTATATAGATCTTGGACAGTCTTTATCAATGTATTGGATATTCCTCCTTCCTGTAATTTTCTTACAATATCTCTTAACAACACCCTGTCAAATGCCTTAGTCAGATCGACAAAACATATATAGGCTACTTTATTATATTCAATTGCTTTCTCTTTCAGTTGCCTCAGAATGAAGATTGCATCTGTTGTGGAGCGATTTCGTCGAAAACCCTGCTGTTCTTCCCTATTAGTTATCTTTTGCTCAAGTTTCGTTTTCAGAATACTTGTAAGTAGCTTAAGCATTGTGCATAATAAGGATATCCTCTGTAGTTCTCTAGGTTTTTCTTTTGCCCTTTCTTAAATACAGGTGTTGTTATACTTATTCTCCATTCCTGTGGTATAGTTCCAGCGGCCAATATCCTGTTAAATATGTTTTGGATCTCTTTTATACATTCTACGCCAGAGTACTTAATTAATTCATTGGGGATGTTATCGATTCCGGGAGCCTTCCTATTTTTCAGCTTCTTAATATGTGTCAGTGTCTCTATTTCACTGAATGTTTCTTCTACAGTAGCTTCAATTGTCGGGTATCCGTGCCCCGGGTCCATAGAATAGAGCTGTTTGAAGTACCTTTCCCATTCATGGAGTAATACATATCAAACTAATTGAAATTACCATATTCATATCATTTATATGCTACTTATATGCTTCGATACATACAAGTCTATGTACAAGTCTTTTGCCACGTCAATAATAAATAACTTTTCAGATGTCTTTTTTAATCGTATGCATACTTTTTACCACATTAAGGCCCCCTATACCTGTGAACTCCCTATTTACAAAATAATCTGTATTTCATAAAAAAATCAATGGATTGTCCTGAAATTTTTCATGCTTTTTATTTGTATTATATAATGATGCATTTAACACTTTTTTAAACATTGTTTAAATATGTGTCATCCTTCCTCCCAAACAAAACAGGTGGAGAAAGAAAAGAGTGTGTCAATGGACAATGATAATGAGGATGCGATTGAAACGTCGATTGACGTTCCCTATCTTACATCGTCGTGTACCTGATCGTACCTCCCGGATCCTTCGAGTATGTCGCGCTTCAGCGGGTCCTGGGTCCTCGTAAGAATGGCTTACCAGAAGGCAGATCCAGCGACGCCGCCAGTTGGTGAAGGTAGACAAGCCGAAATACGTAAATAAAACCATGGTTTGTCAATTTTAAAACAATATAAAATTTATTATAATATTAAAGAAGTTAACCTAGACATATTTATTCTTATGGTGGCCACCTAATTATAAACTAATTAGTCTAAAAAACACTTAAAACTATAATCTAAGACGGGCTCCCCCTAGCGCGGCTCCAGCCAAGAGGGCAGGCTCACGTGAAGGGCAGGAAGAAGCGGCAGCATGATAGGGGGTGAACCGGCCACGGCCGGAACCGGCAAGGGCGAGAACGGCAGCTAAAGGTAGCACCATCATATAATGGTGAACCGGCCACGACTCTCTCACTTTCCGAGGCTCTTGGCTTCTCGTGGTGGGGGGCGGCGGCCGATCCTACCTTCTTGTGGAGACGTCATGACGCACAAACTTTTTGTGCGCTTTGCAGTTAGAGTGCTTTAATGGTTATATTTGATTATCCGTTTTTTTTCTTATTTAATTTTTTGTTCAGACATTATTCTTTTAATATTATAGCCCTCCTCCTTTTTGTCAGGCAAAAAAATTCACACATGTGCAATATCGCCTCTGCAAATTTGGCACCGAAAAATCTGCGATGCAATGTCGCTCAAAAATTGCGTAATGGATTTCACTCAAATTTTGAGAGGTTTTTCTTTAAAGCCTTATTAATATAATCACGGAACAGATTTTTGCATTTATGGTCCCTGATAAATATTATAAACTATTATAAAAAAAACAGTCAAAATTTTGAGAAAAGGTTCAAAATGTTATAAAAATTTTGTTCTTTTTTAATTTTTTTATACTCGTATTTTATCAACGTCAATATATTGTTTTTACCGTACATATTTTTTTGTATTTTTCAAGGACGATTTGTGGTTGGTGGCAATTTTTTTGGTGCCAATTTTGCAGCTGCGATATTGTATATTTAAACAAGGTTAAAAAAATACGTGATTTGGTTGGTTCTTTCCCGAACTAAATATTTTTTTATTTTGTAAATATGTAGTTGTAGTTTAAAATAATATCCGGAGACTAAAAGTATTCAATAATTTGTTAGTTTTGTGAAACTATTTAAAAAAAAAACAAAAATAATATTTTATGTTCTTATTGTGGTATTATAGTATTGAAGTAAGTTCTTTGTGGAACAAATTAAAAAATGCGAACAAAAAATGTGACATTTACGAAAAAAAAATTCAAAGAGTTCATTGATTGTTTTCCCAATTGGTTAACGAGTTGATTATTAAATAAAAAACACAAAAAAATATTACAATTTATTAAATTCCTTGTTTACCGTATTACAAAATTAACATTAATGAGAAATTCACCACAAAAATAGATGCTTATAATATTTTTAACTTTCCAAGTTAAATAACTTTACATATTTTTTTATTTTAAAACTCAAATTAATAATACTTTTTTTAAAACACAAAGTTTACTTATAATTTTTATTTCAAAATTATACAAATTAGGAATATGGTGTAATGATTTTTCATACTTAATCAGTTGTGTTAACTCTTGTTTTATTGCCAATAATAATATAAAAAACATATTTTTTAAAGTAATTACAATAAGTTTTTACATGTTCCCAGAAATTGAAATTAGATGCAGAATAGAGGCAGCACGTGCAGCATTCAATAAAATAAGAAAGGTCTTCTGTGACGATAATCTTTATTTGAAGCTCCGGCAAAGAATGGTTATGTTTGGTTAGTATTTTTCTACGGAGTGTAGTCATGGACCCTCAAAATCACCACTATGAACAGGCTAGAGGAATTTAAGATGCGGATATACACAAGAAAGGTCTACGACATGAGTATACTGACATACGGACTACAGACGACAACTCTTACAGCAAAAAGTGTCCACAGGCTCAAGTGTACACAGAGGTCCATGGAAAGACAGATACTTGGTGTGAGCTTGCGTGACCGCAAAAGGAATGAAGAAATCAGACGCCGCACCAGGGTTGCTGACGTCATGGACCGAGTGGCGAAATTGAAATGGCAATGGGCTGGACACTTGGCTAGACAGGGTGGCAACAGATGGGCACCCAGGATACTCAGTTGGAGACCACGGACAAATAGGCAAAGTGTGGAAAGGCCACCGATGATATTTTCAAAAGGGTTGGAAAATCTTGGATACAGAGGGGACAGGATAGAGACGAGTGGAGGAAATTGGAAGAGGCCTATATCCAGTAGCAGAGGGAAGAAGGCTAGCAAAGAAGAAGATACACACATGGACCGATATGGTTACCAATATTGTTGTGCTACAAAGAGCAAAAATAGATAGACAATTGCTGACTGATATGAAGATCAGAAAAGTGTCCTACCTGGGTTATGTTCTTAGAGGAGAAAGGTACAAGTTGCTGCACTTGATCATTAAGGGCAAAATATAGGTTCGTCGAGATGTGGGGAGAAGACGGACGGAAGATCTCTTGGCTCCGGAACATTCTTGACTGGACTGGGATTGGAACTGAGGCACTATTTAGAACTGCGCAAGTCATGAACATGCACAGTGATATTCGACGTCGGGGAGGCCGAACATCACACATGAAGAAGAAGAATTATAATAGAGAATTTATTAAAATGTATTTGTATAAAAATATTTATACGTATTTCGAGAAGAGATCACATGAGACTTACAATGTTAGATATCAATGTGTGTGGTTATTGTTCACTTTAATGATGACATTATTATAAGTGTGAATAAATGCTCTACACTTCCTGTATCCTTTTCTAGTGCATTCCCAAGTCTTTCTCAGTTGTTCTGTTTTTTGGTAACATACAAATTTGTGACTCCCATAAATAATTACATCTCTGCCGTTCATAGTTATCAGTGAATATTCTAAAAATAAACAGGCATATTAAGATGTGTTTAACCTTTATTTAATGTACTTAAAAAAGGCCCTGCAATGTATAATATAATCACAATACACCTATTAAAACGCCAACCTTCGTGCAAGAGTGGCAAGAGTTATGATTGCAACACCGAAGGTCCCGGGTTAGATTCCCGGGGATGGTGGTGTGATTGTCACACTGTCTTTGGTCTGGTGTAAAATTCACGTGACAATAAAATGGTTATTTATTGTTTCTTGAACAATGATATAAAACTCCATATTAAATAATTAATACGAATGAAAACGTCAGTTTTCTAGAAGTTTTATTACATTTTATGGGAATGACATGTTTCGCCCTTCTAAGGCATTATCAAATGTTTTGACATTTGATAATGTCTGTCATTCCCATAAAATATAATAAAACTTTTAGAAAGTTTTCATTCGTATTAATAAAATGGTTAAAAATTAGCTACCTATCACATGTCACGAGAATCAATAGCTAAAATCGAGATCTACAAGAACTGTTACGACAATATTAAGGCGTTTTTCGACGCTTTAGTAAGGCAAAGTGAATTTGATTGAAAATTCCAATCTAAATTTTAATATATTTATTTTTTAATTTTACAACTCACTTTCCATATATTATTTAGTCATTTGAGTCAATTTCAAAAACTCGTTAACTATATATTTACCTGGGCATAGTTGGATATATTTCAATGGGTATGTTCATTAAAAGTTGTTACGATGACGTCATCGACGGTATGTAGATAAGCTCTACATTTTCGGGAGCTCTTATGGGTGCATTGCCATAACCGTTTTCCGGATCTCGCAATGCGGTAACCCCCAAATTTGTAGTTACCACAAACGATTGCATCTCGGCCATTCACAACAACCATCTTAAAATCTGAAATACAATAAAATATTTAATTTAGTAAATCCACAGTAGGTTCATCTCTGTGCTGATAGCTTCATTTTTAGTAAACAATTAGTCTCAAACTACGGTTAGTAACATTAACAGCTTAGACAGTTAGTCCTCGTAGATCAAAACAACTTACAAATTAGTAGCAAGGAACTATCATATAAAGGTTTATAAGATTTATTTAAATATGGAGGGTCAGACAAGGGGATGCGATATCTCCGAAGCTGTTCACTTGTGCTTTGGAAAGATATATTTAAAACTCTGGACTGGTCTGGACGTGGCCTCAACATTAATGGCGAATACATTTTTCACCTTTGTTTTGCGGATGACATCGTCATTCTGGCGGAATCTGTGGGGGAGCTAGAAGGCATGCTAGATGAACTGGACACTGCATCCAGACGAGTGGGTCTCGGGATGAATTTGGACAAGACGAAAGTCATGTATAATGAATATATTATCCCGAGATCAGTAAACGTCGATGGGTCGGCTATCGAAGTGGTACAAGAATACACATATCTTGGCCAAATCGTACAATTAGGGCGAAACAATTTCGAGAAAGAAGCCGACCCAAGAATTCAGTTGGGCTGTGCGGCCTTTGGAAAATTACGTTATGTTCTCACTTCCAAAATACCACAATGCCTCAAGTCTTCAACCAGTGCGTCTTGCCAGTCATGACGTACGGAGCCGAGACGTGGACACTGACAAAAGGTCTAGTCTACAGATTCAAGGTCGCCCAGCGCGCCATGGAAAGAACCATGCATGGAATAACCTTGAAGGACAAATTTAGAAACGAATTTATTCGAAAAAAAAAAAACAAGGTGACTGAGGTGGCTCTGCGGATAGGCGGGCTGAAGTGGCGGTGGGCTGGCTATATCTGTCGGAGAACTGACAGCCGATGCGGAAGACGGGTTCTGAAGTGGAGACCGCGTACAGGATTCCGTAGAGTTGGACGTCCCCCTGCCTGCTGGACCGACGATTTGACGAGGATTGCTGGACATGGATGGATGGGAGCGGCAAAGGATTGGGGGCGGTGGCGTGCTTTGGGAAAGGCCTACGTTCAGCAGTGGATGACAGACGGCTGATGATGGTGATTTAAATATGAACTCGAAATGTTATCTGCCGCAGTTCAATCCCATCATTTTCCGACTGCAAATGTAGCCAGCCGCACTATAGGGGGTAAATAAAGAAGAAAAAAAACAGATATTCTTCTTCTTCTTCTTTCTGGCTCTACAGTCCTGGGTGGACCTCGGCCGTCTCCAAAAAGTTTTTCCAGTCGACCCTATCCTGAGCTCTGGACTTCCACTCCTCGGGTCTGACTCCCAATAATAACAGGTCCTTCAGAACCTCATCCGGCCAACGAAGCCGCGGTATTCCCAAGCTGCGTCTTCCTTCTGGTCATGTAAATGGTAACTGTGCGGGTGTTGACAGCTACTCCATTCGCATCAGATGTCCAGCCCACCTAAGCCGTTTTTTTTTTATTTGATGACGTGCGGTTGGTTGTATAGAAAACGGATCCATCAACCAGAATTAAAAAAGCTAAATCTTATGTTAACTGATAAAATAAGGTCTTATGTGTGACAAACTATTTATTGTATTGTCGTTTTTTAGACGGGAAAATAACCTCTCGACGACAATAGTTAAGAACTTTTAGATTGCGCAATCAGTATGACGCCGGCCGCTTATTCTCTCTGCAGGATGGATAATTAAAAAAGAATTAAAAACTTATTATATTATACTTACGATTATTTATTAAGTACTTTTACTTGTGTATTCTTTCGTTATTCATGTTCAAAAAAAGATTACATACAATATGGGTAAAAATAAGACACTAAATTCCTCTCTTTTGAAAGCGAAAACGGCCGTTCACAATGTAGTTGTAGTCCCAACCCTAACGTACGGAAGCGATGCATGAAACTGGCAGAAGAAGGATGAGAGCAGAATAAATGCAGTAGAGATGAAGTCTCTAAGACGTATGCGTGGTAGAACGATATACGACAGAATCTCAAATGCTGAAATAAGAAAGGAATGTAGAGCGGAAGAAGGTATTATGAACAAAATTATGAAAGGATCGCTTATCGACATATGGAGCGCATGGATGAAGAAAGTATACGTTAATGATGTAAATGGAGTACGGAGTCGAGGCAGACCGAGGAAAACATGGCATGACCAAATTAATCAAATTTTAAATGTTGGGCATGTTAAAAGTCGGAAGAATCGACATCGTATGAATGTGGAGGGAGCTAGAGAGGTGTGCCAGGATAGAGTAGTGTGGAGTTACATTCTCTCTGCCTACTCCTGCGGGGAAACGGCGTGATGGTTTGTTTGTTTTGTTTAATTCCTCTCACCCCGAAAACCAAGAAATATTCTTAAATATTCGCTAAACCTATAAACATGTTTTTATATTCTCTGATAACTAGGGCTAAGGGTGCCTGTCCACCGGAGCGGAGCTAGGTGACGGAGCGGTGAGCGAGGTAAAAATCCACCAATAGAATTGCATAAAATCTCTGCCCGGAGAATCTCCGGGATTCTCCGGGCAGAGATTTTATTCAATTCTATTGGTGGATTTTTACCTCGCTCACCGCTCCGCCACCTAGCTCCGCTCCGGTGGACAGGCACCCTAAAGGGGGTCTTTGAATCTGAAAACACAAATAAACGGTATTTTTTTAGATGGTTAGCCGAGGAAAGAAATATGATTTTTATGTCAATTCCGAGCCCTGGTTACACAGCAAAAAGGTAAAAATAACTTCATTTTTGTGGATGTATATTTCTCTTTCTGGTCGGACCTACGTAGTCTCCAAACAACGTGCACACAGAACATTACCTCTTAGGATAAATGAAAAAGATTACTTTTCTCGTCTTTCCCTATTCCGTTCGTCAGCTAATATCCAAATATTTTTTTAGAAACTTGAAATTCGTCAATGCGGTTTGACGTGTTTCGCCTTACAAGAGCTTATCAACAAAATTGGAACGCAAAATTAAGGCGTTTTTACAACGCTTTAGTAAGGTTTAAGTCAATTTGATTGAAAATCCGAATCTAAATTTTATATATATATTTTTTTTTTTTATAACTCACTTTCCAAATATTAATTAAAAAATACTCAAGTCATTTGAGTCAATTTGAAAAACTCGTTAACTCTATATTTACCTGGGCATAGTTGGATATATTTCAATGGGTATGATCATTGAAAGTTGTTACGATGACGTCATCGACAGTATGAAGATAAGCTCTACATTTTCGGGAGCTCTTTTGTGTGCATTGCCATAACCGTTTTCCGGATTTCGCAACCTGGTATCTTCCAAATTTGTATTTACCACAAACGATTGCATCTCGGCCATTCACAACAACCATCTTAAAATCTAAAATACAATAAAATATTTAATATAGTAAATCTACAGTAGGTTCATATCTGTGCTGCTGGCTTCATTAGTCCGTAAACAATTGGTTTCAAACTACGGTTGGTTATATTTGCAGCTTAGACAGTTAGTCCCCGTTCATCATAACAACGTACAATTTAGTAGCAAGGAACTATAATATAAAGGTTTATAAGATATATTTAAATATGAACTGCAAATTTAGTATGCCGCAGTACAATTCCATCATTTTCCGAGTGAAAATGAAGCCAGCTGCACTGTAGGGGGTAAATGAAAGAAGAAGAAAAAAAAACGAACATTTTCTTCTTTTCTTTGGTTTTACAATCCTGGGTGGACCTCGGCCGCCTACATAAAGTTTTTGCAGTCGACCCTATCCTGAGCTCTGGACTTACACTCCTCAGGTCTGACTCCCAACATTTACAGGTCCTTTAGAACCCACACTTCGCTCGGCGAACTCCTCGGCAATAGGAAGATTAGTTGAGCCGAAGCGTTGCCCCAGTACAAATTTCGGGAATCGAGCGTTCGCGGTAGCCGGTCCATCAGCTTGGAACAATCTCCCTTCACACCTCAGATGCATAAATGATCTGACGGATTTCAGATCTAAACTGAAAACCCATCTTTTTTATATTTCATACCCAATTTAAACATTTATACTTTGTTCTACTATACTTTTTACCGATCTAGAAAATCAGATGCAGCGTTCACATTTAGATTTTTAGATTTAAAACACGTCTTCATGCGCCCTTGAGGTGATTACATCACAAAACAGCGCTTTAAAAGTTAGCATATTATTATTATTATTATTATTATCATCCAGCCAACGAAGCCGCGGTATTCCTAAGCTGCGTCTTCCTTCTGGTCATATAAGTGGTAACTGTGCGGGTGTTGACAGCTACTCCATTCGCACCAGATGTCCAGCCCACCTAAGGTGTTTTTTTTAATTTGACGACGTGCGTATGGTTGTATAGAAAACGGATCCATCGACCAGAATAAAAAAGGTAACGAAGGCTTTGCACGTGTAAGTAAAGCTATCTATCGATTACCCCCAAGCCAAGTAACTTTGCTGCGAGTAAATCGAACATTGCCGCGTTCGGACTTGCCTTGCGATCCGATCGTTGACGGTTTTTTTGGTGGTCCATCCTCTCTATGTAGAATTGGATGCAGGAGAGTGCCCGATCTTATTTTCTTATATGGGGGGCGAGCGTAATGAACGCGGGTTCGCGCTTTCACTTGGCGCGCTTTCATTTGGGCGCGAAAGTTACTTATTTTATTTATCAATTTATTTAGTTTGTTATTGTTCACACACTTTTTTGTCCTTGTTTACTATAAGCCCTCCCCGCGGAATATCGCGAGGAGGCAATTCACTTCACTTTTACTTCGCTCACTTACATAATTTTTAATTATTGTCAATTTATTACCCTGCACACTCTGCAGTTCGACTACCAATTGCATACTTAACCGGAGGTTCCCTTTCATTCATTAGCTTGCATTGCGAGGGCGAGATTTCTTTTGTGCGCACCGAAGCGAAGAGAGTGCGGCCTTCTAGAAATTAGGGTACCTATCCACCGGAGCGGAGCGAGGTGGCGGAGCGGTGAGCGAGGTAAAAATCCACCAATAGAATCGCAAAAAATCTCCGCTCCTCTTCAGTGGACAGGGAGTTGCGAATTAGTTAAAAAAAATCATACAAAACCGGGAAGCGGAGCGGAGAAGCGAAGCGGGGAAGCGGAGAGAAGAAATGAGTTCTGGTGCGGATTGCGGCTTGCGGCCGCACCGCCAAAATCTATGTTTTATTATAGAATTGTTCAAATGGTTTATGGTAAGTAATTCGATTTTTTCTGACTCCAACTCTTCTTCCTCGAGCAATATGAGGTAATAACGTAACTTTTTCGATAACATGTCTGCTGCCAGCGACATTTCGCGTAGAACTAAACCAATCGCCCGCCGCTGGCAGCTCAAATGACTCGTCGCGTACTCGCGGCCAAGCTCTACGTATGGAATAACACGGTCCGGAACTCCGCTCCGCTACCTAGCTCCGCTTCTGTGGACAGACACAGTCCGCAACTCCGCTCCGCTCCGCTCCTCTGCCTCGCTCCGCTTCGGTGGACAGGCACCCTTATACGGGTACATTCTCGTATGTAGATAAGCTGTGGCGGGGAGGATTTCGTAAACGAAGAAGATTTTATTTTATGCAATGCTCGTGGGATAATTATTTTGAAATTGTGTAATTTTTGTCACTTAAAATTCCACAACACCGGTTTTAAAAAATATATTTATATTTTATATCGTTTATGGTGATAGCTAAGATATCTTTGACCGCCGTAACGTATTGATAGACTTCACTTTTAGTTTAATTGTATTTTTAAGTGTTTTAATTTATTATCATTTTGTTTTATTATTATTATTACCATTATCTTTTGGTGACCACATGATATGTTATTTTACACAATCATTTGATTTATTTACTATACTTAGTACTTCACTTTTTATTCGTATTTCCCACTGTAATTATCATACTAGGAGAAGCTTGATGTGAAAATTTTTCATATTAATTTTAAAACAATAATAATGATAATTATAATTAAAGGTAACAATAATAATGAAAATTATAATTAAGAGGAAATAACTTACCTATTCCGATATGAAATACATTTTGTTTTTGAATATTTAAAGGAAAACAACAAATTTATTTTATTATTGCATTTTATTTAGCTAATGGAGATAAAAGCAAAAGTTTAATGCATTTTTATTTCTAAAATATTATAATTTATAATATTACATGTTAATATGTAAAAAGATATGTAGAATGTAATATATATTAGACTGATATTCTATTTGTATGTTTAAATCGGTCATAGACCATAATAAATAAAAAATTGGGCGAAACTGTGATGTAGAGATTCTTCTGTGTCTGTTTCGTAGTCCCTTAAACGTTAGGTTACAAAGAAATTGTGAGATAAGGCTTTACAAAAAAACAAGAAATGATCCTACCAAACGTTAATTCTTATATGGTATGTGTATATATCGTACATACATTATGTTTTATAAACTTAATTTATTATGACTAATGACTAGAATGGTTACCAACGCAACTGCAAAACTACTTTAGTAATATTTCGAGTATTCTACACGCATATTATAACTAACTAGCTTATTAGTTACCGAATTTAAAAATTTACCTTTTGTAAGCATGTTTCCAAAAGACGTAAAAATGGAGGAGAATGACATTGAAAGAAGGGTTGGTGCTAGGAGCAAAATAAATGGTGCACTTAAAGCCATCGCCGCAAATAAAAATATATCGTTATCTAGCAATACGTTAATGGCGGTAGCCTTTCACATTAAGTTAATAAAGATCTTCTGCTTAATGCTTAATCCAATCTTAATAGATGGCGCTAGTATAGATTGAACTTAAAAAATATGAAGTGTGGTGTTACATTGTAGCATATATACATCTTCCAAAAAATTGTCAGACATGGTGGTGGTAAGAAGGGAGAAATGGGGAATGTTGTATTACATAAAGCGTGCGCTTAACCCAACTAATGACAGATTATAAGTCCTGTAAACGCCTCGACCTCCATATTCTGTTTCCAATTTGCATCTTCGTCTCTATTGAGATACAATTAATCCTTGACACCTTAAACACGACATGTTCGGAGGATAGGTACACCGAATCGGAGCGGAGATTTTATGCAATTCTATTGGTGGATTTTTACCTCGCTCACCGCTCCGCAACCTAGCTCCGCTCCGGCGGACAGGCACCCTTAGGCTTTTGTAATCCATTTAATTCGTATCCCATTCCTTGATTCATTTGTTCAACACGCTAAGATCGTTTTATTGACTCACGCTTTATTTAATTTTAGATTCGCAGTCTAGAAAAGGAGGGAAACCACGATTCTGGGATGATGAAGAGCGTTTGAATGAAAAGCCGCACTTCATTGGCAAGTTGAACTCGAGTAAAGATTGCGCTGTGTGTAGTAGGAGGAATATTCCAGGTGGAAGAAGAAATACAGTCTGGTTTTGTCAAACTTGCTCCAGGAGACCAGGCCTGCACCCGGGAGAATGTTTTAAAAAGTATCACACACTTTTAAAATATAAATAGATAAGATTTTTACATGTACCTAGTTTTAATTTATTCTACGAGTATATTCACCATTTTGTGTCGTGGATTCACATTTGTATAACTTTTGAAAAACACTGTATTTTAGCAACTACATTTGAACTTATTTTTTTGTATACAATAGGTCGTTTGAACCCAATTACTGTAGACAATTTATTTTAGCTATTATATTGATTCTTATGATATGTGATAGTTGGCCAGTCTAACGCCATTTTATCGTCACGAGAATTATACACCAGACCAAAGACAGTGTGACAATCACACTGCCATCGCCGGGAATTAAACCCGGGACCTTCGGTATGGAAGTCAGAGCTCTTACCACTCTGCCACGAAGGTCGATATTTTTTAGATATTATGTATGTTTCGGAACATACACGTCCTACCTTCCAAATTATACAAAATCGTTTCTTATGTAATAAATAAATAGCGGTGGGATTAAGTCTAGAGGTATGTGTAATTTTTGTTTAGTTAGGATTGTAGGGCAATGGGAACATATCTAAAATTGGACTTATTTATTCAATTATTGATATGTTTCCTTGTCGTACAATCATAATTAAATTACATTTAAAATATGAGTAACGATTTATTACTATTATTATTATTATTATTTCAAAAGAATTATTTCTGGCTAAAGAAGGATGAAAGTAGAATAAATGCAGTAGAAATGAGATCTTTTAGACGAATGTGTGGATACTCTAGGTATGATAGAGTGTCGAATGAAAATATAAGAAGTGAATGCGGTGCGAATGATGGTGTTAAGAATAAAATAACGAAAGGATCATTAACATGGTTTGGACACATGGACACGGACACGGCATGATGGTCAGTTAGTTAGTTTTTTATTATTATTATTTTGAATCGCTCTTAACATCATTACAACGCGAGCCAGATCGATGTAAAGGGTAAAGCTATTAAATTGATTCTCATGACATGTGATAGATAGCTAATCTATCACCATTTTATTGTCACATTAATTCTTCACCAGACCAAAGACAGTGTGACAATCACACTTTCATCACCGGGAAACGAACCCGGGACCTCCGGTGTGGCAGTTATAACACTTACCACTCGGTCACAAAGCTCACAGGCTATCATTTTATTGTTTAAACTTATACACTGAGGAAGGACAAGTACAATCCGAAACATGTTCGTGGAAAGTGTTGTAAATAAAAATCAATGATTTTCAAAAGTTATTCAAATATCTAGTCTAATAATAAATATCTAATCTAAATTTTAATATACATTTTCCCCTAAAATATAAGCGGCAAGGCTTTAAAACATGCTTATCTATTTTAAACTACAATATTATATCGTGGGTATTTTGCGAAAAAGCACTAAGTCAGAATTGTGCTGTTTTACTTTTAAAAAATACTCTACAATCTGCAAAAACGCACTAAGTCCTATCTACACTACAAGTCGAGATATTTTCTTGTGCCTTGTCAAACGGTAAAAGTGCGTCTTCCCGTTGTTGTTCTGAGATTGTTAGTAGTTTTTTATGAGGAAAAGTGTGGTAAGTATTTTTAATGTTATTTCTTATGCAATTCTTTGAATACTTACATATTTTTATATGTTAGGGTGTTTCATAATGTGACAATGTAACAAAATCTATGTATTGTATCAATATAACCTGAAGTGGTCATTTACTGGTGATTGTGCTATTTTTTTAGTGAAATATTAATTTTAATAGTAATACTCATATTTCAATAAAAAAAGTTAGAGAATTTAGAGAAGTCAATGTGTTTTTTATTGTTTTCTTTTATTTTGTACACTGAAATAATGAACTTAATGCCTTTAATGTGGATTTCAGTACAAGTTGAACCTTAAACGGTCATTCATTGGTGCTTTGACCCTACCACTTTTTCAAATTGGCTTAGTAACGTTTAGTATATAAAAAAATGTGATATCCTTACAAACTTTGAACTTCAATTATCTCAGAAGTACTAATTTTGACTAAGTGCTTTTTCGCAGAATACCCACGATATATTCTATACACATTCTTCGCAGTGGTCTCATTTAAAAAATCATTATATTTTTCTTTTGCCACATTCTGCCACGATTGTCTTCCTTGTACAAGAGTTGGCACTTAACCTACATATCGTAACTCCACATTTACTTAGAAGTCGATACATTTATATAAGTAGTGATAGTTTGAAGAGAGCCATTCACTGCATAATAAGCACTAACCCTTTTACAGTTTCCCATAATTTGTAAACATAAGTGCTATTATGTATTTGAGATCTTATAATGTTTTATATTTCTAGCTTAAACAACTACCATTTATACTATCGTAAAAAAACAATATGAAATACATTATCAACAAGTTTTTTTCCTACATATCAACA
This sequence comes from Lepidostoma basale, assembly GCA_022606425.2. Lineage (NCBI taxonomy): Eukaryota > Metazoa > Arthropoda > Insecta > Trichoptera > Lepidostomatidae > Lepidostoma > Lepidostoma basale. The sequence continues at coordinate 17,297 of JAHDVF020001329.1, read as the reverse complement.
AAATTACTGATAGGATAAGTAAGCTGTGTATGTTTCTCCGTACTATTAATATATTGTTAACCGCTTTTGTGACAAGTAATCTAGGATTACTTTCTATCGATATGATATAATACAATAATTCTTTTCAAAAATATGAAGCCAGAGGCATTAAACTATTGTACTCTGATGGCGCCGAATTTGCGATATACTATGCTTTCTAATAACTCCTGTCCTTCTTGCAGACAACGAGCATGATCTACAAGTCCTGGTGAATAGTATGTATGAGGTATGCATGCGAAATGATCTGATGATGAATGTTAATTAGTCCAAGGTAATGATTTTTGAAAAATAAGAAATCACGACAGTCTGCAACATTAGCGTGAATGGTGAAAATTTGGAGCAAATAGATGAGTTCGTATATTTAGGTAGTATGTTAACAAAAGATGGGCGACTGGAGAGGGATATTGAAAGATGGGTTGGGGCAGGCAACAAAGTGAATGGTGCACTTAAAGTTTTCATCGCAAACAAATACCTATCCAAAAAAGCTAGTATGGCAGTGCGCAATGGTGTTCTTCTACCGACCCTTATGTATGGCAGCGAATCGTGGAACTGGCAAAAGAAGGATGAAAGTAGAATAAATGCAGTAAAAATGAGATCTCTTAGACGAATGTGTGGATACTCTGTGTATGATAGAGTGTCTAATGAAAATATAAGAAGTGAATGCGGTGCGAATGATGGTGTTATAAACAAAATAATGAAAGGATCATTAAGATGGTTTGGAAATATGGAAATAATGAATGAAGAAAGAATGGTAAGAAAATTATATGTTAACGATGTAAATGGAACCAGAAATAGAGGAAGACCGAGGAAAACGTGGCACGATCAAATAAAGCGAGGAGTCAGAGAAATCGACGCGCGTTATGACACGATGTATGAATGTTGAGGAAGCGAGAGAAATATGTCAGGAAAGAAAAGTGTGGCAGTCCATTCTTTCTGCCTACCCCTTTGAAGAGACGGCGTGATGGCTAGTTAGTTAGTTAGTTTTCTAATAACTCCAAGGTTGCAATGGCGGCGACTTAAGCAGCAGATATTTTTAATGTCTCTACCCTTATTTACGCAGGTAGCAACGCTACATTACTAATACTCCTTTTACTTCCGTTGCTTAGACGTATACAATACAATACACAAATTTTAAGTAGGTACACAAAAAAGTGTCTTTTGTTTTTTTAGCGTTCAAATAAAATGAATAAGAAATTCAAATAAAGTTAGAGTAAATATAATAATATATCAATAAAGATTTTCTGATTAACGCTTACACCTAATCTTAATAGATGGCGCTAGTGTAGATTGAACAAAAATATGTGAAGTGTTCCTCAACATAGTAGCATATATACATCATTCAAAAATAGTTGTCAGACGTGGTGGTCGTAAGAAGGTCGGAATGGGGAATGTTGTATTACATAAAGCGATCGCTTAACCCAACCAATGACAGGTCATAAGTCCTGTAAACGCCTCGACCACCATATTCTGTTTTCAAATAATTTACATCTTCGTCTCTATTGAGATACAATTAATCTTTAAAAATATTTTTGTTTTGAATGGAAAAATGTTTGTATACATATAATATTCTATTGTACTATATGTTATAAATGCATGAAATATGAAAACGGTTGAATAAAAGTCTTGATAAAATCATGAAAATCGATAAAGACATATTCAATTCATAAACAATTCAATTGAATATAATTCTACTAACCGTGAAAATCTACGCACCAAAATATATTGCTTTTCATATATCCATGTCCAAATATTTCTGTCTTTAATTTAATTTTTTCTTCGATTTGCTTAAAATGTTTGGTAAGTAGGTCAAACAGAAAAATCTCACGTCTAAACGGGTTAAAAAAATACAAATCTAGACTCCTGGAAAACTGTTGTCAAGGCGACAACTTTTACAGTTTAGTTGTACATTTATGTAATACATTTGGTTTTCAAAGTTTTCATAAACATTTACCCTATGTGAATGATATTTTTTCAATTGCATCCTTGCATCCATTTACAAAATTCCTGATATTTTTAAGTCACACATTACAAATACTTATTTTTAGATAATCCATTATTTTGGCCGAAACACTATGATACTTCAACATTATTAAATATTTCAATTTTGAAATACTATTATTATACGTATCGTTTTTTATTTTTAAGAGTTTGTTATGAGTTTCACGTACCTATGTTGGCATCATCAGGTGTTACAAACAACTGAAGCACATAGATAAAATATGGTTTCGACCAGTTTCGGAACCTCGCTGCCATCTTCTGGGGTTTAAGTAAATTTAACGAATGTATATGTATGTAATTTTTTTTTCATTATTTACAATGAACTTCTTCTATAAAATTGCATTGAACAGCATAGATTGGCGAAACAGCTGTCGCGACAATTTCATAAAAATAAATTTCGATACGTATAAAACAGTGTTTAAAAATTAAAACACTTAAATACTTATTGTATAATAAAAGCTTCTATTGCTATGAGTAAATTTTTAAAATATATTTATTTTTCTTTTACTATGTATAAAGCAAGTTGAAATTTCGCTGCTGCCTTACTGTGTATGAGAATTGAAAAACTTGTATTGGGGAATGTTTTCTAACATTTTATTCGGGGGATGCGTGTGTTCGCTTCGTATGTAAATCATGATATTATTCTTGGTGTAGATGTAAGCCTTGCACCCCCTGTTGGAGTGGGTAGAACATCCCCAGCGAATTCTCAAGTCGGGGGTTATCCTCTGATTGCAGAACGTGTTGTCTTTGTACCAAAGTAGGCGGGATCCACTCCTGGACTCCAAGTAGCAAGCTGAAAAACGATCACACAGGTATAAATATGTTCAAAAATAATAATGGTAATTATGTTTAAAAAGGAGTTTAAAAACTTTCAAAACCTATTTGAAATACTTTTTACTTCTTAAACTAAGTAAAAGGAGGAGGAGGAGCTGGATAAAGTTGCATATTTGCCTTCACTTTGGTTTTTTTTGGTTAAAATTTTGTACATTGAAAAAGGTTATGTCATACTCGTATGTCAGTGAAAAGTGTTGTAAGAATACTGTGTGATTTTATTTTTATTCAAACAAAAAAACAATATTTCGAACTTCGGCAGACTACATTTGCCGTTCATATTTGAATGGATCTTGTAATCCTTTTTACTTTAGTTCCTTACTAGTAAATTAAAGTAATATTATTAAGAATAAGAACTATCTCTCAGAGCTGTTAATGTTGTCAACCGTATACCGAGTCCAGTTTTTTTGTTGTTTTTTTTTTTTTGTTGAATCGCTCTTTACATCATGACAGCATGAGCCAAATCGATGTAAAGGGTATTATTATAGCTATCATAGTGCATTTCGTGACATATTTTAAAAAAGTGATCGGAGCAACATTTCGGCGCGGATGTGACCACGATGTAACGTGATATTATAATACTCGTATATTACTTTTTATTTTATTTTATCTTCATTTTATTTTTTATTTCCAGTACTATAAGTATTTTAACTCTTAAATATTATGTATGCCTTATTTAATCTTAGTTTAACTTCAATCTTGTTTCTCACTATCATTTGTTGATTGTTAACTATTATTTTATATTTGTGGTAGCATGTAATTGGCCTTATTTTAATTATTCTAAATGTTTCTTTTATATATATGTTATTGATATCGCTATATGTTACCCTTAATAAATAAATAGCTAATCTATCGCCATTTTATTGTCACGTGAATTCTACACTACACCAAAGACAGTGTGACAATCACACTGCACTCGCCGGGAATCGAACCCGGAACCTTCGAGGTGGTAGTCAATGCACTTACGACTCGGCCACAAAGGTCGTCAACTGCAAATAAAGCCAGCCGCACAGTGGGGGTTAAAAGAAATACCAAAATTCTAATGCATAATACTGATTAAGTCAGTCCTAACAAATACCTCCGTAATTTAGGACAAATAACAAGGAGTGATCCATTTAGGCATCTGGGAAAATGATCGTCAGAGCAGTCTATGGCCCTGTGAGAGATAGCAATGATTGACGTCGTGGGATACATACTCACTACATATAACATCTACAGAAAATATCCGGAGAAGGCAACGGGAAACTACTCTGGTAAAACTTTTCAGGAAATCACTTTGGCGAGAAAGCATTTGTCACAATGATCGCCACCGTTGGAGCGGGTGACACGGCACTCTCAGAAGATAATAAATAATACGAAACGTCGGTTTTATAGAAATTTTAATTTATTTCATGGGAATGACATGTTTCGCCCTGTTAAAAGATTATCAACTCCTAAAAAACAGACGTTTTTATTCGATTTAGTTATTTAATAGGGAGTTTTATATCATTATTTAATAAACAATAGTAAAACTATGTTTACTTAGATAAACGAAATACACAAACTGCGAAACTAAAAAATAACTAGGAAATGTTACTGATTTTTTTGGGTGTTTAATAGGGTTTTAACTGAGGTACAAAATTGTTTAATATTTATTTATTAATGCCAGACCGGCTTCTACATAAACCAGAAAAATATTAAATGTCACAGTTTCATACAAAATAATTTAAGCATAATAATACCAAAATCCATAACATAGTGACTTAATTAATTAAGATAACTTCCACCACAAAACGAAAAAAAATATAAAGGCAACATAAATCGCAGCCTGATTTTAAAACGTTGACAATTAACATGAGAGTAATGACGTCACGGAATATTTAAAATATGAATTACTCCGTCGGTATCTTAGGTACATTGTAAAAAACTTCAAACATTCGTGACAATAGTTCACAGGATCAGTATCGTTCGTTGTTTGGGATAATTTTGAGTAATAAATTGTTTGTAGCCGCAATAGTACCGGTACTATCATACCACCGGACAGGCGAAGTACCTTAGTATGGCCATAATCTGAATGAATTTACGTATAAAATAAAAAAATATGTGATTATTCAATATTACACTTCAAATGAAAATAGATATAACAAAAAAAAATTCTACTGTTGGCAAAATTACAATAAAAATTATGAGATAACAATTTAATACAAAATAATATTTATTTATATATGCTGTGTTAAAAACATTTCATGAGTGACATTTTCGTGTTAACTACTGAAAAATAAAGTAATTAATAATCTTAAAATTAACAGGACTCTTTTATTTATAATAATATTTTATAGTTTAAATAAAAGTTGAATTTCATATATTTAATATTTTTTGTAATATATCTGGTAATAGATTTTTAATAAAATTCAACAAATTATTAAATTTCATCAGCTTTAACATTGTGGTGATAACATCAAGTTTATATCTTATATTAACACATAAAAAAATTCAAATGTCCAACCAGTTTTGATACTGACCGTAACTACGTCAGGGGCAACATAAAAGTATAAAAATAATATTATAAAAAAGAACGATAAATAACGAATTTAACAAATTTATGCAACAATACAAATACTGTGCACCAACAACAGCAAACTGTATGTAAAACAAGGTAACTGGAATGCATAAAACGTGACCATATTTTTAAATTTTAAAAATAGAATCGCTTTAAACCAATCATACTCAACCTGCGGCCCGCCAAGCTTTTTTGTGTGGCCCTTAACACATTTATTTTTAGGGACATAATTTACAACATCTGGCATTCTATATTTCGTATATCTTAAGATTAATTTCGACTTTGACGTGCACATAGTGACACCTGAAGAGGATTGTCGTTGTCGTGTCAACATCAGATCTGGTATAAGAGTGTTTAGATTTAGATTCAAATAATTTTGTTTGTGGCAAAATGATTTTTTCGTCATACCAGTATAGTGTTGCGGCCCGCGTAGCTTTACAAATATATGTATGTGGCCCGAAGACAAAAAAGGTTGAGTATCATTGCTTTGAACCAACTTATCACTATCGTAGAATTAAGAATGATTTTTTAAACTAGTCGGGTGGTGGTTTTAGTAGACAAAACTCTTGCACCCTGGTTGGGTAATGGGTTCAAAACTGGACACGACCCAATTACTTCTCAATTAAATTAAAATAAAAGAATTATTATCGACGAAACAAAATAAAAACTATCAAAAAAATTCGATCGAAACAATATACTCGTATTGTATTAACTAATCAATACGGGATTTTACAACAATGTTCAAAAAACAATAAACTCAACATGCGGTTTACCGTCATTTATTGTTTCTTGAACAATGATGTAAAACTCTATATTACATAATTAATAAGAATGAAAACGTCTGTTTTGTAGAAGATTCATTATATTATATTTTATGTGAATGATATGTTTCGCCTGGCTAAGGAATGATCAAATTTCATTTGATTTGCCAATCATTTGAAAATGCCTTAGACTGGCGAAACATTTCATCCATATAAAATACAATAAAACTTCTATAAAACAGACGTTTTCATTCGTTTTAATTATTTAACATCATTGTTCAAGATAAAACATCGCGATATTATAAAAATAATATAATAAGTATAGAGTGTCGCGATGTTCATCATTGGTGTTATGAACAAAATAATGAAAGGATCATTAAGATGGTTTGGACATATGGAAAGAATGAATGAAGAAAGAATGGTAAAGAAATATATGTTAACCATGTAAATGGAATCAGAAATAGAGGAAGACCGAGGAAAACGTGGCATGATCAAATAAATCAAATATTGAATGTCGGCCATGTGAGAAGTCAGAGAAATCGACGCGCGTGCATGACACGATGTATGAATGTTGAGGAATCGAGAGAAATATGTCAGGAAAGAAAAGTGTGGCATTCCATTCTTTCTGCCTACCCCTTCGGAGAGACGGCGTGATGGTTAGTTAGTTAGTTAGTTTTTGTTCAAGAACTGATAAACAACTCATAATGGGGTTTTACATTATTGTTCAAAAAATAACAGATCAACAATAAAGAAATATATTTTTTTCTGTCGTCTTTAAAAATATTAAATATGTATACTTTGTAATCTTAATTAAAATTTAAATCACAGTTTCATGTATTTTCCGTTAATCACAGCATAATGCGGAGGGTCATGGCTGTGGCTGTTCTTCGTGGACACGACGACATCTTGGATGGTATAGAGACTGGCTCTGCAGCCCCTGGATACGTGGGTCGAGCATAGCCAGCGTACCCTTCCGGCGTTTTCTTCCTTCTTGTAGAACGTGTAGTTCTCAAAAAACAGTAAACGGCGGCCAGTCTTCGACGGAATGAAAAATACTGAAAATACATTAAAACACTATTTAGCAACTGTCTACTCGTGTTACAATTAAATTCAAAATATCTTATTAATGTTGGTTAAACTTCCGTTGGCCTCGATATGTTTTTGCTGAGTACCCGCACAATGTGCTTAATCTCTTAAAATTTCATAGTCCATTGTTTTGGCCGAAACACTGATACTTTAACATTATTACTATTTAAATTTAAAACACTATTATAATATCACGATTTCTTTTTATTCACTGCGAGTGTCGCGACAGCTGTTTCGCCAACCGATGTTGGCATCATCAGGTGTTACAATAAACTAAGTACTAAGTACAATAAACTAAGTTTTTTGTAACACCTGATGATGCCAACATCGGTTGGCGAAACAGCTGTTGCGACACTCACAGTGAAGAAATTGTGATACGAGTATTATAAATTTTTTTACAGTAATACTCTTGAAATTTGTTTATGAAAATCCAATTAAGAACATGCCGGATTAGCGGGAGTGTACTGTATGTACAATAATATTTTTTAACCCTTTTACTCGCTTGATCACGAACTTGAGAAGTCACTTTCACGTCCCATCAGCCCCGTAAATCGCTTCAAAACCACACTCTTGGGTCTGATAATGTTGTCTTTTTCTTAACATGTCTGCATTACCTATTCAAATTATTTTCAAACAGCCAATGTCGTCCACTGCTGGACATAGGCCCCCCCATACTTCCTCACATATTCCTGTCCCGTGTCTATTGCATTCAGTTACTAACATTTTTTATAATATCGGTTCGGTTATTCTTCTTTCATTATTCTTTTACCAGAATAAACTTAAAAGTGAAAGACGATGTTTTAATTTTTTAATGATTTATTTTAGAATCATAAAAAACTTTTATGAAGTAATTTTGTATCAGTCAAACACAAATCATGACAAATCGATCGACACTGTTTATTTATTGTTTCTTGAACAATGATGTAAAACTCCATATTAAATAATTAATACGAATGAAAACGTTTGTTTTCTAGAAGTTTTATTACATTTTATTGTTTCGCCTGTAAAAGGCACGATCAAATGTTTTACATTACATATAAATATCAAATGACATTTAATAATGCCTTGGACAGGCGAAACATGCCATTCACATAAAATATAATAAAACTTCTAAAATATAGAAAACGGATGTTTTCATTCGTATTAATTATTTAATATTGTTGATGTGTAAATTAATAATTAAAACACTTTAAAAGTTCACATCAAAGTGTGTTTTATAAGAAATTAATTACAATAATTATGTAAAAAATAACGGATCATTGTAAATAAATAATTTGAACTATTTTAAACAAATGGTTTTATAATAATGAATGTGAATGGAACATCTTCTGGTGAATGGAACACCAGAAGATGGCAGCAAGCTGCCGAAACCGGTCGACGTTAAACACAACAAGGAAGCACACTAAATATATAATAATAAAGATTTTGTATAATTTTTTTTTTGTTTCACTATTTAATGAGCTTCTTTCAAGAAATTTCAATTAAAAATATTAATTATTCAAATGGTTATTATTAAAAATATGTTAAACAAAATAAGGGTAATTCAGGATAAACAATTTAATGTATATTTAGATTTTATTTGTTTTTTGCTAGCTACATAATCAATCATAGTTAAAAAATACTAATGGTAGATTGAAAAATGATTTTCAGTATTGCGACATATTACTGCTGTAAAGATTTATTTAATTCTAAGATAAAATAGATGTTTGCATATTTTATTTTTCAAAAAATAAATCTACTTTGCCAATGTTTTTGTATTGAGATTTTTTTACATTTCTTATGGATATTAATACTTATTTTTCATACTTTCGATTATAGCACTTGTGGTGTGACATTTCAAAATAAATTAAAACATTTATATCTGTCATTTTCATACATTCTCTAATTTCAATCCAAGGTTTGAAGCAAAGTGTAACATTTTTGTTGGTTCTTGGACCTTTTAATGTGGTAGTTTCTCGTTGCTTTCTATATTTTTATACACCAGATTATTTGAACCCACTGTATACATCTTATAAGTTATTGATTCTCATGACATGTAATACGTAGCTAATCTATCTCCATACAATTTCCACGTGAATTCTACACCAGACCAAAGACAGTGTGACAATCATACTGCCATCGCCGTGTATCGAAACTGGGATCTTCAGTGTGGCAGTCATAGTCTTACCACTCTGCCACATATAAGTGTTTTTATAAAAAAAAACGGTTTTGCTCCAAATGAGCTTCATCCGGTAACAAAACAAAAGTAGCGACAGTGTTTCCCTGAAAATGATCCGGTATGAATGAAACCGGATGATAATTAAAAAAATAAATTAAGTAGTGTAAAATCAAATTTTTACTTAAGTGTTAAAGATAATTTAGTCAATTTTCACATTTGTCCATGGCCAAGTCTAATTAATACCATATTCACCAGCGATACTAACCGCCAAGTTTTTATACCGTTTCCCCTCTCACGTAAATTTTGTAAACTAACTAACAATCATGCCGTCTCCCCGAAGGGGTAGGCAGAAAGAATGGAACGCCACACTGTTCTTTCCTGACATACTTTTCCCGCTTCATGCACGCACGTCGATTTCTCCGACTCCTCGCGTGATCGATATTTAATATTTGATTGATTTAATCGTGCCATGTTTTCCTCGGTCTTCCTTTATTTCTAGCTCCGTTCACGTCGTTTACTTATACCTTCTTCACCATTCTGTCTTCACTCATTCTTTCCATGTGTCCAAACCATCTTAACGACCCTTGACATTAACTAACTAACTAACTAACTAACCATCACGCCATTTCCTCGGAGGGGTAGGCAGAGAGGATGGATCGCCACACTGGCCTGTCCTGGCATACCTCTCGAGATTCCTCTACATCCATACATCGTACCATGCACGCACGTCGATTGTTCCGACTTCGAATGTGGCCGCCTTTTAGTAATTGATTATTTTGGTCATGCCATGTTTTCCTCGGTCGTTCTCGGCTTCTTTTCCCACTCATGTTGCTTGTGTACAACCCTTGACATTATTTTGTTCATAACACTTTTATTCGCACCGCATTCACTTCTTATACTTGCATTTGACACTGTCATATACAGATTTACCATACATTAGTCTAAAAGATCTCATTTTTACTGCATTTAAACCAAATCAAATCAGTTTATTTTCTCAAAAGACATTACAAACAGAATAAATGTTTAAGGCATCTATTGAGTACATGTAAGATATTATACACATACAACATAATACCAGGAACGCATTAGTGATGGTTCGACATTAGAATGGAATTTATTCTACTTTCATCCTTCTTCATTTCTATGCTTCACTTCCATACATAAGGGTCGGCACAAGAACTATAAAATTTTGTACACATGAACAAATCCAATAATGATTACATTTAGGTGATTATTTCGAAACAGTATTAGGAGATCATATTGGCGAGGAAAGATAATCATGTTGGTTGTGATATACCCTGACGTAATTGCCGTCAACCACCTTGAACCGGGGCGGCTCGTGGTTATGGTCGTTCCTTACCAATAAGATGACGTCATTGCAGGTGTAGATGTAAGTCTTGCAACCCTTCGTAGCGTGGGTTGAACACATCCAACGAAGTCTGTTATTACTGGCGGTCTGCTGTTTGTAAAATGTGTATTTGTTGAACATAAGCAGGCGATTGCCTGACTTCGATGTAATGAAGCGAGCTGGAATTGAGAAAATATGTTAAATCAGTCATAAAAACGTGATTACTAGTATGCATTTTGCAGTCCACATTAACACTATACTAGTTGCAACCCGTAAAATATTCAAGGAAGTAATGAATTTCTACCCTTTAAAAACTTGGTCCACTATACAATCAATCGTAATCAGTAATAAGTTTTAACATTTAATGTAATTTTTAATTTTTTTACACACGTTAAAAATTTCACAATTAACAACACCAAATTATTCTCTTTTTAACTACACTACTGCCATACAACAAAATCGGAGAAAATTCAAAACAATCCAGAAACGTTTCGGGCATGCACATCGTGTGCATTTCGAATTACTTTCGGAAAGAATCGAAGTATTCCTCTCAAAATATAATATTCTCGTACTCCTTCTTGACGACGTTCGGGTTTTTGCCTTTTTATATAGGGTGTTTTTTTTAGAGATATACAATACATATTCAAAATGAAAAAAAAAAACATTAAATAATGTTAATGTCTATGATATTGCCTTTATTTAATTGATAATTTTATGGCATTATTGTTTAAATATGATTTCGGGCATATGAGCGCCACGGCTAGCTCGAATGAAGCGCTATCGTGAAATCCAATTTTCGACAATTGTCGTCTTTGTGGATGCTTATTATCCACTAGAGTGTACGTGGTGCGAAAATGATCCACGGTCTTCCGAATAACTTGCTCGGATGTACGATTATGTCGACCGTAAAATGGACGTAGTGCACGATAAGTTTGGAGAACCGAACCATGATTTTCAAAATATGCAAGCGCTGTTCTGGCGTCAGTCTATTCATAGTAAAATGGCAAAATGTACTGACTACAAATCAACCTGTCAAATTGACAGTCTGTAAAAACAATGTTGCTTGTTTAAAAACCAAACCTCTAAAAAAAAACTATGTTATGATTTACTGGCATTGATAGTATACACTGATATATTATATGATGGTGACGATATCGTAAGATGAAGAACAAGGAACGGACACCACCAGACACACTCATAATCAGGAAGACCTCTTAAAATATAGAAAGACAGCTGGGACTTCACCTCACAGGAGAAGCATCCCCCTGGGAACGGACCACTAGATCTATAACAAGGAAGAATATTAACATAGTAAACACTCCACTGAAATTATTAATATTATCCATTGTTTTAGTCGATACACTATGATACTTCAAATTTATTAAATGTTTTAATTTTATCATACGTATGGAGAGACCAGAGCAATCGAGACCCTGTATGCGTCAAGACCAACCGGAGAAAGACCTCTAGGAAGGCCTAGACATCGCCTAATGGATAATGTTCTGGTTGGCATAGGATCGAGGACCTTGAAGGAAAAAGGGAAGGAAAGAACACAGAGTAATCTTCTTGATTATATTTTTTTCTTCAATCAAAAAACAATTATAGATTATATTTTATTTGATTTTTTTACAAAAGGATCATTAAATTGATGTTCTGAGATATTTCCATACAATAAGTTATTGTGTGCCGTATTCATGTATTGAGATATTATCATCAATCAATTGTTGTGATCAGCGTTCATAATTTAAGATCATTTATGTCAATTCGCACTTGTATTCTGAGATGTTACGCCGATCATTGACAATTGTGGTACATACGAGTATATGTTATTTGAGTTTTTGCAGCTTTTGAGCAGTTTGATATCTATTTTTTTTTCCATACAATGTTTTTACCTTGGGTAAAAGATTACAGATGGTTATGTTTATCCTTCACAGACACAATAATATTGTTAAGGGTATAAATGGAGGCTTTGCATCCCTTACGGGCGTGAGTTGAGCATAACCAGTGATCATTGTCGTTTTGCGGGACCTCGTGTTTGTAAAAAGTATATTGGTTATACATCAATAGATGGTCACCGTATTTTGATTCAACAAAAAAGGCTAAAACAAAAGAAAAACATTGCTACAGAGACTTGCCATACAGATGTTTACACTTAAAAATAAATTTATTATATGTCTAACTGAATATACGATTTATATCAATCGGTATAATTTGTCTTCGAATCAATAAGGCAATGTTTAAGAAACAAATGCTTATAATTCCAAAGATCTTACAGAGATTTCACTATCACATAATTCATAACGTAAAAAATAAAAACAAATATTTTATTTTTAAACTGGGTGGTGTTATTTTTATTAATTGTGAATATAATTTTAATACTATGATCCTTTGAGTTTACTTTAAAGTACACAAAAATTATTAAAAGCAACATTTTAATTAATAAATATATTTAGTATTTAACTGATTGTCATCGATAAATATATATTAATATATGTTTAGATATCTGGATATCTATATTAAGATATCTGGAAGTGGATCTGCTCAGTCAAAATGATCTTGTCAGTAAAACAATAGGACAAGTCAACAAGGCTTCGGCGGTATCAGGTTGTCTCAAGGATATAATACGGAAAAACTGAACGAGAACTGACAGTAAAACCTGCGTAAGGCCTATACTGACATATAGCATTGAGACCAGAGCGGATACCACAAGAACGAAGGCTAAACTACTGGTGGCAGAGATGAGGACGCTGAGGATGATAGCAGGAAGGACTATCCGAGATAGGATGAAGAACACGGCCATCCGCGAGATCTGCAAGGTGGAGGAAGTCGTGATATGGGGCAGACAACGCAGAAGATACTGGAATGCGCACGTGCAGAGGATGGATCCCATCAGAATCCCACACGCTGTGGCGCATCAGATTCCTGCCGGCTGCGTCCCCCCGGAAGACCGCCGAAGAGATGGAGAGATAGTTGGGAGTCAACCTCTCAAGAGAGGCCAGCCTGATTTGAGGAACAGACCAAAGGTCTATAAGGAGAAGGAGAAGAAGAATATGTTTTTACAATCTGGGATATTTTTCGTCGACCAGTAATCAATGATAGATTGTATATTGTTTCAAAAGCTTCGTAAAGTTGATGTTCTGAGATATTTCCAATCAATTAGTTATTGTGTGTAGGGTTCGTGTGTTCAGATATGGTCATCAATAAATTGTTGTGGCAACCGTTAATAGTTTCAGATATTTTTTATCAAGTCGCACTTGTGTTCAGAGATGTTCCGCCAATCTTCAACAGTCGTGGTATATCGTGTTTAGAGTTTGATATATTGTCCTTCCACTCTCATGTACCTGGGAGGGTTGTGGTTATGTTTTTCCTTCACGGACACAATAATATCGTTAACGGTACATACGGAGGCTCTGCAACCCTTACGGGCGTGAGTTGAGCAAAGCCAGTTAAAATTGTTGTTTCGAGTGACCCTGTGTTTATAAAAAGTGTATCGATCATGCATCAATAGACGGCCACCGGATCTTGATTTTACAAAAAAAGCTAAAACAAAAGAAACATGATGTCAGATTAGGGTTGCCACAATAGTCTAGGTACTGACCGGGACATAAATCAAAACTCAAGAAAAGTAATGTACAGAGTGTTCCACGCTGAGTGAGAACGCTGTCCTTAATAGTTGGTAGGTAAGACCTGATAAAAAAAAACATATAAATATGATGAAGGAACATTTTTATTGCCTATGTTTATTTAGCTAATAACAGAATGACGTAGAACACGATATAGATTTCAATTCAACAGGAACAGTATTATTTTCATTATATTTTGCATTTAACGGTTCAAAAAGATTCAACTGTTCTTATATTTTTTTGTCTTCTAGACCAGCTTCAGATTCGCTCCGGTTTCCCTATAAACGCATTGTGGAGTCGTAATATTTGAAAATTACCGCGACTCATTTATTCCGACTGAGACATTTAATGGGCCAACTGGGACGATCGGGACATAGTTTTTTAAACCGGTGACTTGTCCCGGTGTACCGGGACGTATGGCAGCCCTATGTTAGATGCATGATGCAGTGACTTGTCATACAGATATTTACTAGATCTACGATTTACACCAGTCGGTATATGTATACGAATCAATTATTCTTATTATTTTGATGACTTCTATTTTGAGTGCGCCATTTTGTAAAAATCAATTACTCCAAGGGCGCACTAGGAAATGACTGACCGAACAGTGCAGTCTTTAAATTTAACGTCACTATCCTTATACTTAATACTAACATGGAGGCTATTCCACGCCAACGGACCCGCAACGCCGAAAGCACGATCATAAAAACTTGCTTCATTGGCTCTGACTGAAATTGTTATGTTGTTTGCACTTGTTTCTACTGATCGGAGTGAACGTTGCCTTTCCGTTGGCATGGGTGTCACGCAGAAGTTCGATATATACGCTGGCGCTCTCTGGTGTCGAGCCTTAAACACTGTCAAACACAATTTGTATTTTACTCGCTCTCGGATTTTGAATTGACAATGAAGTAATGTTCAAGAAACAAATGCTCCCAATTCCCAAGATCTTACAGGGACTTCACTTCACTACTATGCATGTGTTCTGATAGTATATTGTGATACTTCAAAAAATCTTATAAGTGTTTTGTGGGATTTAAACGAGGTCCCAAAGTTTGGCGACCTCTGATCTAGAAGAAGTATAGAATATTTTATTTCAAGGTGTTTTGTATATATATGCGACTGTCACAATAATATAATATTTATAATTATGTAAAAAAAACAATGTGTGTATTTTTTTTAACGTATATTTATAAATAAACAACAACAAACCATCACGCCGTTTCCCTACAAGGGTAGGCAGAGAGAATGGACCGCCGCACCACTCTATCCTGACATACCTATCTAGCTTCCTCCACATTCATACAGCGAGTCATACACGCACATCGATTCTTCCGGTTTATAACATGACCAACCTTTAAAATTTGATTAATTTGGCCATGTCATGTTTTCCTCGGTCTACCTCGACTCCGTACTCCATTTACATCGTTAACGTATACTTTTTTAACCATTCTTTCTTCACCCGTGCGCTCCATATGTCCTTTATAAATAAATGGTAACAACTTATAGATCTAACTGAATTTTGAATCGTGCATTAGGTAGACTCATGGAACTTTATTCGGTACACTGATGTGACCACCACACGAACCAAAATATTGTCGAACGTCTTTACCCCAAAGAAAATAACGATCATTTAAATTAATTAAAACATTTTTTTTCCACCTTTGAACTTATTTTTCTGACACGTTGCGAAGATTTAAGTTACGAGGTTTTATGGTAAATAAAAATTCACATTAGTTTATATCGTTCACACGATGATAAAGGTCTAAAACATTCGAAACATTTCGAGAAATACAAACGCAAAAGTGGAAAAAACAATATTTATTAGGTGCTGTGTTATCACTACACGCTTCAAAACGAGAGTTTGAAACTGGAAAAATTGAATATTTATAAGACATTGCTTCAAACTACAATAGTTGGGTCATAAGTAATTATATTTTAAATAAAAAGTTTGAAAACCTATTTAGCGAGAGGTCCACTCGTGACAAGCGTCTAAGACTGATTTATGCAATATTCGAATTGACTGAAAAATAATATATCTCCCTCGCGCTCGCGAATACAGAAAAAGCGAGATTGATTTTGTAACACAGTCGTCAATTACTCTTCACACTTTAAATTACACCACACGGTAGTGTGTCGCAAACGGTATCGTTTGATTATATTGAATTTAGCACCAATTTTCGATAAATACATATTCTGTGCTTAATATGTGTTTGAAATAATTAATTAAATAGTCCATTGTTTTGGCCGAAACACTATGATATTTTAACATTTTATAACTGTTAATTCAAAACCTTTGTTTTATATCACAAAATTTGAATGAAAAAAAAATTTTACATTTGATATATATTTTTGTAACACCTGATGATGTCAACATTGGTTGATGAAACAGCTGCCGTGAAGTAAAATAAATACAATTGTGATATAAAACAAAGTTTTTGAATTAACAGTTATAAAATAATGAATTGTTTGGATGGATGAATCAATACATAACGTAAAAAATGAAACTTCTTAACCAAGTATTTATTATATTCAAAGATATATTAAAGATATCAGAAGCAATGTGTATTAGCTACACAAAGTCAGTATGAGATGGTCAAATACGAGTACATTGATATTGAAAAACTCTTAATACTTCGAATTGTGAAGAATGAGAGAAATATCAATTACTACTTTCGTGCTTATTTTTATCGACATGTTTTAAATGTTTGACACCTTCATCATTGGGAGATATACTTCACCGATAATGAAGGTATAAAACTTTCAAAATATCTTGAGAAAAATTAATTAAAAAGTAGAAAAACAGTGTAAAATTAATTTCCTTATATGAAATTTCACGGTAGAAGTTCATTATTAATAAATAAATTTTGTAAAAATTAAAAAAAATTGTATTTTGTTAAAATTCACTGATGTATGT
>JAHDVF020001328.1:0-282599 GCA_022606425.2 Lepidostoma basale | reverse complement strand
AACACCGCGTGCCGTTGGCCCTCTTTTTGCTTCTGCTTTGTCTGTTGCCTTTTGTATTGCCTGCACTACTTTATGTATTATCCCTAGGAGCTCCTGTGATATAGGTTAACTCACTTACAGCTCTCGCCAACGACCATACCACGTTGAATGCACCGGTTCTCGTCCGATCACCGAAGTTAAGCAACATTGGGCGCGGTTAGTACTTGGATGGGTGACCGCTTGGGAACACCGCGTGCCATTGGCCCTCTTTTTGCTTCTGTTTTGTTTGTTACCTTTTGTATTACCTGCACTACCTTATGCATTATCTCCAGGAGCCCCTGTGATATAGATTAACTCACTTGCAGCTCTCGCCAACGACCATACCACGTTGAATGCACCGGTTCTCGTCCGATCACCGAAGTTAAGCAACATTGGGCGCGGTCAGTACTTGGATGGGTGACCGCTTGGGAACACCGCGTGCCGTTGGCCCTCTTTTTGCTTCTTCTGTTTTGTCTGTTACCTTTTGTATTGCCTGCACTACCTTATGCATTATCTCCAGGAGCTCTTGTGATATTGGTTAACTCCCTTGCAGCTCTCGCCAACGACCATAACACGTTGAATGCACCGGTTCTCGTCCGATCACCGAAGTTAAGCAACATTGGGCGCGGTCAGTACTTGGATGGGTGACCGCTTGGGAACACCGCGTGCCGTTGGCCCTCTTTTTGCTTCTGTTTTGTCTTTTGCCTTTTGTATTGCCTGCACTACTTTATGTATTATCCCTAGGAGCTCCTGTGATGTAGGTTAACTCACTCAATGCTCCCGCCAACGGCCATACCACGTTGAAAGCACCGGTTCTCGTCCGATCACCGAAGTTAAGCAACATTGGGCGCGGTCAGTACTTGGATGGGTGACCGCTTGGGAACACCGCGTGCCGTTGGCCCTCTTTTTGCTTCTGTTTTGTCTTTTGCCTTTTGTATTGCCTGCACTACTTTATGTATTATCCCTAGGAGCTCCTGTGATGTAGGTTAACTCACTCAATGCTCCCGCCAACGGCCATACCACGTTGAATGCACCGGTTCTCGTCCGATCACCGAAGTTAAGCAACATTGGGCGCGGTCAGTACTTGGATGGGTGACCGCTTGGGAACACCGCGTGCCGTTGGCCCTCTTTTTGCTTCTGTTTTGTCTATTACCTTTTGTATTGCCTGCACTACTTTATGTATTAACCCTTGGAGCTCCTGTGATATAAGTTAACTCACTTGATGCTCTTGCCAACGACCATACCACGTTGAATGCACCGGTTCTCGTCCGATCACCGAAGTTAAGCAACATTGGGCGCGGTCAGTACTTGGATGGGTGACCGCTTGGGAACACCGCGTGCCGTTGGCCCTCTTTTTGCTTCTGTTTTGTCTTTTGCCTTTTGTATTGCCTGCACTACTTTATGTATTATCCCTAGGAGCTCCTGTGATGTAGGTTAACTCACTCAATGCTCCCGCCAACGACCATACCACGTTGAATGCACCGGTTCTCGTCCGATCACCGAAGTTAAGCAACATTGGGCGCGGTCAGTACTTGGATGGGTGACCGCTTGGGAACACCGCGTGCCGTTGGCCCTCTTTTTGCTTCTGTTTTGTCTATTACCTTTTGTATTGCCTGCACTACTTTATGTATTAGCCCTAGGAGCTCCTGTGATATAAGTTAACTCACTTGATGCTCTCGCCAACGACCATACCACGTTGAATGCACCGGTTCTCGTCCGATCACCGAAGTTAAGCAACATTGGGCGCGGTCAGTACTTGGATGGGTGACCGCTTGGGAACACCGCGTGCCGTTGGCCTTTCTTTTTGCTTCCGTCTGCCTTCCTCACTTTTGTTGTCCCCCTATTATTTTTTTTAATATTAAAAAAAAAAACAACACATTATTTCATTTAACACCAATTATCACCATATTATACCAAATCACGGTTAATTTTTCATGAAATTAAGATGTTGGAACACTTTTGATCCATTGAAAGACCTTAATACGTATGTACTAGGTGTATAAATGATCTGACTGATCTCAAATCTAAGCTGATAACTCATCTTCATACCCAAATTAAAACCCAATTTGTAGGTATATTTATTACATTATATTATTTCCTAACCGAATGAGAATATCAGAAGCAGCGTTCATTTTTAGATTTTTAGATTTATAACACATTTATGCGCCCATGAGGTGAGTACATCACGAAAACGGCGCTTTAAAAATTAGCATATTATTGTTATAACTTTAACCCTTTATAGGACGAGACATATTTTTTGGATTTTTAAGGAAAACTAAATTGAATTTATTTAACATCGGCTTATGGACCTAGGAAAAATATGAGCACTTCGAATATAAGTATAACGTATATTGACCATAGCCTACATACGTAATGATATAAATACAAAAATATAATTTTAGTTGCAAATTTCTTTTTTTTTCCCTTTGCCATTTCCCATCGTCTGGGGTCTGCCCTCCTCATACGAAAACGCCAAACTTTCCTATTTTGACTCATCTCCACTGTCAGGTTCTCGCGTTGGAGCTGCTTTTTCATGTTGGCCCACCATGTTGCCATTGGGCGACCTCTACTTCTTGGTTTTGTGGGAATACTGAGGGCTTTTTGGATAATGTGTTCGCTGTCTCTTCGCATCACATGATCGTACCACCGGAGTCGAGATTCTCTTAATTTTTCCGTTATTGTGGCAACCTTAAAGCTACCCCTCACGTATTCGTTCCTAACGTGGTCCAGCCTTGTGACGCCTCCGGCCCACCTCAGCATTTTCATCTCGGCACCGTGGACTCGACGTCCGTGGACTTTTTTGTTGGTCCAGCACTCTGCTACATATAGCATGGCGGGCCTCACTACAGTCTTGTAGACTCTGCCTTTAGTCCTGGTTGGAATTTTTTGATCACACAGGACACCAGATGGAGACCTCTACTTGAGCCAGGCAGTGCTTGTCGTGTGTTTGACATCAGTGTCTAGGTTGGCGTCCGCAGTTAGGACCGACCCGAGATATTTAAATGGGATACCTTGTTAACTGGAGTATTGTCAATGTGAATGGTATATTCCACTTTAGTTGGAAATAAACAAAGAAAATGACTCGTGTTTGTATATGGTATAAATACATATTTACTACCTTCCTATAAAGGGTTAAAGTTTTATTTTAGATAAAATTAGCTAGTGAAGTCGATTCTGCATTGAAGTTACATCAATCTGCCTCAAGATAACAATTTAAAAAACTATTTTGAATCTTTCATTTGAAAGAAGGGTTTCGCTAATAATTTTTTCAAAGTATCTAGAAAATCTTGCACGAAACCAATTCTCTCTTGGTGGGCTTTCAACTCGAATGTAGTCTATTTTCCCTTTGTGCATTGCCGTCTGAAATACACAATGCGCATTACGGCTTAAGAGGGGTATCTCGTACCTACTTTAAGGTACATGGAGTCAGTCAATAAATGGAACGGCGTGCAAAATACAGTAATAAATTGGCGCTAATAGTAACCTTTCCTCTTTGCTGGAGCGAGGTTGGAAGTGCACGACTCAAACGCTGAATACTCTAAGTTTTACTCTGTTCTCATGTCTGTGTGAGAAAAGCTTACAAAAAATACTTATTCCCTTTCTTTATCTTATTCTAGATCATTGATCTGTTCTTGAACGTGGATCATCCTCTTCGAAAGTGGAACATCAGCTATCTTTCCATCTTTTCGGAGGTCTTCCTGGCAGGCGATGTTCCATGGATATATCGCGGGAAACCAGGTAAGGAATTATTGCATCATTCATCCTATCTACGCGTTCTCTTTAGTCTCTCTGGCAGGGTCATAAATACACGAACTCATCTACTTGCTCCAAATTTTCACCATTCAAGCTAATGTTGCAGGCTATTTAATTTATTATTTTTCAACGCACGCATACCTCATACATACCATTCACCAGGACTTGTATTTCATGCTCTTTGTCTGCAAGTAGGACAGCGTCATCCGCATACAAGAGACAGCTTACCGACACTCCGCTCATTTTGGCACCTGCATCCAAACCTTTCAGCTCTTTCATTTTACAATTAATACTTTATATTAATGGGTATGGTAGACAAGCGTGCATATTACGATGAATGAATGTAGAGGATCTAGAGCCTAGGTTTCAATGTGGGCGATAACGCCCCCTTGTGGGCGTTTGAGACTTTCAGGGGGCCGTAGAAGATCCTGAAAAAGATGGGTAGATAAAAAAAATATAGTCTAAAAAGACAAAAAAACACGATAATCACGTAGGTACTAATAAAGCAAATTAAACTTAAATATTGGTTTATTATTGTTGTTGTATGTATTGTAATCATTTTCCCATATTTCGAATAACTTTTATGGAAAGGGGGCGTTAAACGTTTATTTTTCTTGTAAAGGGGGCGGTGGCCCAGAAAAGATTGGAAACCTATGATCTAGAGGTATGTCAGGACAGAGCAATATGGTGGTCCATCCTCTATTCCTACTTCTTCTTCAAGTGCCCTGTCGGGTTCCCCCAAACGTTGGCGATCACCTCGGCGAACCTGTCCCTGTCCTGCGCCGCTCGGAACAGCTCCTCCACACTTCAGATGCCGGTCCACTCCCTTACGTTCCGCAGCCAGGACATTTGTCTCCTTCCGGGCCCACGGCGTCCCTCAATTTTCCCCTCCAATATCAGTTGGAGAAGGTACTCTTCCTACTAATCTGGGGAAATGGGGTGATGGTAAGTTAGAATGTTAGTATGGGTGTGGTAATAACAATCTGTAGACCTTATCAGAACATTAAGTATCCTTATTACGTTTCGCAAATATGTGAAATAAGACATTAGCTAAGACTTGAATATTACATTTCTCAAGTAATTAAGAACCCGTTAGATGTCACAGCTGCCGCTGCAGCTTCTTAACTCATCCATCATTAAAATAATTAGTTTCAGTATGCGGATTACTCTCACAACTGTATAAATAAGTAAATCTTTTTGGTCTTTTTAATATAATAATAATATAAAGTTGGATAAAATAATATTAAGAAGTATGAAGAATGTGCAGGAAATCGTTGTATGATAGAATACCGAACGATGAAATAAGAAATAATGTCAGGCAGATGACTGCATCATGGATAAAATTAAAAAAGGATCCCTGAGATGGTTTGGACAAATGGAACGGATGAATGAGAGTAGAATGGTTAAAAAGTTGTACACAAGCAGCGTGAGTGGAAAAGAAGCCGAGGACGACCGAGAAAAACATGGCATGACCAAATTAATCAATTACTAAAAGGCGGTCACATTCGAAGTCGGAATAATCAACGTGCGTGCATGATACGATGTATGAATGTAGAGGAATCCCGAGAGGTATGCCAGGACAGAGCATCGTGGCGATCCATCCTCTCTGCTTACCCCTCCGGGGAAATGGCGTGATGGTTAGTTAGTTAGAAGTTGTGGCTTCTTCTACATATCTATTATTATTATTACATTATTATTTTTATTATATATTAGTTATATTTCTTCTATGTTCGCCATAACTTTGTATTGTAGATGTTTAATGATTATTTTTTTATATTCTTTGTATACGCAATACTCACATTTATTAAAAATAATAATAATAATAAAATATATCAAACATGTATCGGACTAACCAGCCCTTCATCAGTGATATTGTATGAATATTTAAAGTATTATAAAATTGTTTACAAACGTGTTCAGTTTTGACATTATAAAAAGGTTCGAAAAATCATGAAAATTTGATATATTATTGTAACATCTGATGATGTCAACATAGGCTGACGAAACAGCTGTCGCGTAAAATAAAAATACAATTACACATACAACAATTAAAAATACATAAAACAAAGTTTTTTAATTTAACAGTCTATTATAACATCTGTCAAAACTGACCATATTTGTAAACAATTTTATAATATTTTAAATATTTATATAAAATCACGGATGAAGGGCTGGTTAGTCCGAAACAAGATTAATATTAATTTTTTTGTTATTTTTTTAATAATTGTGAGTATTATATATATAAAGTACATAAAAAAAGAAACATGTAATGTTAAATGGCTGTATGAAGCGTTGGCTCGCAGAAATTTAAAGTATTGCTGCAAATTTTTGGACCCAGAGAAAAAAACAGTCATCATCAACGACTTTTGAGACTCAGGGAGTGTAACTACTTTCTTTTTTTGTACCCCTCACTATTTCTCATAGGAATGTTGGATTTCAACACTTCTGAAACAAGTTGAATGATCTTTCTAGGTTAGCATTTTCTTAAACTATTATCCGGAGGTATTTACAATCCAGGAATACTGAGAGAACTAAGTTTATAGGTTCCCCACTTTCGGAAAAATGGGTTACATCCGTAAAAACCGTAAAATACCGATTAACTGAGACGAAAAGTCTATGAAGTCTGTGCTATGCCAGTTGGTGGTGGTAATTGAGTTTATTCAGTATGGTCTTGAATAATAATAATAATAATAATATGCTAACTTTTAAAGCGCCGTTTTTGTGATGTAATCACCTCAAGGGCGCATTAAGACGTGTTTTAAATCTAAAAATCTAAATGTGACCGCTTAAAAAACGATCGGTTTAAAAGTATAGTAGAACATAGTTGAATCGGTTTAAAAGTATAGTAGAACATAGAAGTATAGTTGAAACTGTTACATTGTCCAAATAAATGCCGAGAAACTACGAGGGACCCAAAGAGCCATGGAAAGAGCCATGTTAGGAATAAGCCTAAGAGACAGAGTCAGAAACGATACGATGAGAGAACAAACAAAGGTCACTTACATCGTGCACCGGGTAGCGACTCTAAAATGTCAATGGGCAGGTCACGTAACCAGAAGCTCAGACGAAAAATGGACAAGAAGACGGCTGACTTGGAGACCGTGGACGGCAAAGAGAAGTGCAGGGCGATCGCAACTACGGTAGAAGGATGATCTGAACAGACATGTCGGAATAACTTGAACGCAGTCTGCACAAGACAGAAAGACATGGAAGCGAATGGAGGAGGCCTTTGTCCAGGAGTGGAAGGGAATAGGCTGAAGAAGAAGGGTTACAAGGTGCAAGGTACAAGTAGTGATAACAAATAGTATACATTTGAGCTAGTGATAATGAACTCTAACTTTTAAGGCATTGACACTGTGGAGTTCCATAATGACGAATTTTGTATATGAAAAACACAGTTTTTTTTTCACTTGAATAAATCATAAAACAATTCTTACTATTATAATAATCTTTAAGCGTGTCATTAAAAGTGCGTGCGTCGCATAATTTTTTTAACAGTATCGAGATATTTTTTTTTCAAAATTTGATCGCTTTGTGTTCAATTATTTTGACCTTAATCGTCTTCAAGGTCTTTAATGACAATCCGTGACCTTTTGAGGAATTCCTACGTTAGCTCCGACTTCGAAATTCGTGAATATAAAAAAACGATGTAGCGATTTGAGGCCGCACTACGCAATTACTGGAGTATTCCGCCTGTGGAATAATGCGATGGTCGAAAGGCAAAGAAGTAAATCCCCAAAATTAAAAATAAATATTTTATTATTTATTGTTTCTTAAAAAATGATGTAAAATTCCATATTAAATAATTATTACGAATGAAAACGTCAGTTTTCTAGAAGTTTTATTATTATATATTTTATGGGAATGACATGTTTCCTCCTTCTAAGGCATTATCAAATGTGACGAGATTTCAGCTTGTTGCTGTTTTTATATACACTAGTAAATTGAGTAGAATATGGTAATTAACGAAAATTGATGTGACTTTATGCATTTTTAACAAATAATTATTTGGGTTGGTACCCAACACATTTCATCATATTTGATAATGCCTTAAAAGGGCGAAACAAGTCATTCCCATAAATAGTAATAAAACATCTAAATAACCGACGTTTTCATTCGTATTAATTAACTAATTTATTGTGTCTTTAACAACGATGGAAAACTCCATATTAAATAATTAAAACGAATGAAAACGTCTGTTTGAATGAAAATGTAAAATATTACATTACGTCACCTGAGAGTAAGAGGGTGAAAATGAAGTCAAAGTTTTGTTGGTTTCGGGTGTGTATCTTGGAATAAAAGGGTTTTATTCCAATTTCCAGAGATTCTTTTACCGAGAAACGTATAAATTTTGTCTGGCAACAGTTGGAATAATAAAGTTATAAGTTTAAATGAATCCTTCTTCAGTGAATCGTGTGTTTTGAATGATCAGATGGAACTTGATTCTTTTCTTAAAATCAAAATGACGATACTATTACATGTTTTTTTTAATTGTACGTATAGATAAGGTTAGTAAGAACCCTTTTCACGAAAAAAAGTCAAATGTGAAATTTTGTTAGTTGGAACCCTCTTACTCTCAGGTGACGATTTGCTAATACCTTGTGGTATTCCACGACGATTTTTTATATGAATTTAAACACTTCAGTTACTTTTTTCCTACTTTAGAGTTTATTTTTATTGTAATGATTCGAAGGCTTTACACCTTCGATATAAGCTGTTTATATCGTTCTCCCGATGATGAAGATGTATAACCTTAAAAAAAAATACCGCGAAAATTAAACTCAAAGGCTTTATTTTTCTATTATGATATCGTCGGTTCAAAGGTAAAACTCATTAAGTGACATTTTAATTTTTAAATTTTTTATTGCAATTTCTGTATCAGACTTGTGAATTCTACGTCAGAAAATAATCACCAAGTGTTTTTATTAAAGAATAACAGTTATTCTTTAATAAAAACACTTGGTGATTATTTTCTGACGTAGAATTCACAAGTCTGATACAGAAATTGCAAAAAAAAATTAAATGTCACTTAATGAGTTTTACCTTTGAACCGACGATATGATATGTATGAAAGTGTATGGACGTGAAGCTTGGAGCTGGCAACAGAAGGATGAAAGCAGGATAAACGCCGTAGAAATGAGATCACCAAGAAGAATGTGCGGGAAAATGTTGTATGATAGAATACCGAACGATGAAATAAGAAAGAAATGTAAGGCAGATGACTGCATCATGGATAAAATTAAAAAAGGATCCCTGAGATGGTTTGGACATATGGAACGAATGGATGAGAGTAGAATGGTTAAAAAGTTGTACACAAGCAGCGTGAGTAGAAAAAGAAGTCGAAGACGACCGAGGAAATTATGGCATGACCAAGGAATCAATTATCAAAAGGCGGTCACATTCGAAGTCGGAATAATCGACGTGGGTGCATGGTACGATGTATGAATGTAGAGGAAGCCTGAGAGGTATGCCAGGACAGAGCATTGTGGCGATCCACCTCTCAGCCTACCTCTCCGGAGAAATGGCGTGATGGTTAGTTAGTTAGTTAGTTTTTAAACATACAGGTATGTACTTGTATTTCGAAAGCTTGTTTTTTTGGGGTTTGGCTCCTTGTGCCTTTTTCGATGGCACCAAATTTACGAGTTGTTTTGTCTGCGCCAAGTGCGTACTGATTATACAAATAAGCTAAAAAATATACTAAAACATAATCATATACTTGTAGACAAGAATGTGTTGTTAGACCAAGGTATAATGGAAAATTCTTGTTTTTAGACCACAAAGAGATAACTTTGTGTATCACTAAAGAAGCTGCAATCTTTAGTTTCATAAATATCCAAAAATGTGAAAACGTATTGAAGAGTTTTTTGTCTTCTTCTTCTTCCTTATTGTAGTCCTTTGCGGTCTGTTCTCCAGAGGGTTGCTCCCCCTGTGAGGTAGATTCCCAGCTGTCCTTCCATCTTTTAGGATGTCTTCCACGAGGACGAGTCCCGTGAGGCTGATTATGTAGTGCAATATAAGGGACTCTGGTGGTGTCTTCTTCTTTGGACATGACCGTTAGAGTTTTTTTTGTAAATCAAACCAATTAAAAAATTACAAATTCTGTGTTATTGGATATAAAATAAAATACCTTTATATTTTAGTTAATATATTTTAATATGGGACCAACTCTGTGCAGCTTTGAAGAGATTTGCATCTCATAACCCATTTCTTTATATTATTCGGGGGATATTTCTACAACTCGACCGTGCTGGAGGGTGTTCGGCTTTTTGTCCCTGATAGATATCTCCGACAGCATAGATTGTTTTACCTACTGGTCGCCAGAACCAACCTGCTTCCAGTGACACCGGTGGAAAGAGCAATTAATCTGCTGAACGCGGTCTCCTCGGAGATCGACGTCTTTCATATTAGTGAATGTACATTTAGAAGGCAAATACTCTTGACTTTAGAGAGTATCTTGTCTTCCTAATGTCAAACCATCTCTCGTCATTTCTGGTATTATTATATTATATAAAACTTAAGGTAGTTTTATTCTTTTTTTGCAGTTCCAAGTTTCACTTCCGTACATTGGGGTTTGGACTATAACTCCAGAATGCACTGCCATCCATCTTGATCATGTCGGGAATCCACAGACAAGAACTATGGCGTTCATTGAAGATCAGGAAAGAGTGGCAATAAGCTGAAGAAAAATATGATATACGAGTATTACGTAAGTTTTTTGACAATTTATTGAAGGTTTAGACGTAAATAATTTGTAATAATATTGTATTTGGAATATAATTAAAATTAATAACACCGTTTAATAAAGTTTTATTTTTATATATTTTTTAAATATAAACAACACTTTCATGTGGGCACATTAATAACACTTCTAATTATTTTTGGAATAGAATAAATAACATAGTTAAATCCTCTTATAAATAATTTTTTATATTTAAAACACTTTCATGTGGGCATACAAATAACACTTTTAATTCCCTTTGGAATAGGAATTATAATATTGTTTAATCCACTTTCATACAATATAATTTGTATATATATATAACACTTCTACGCAGGCACAAAAATAACACTTTTGATTATTTTTTAAATAGAATCAATAACATTGTTTAATCCACTTTTACATAATATAATTTTTATATAAATAACACTTTTAATTCCATGTGAAATAGAATCAATAACATTGTTTAATCCATTTTAATACAATGTAATTTTTATATACATAACACTTTTACGCGGGCATATAAATACCATTGATTACTTTTGGAAAAGAATTAATAATACTGTTAAATCTACTTTTAACTAACTAACTAACTAACCATCACGCCGTCTCCCCGAAGGGGTAGGCAGAAAGAATGGACTGCCACACCTTTCTTTCCTGACATATTTCTCTCGCTTCCTCAACATTCATACATCGTGTCATGCACGCGCGTCGATTTCTCTGACTCCTCACATGGCCGACATTCAATATTTGATTTATTTGATCGTGCCACGTTTTCCTTGGTCTTCCCCTATTTCTGGTACCATTAACATCATTAACATATAATTTTTTTACCATTCTTTCTTCATTCATTCTTTCCATATGTCCAAAACCATCTTAATGATCCTTTCATTATTTTGTTCATGACACCATCATTCGCACCGCATTCACTTCTTATATTTTCATTCGACACTCTATCATACACAGAATATCCACACATTCGTCTAAGAGATCTCATTTCTACTGCATTTATTCTACTTTCATCCTTCCTTTGCCAGTTCCATGCTTCGCTTCCATACATAAGGGTCGGTAGAAGAACACCAGAAATCTACTTTTATGTATTTTTTATACAAGTAACACTTTTATGCGGGCAAATAACACTTTTAATTTATTTTGGAATATACGTAATAGCACTTTTTAATCATTTTTAATATCATTTTTATATCAATAACACTTTTATATATACCAAGTAAAAGTGGATTAAACAGTGTTATTATATAATTTCGAATACCTGTTAAACGATAATTGATTATTTCCCACTATGCTCTATTAATCATCTTATTTGTCTTGAAAGATATGAATTGTTTGTCTGTTGGTGTACTTTCAAATTTCTTAGCGTCAAAAGTAAGTATTCTACTCAGAGATATAAATGCTTTATAATGTTAGAGAAAGGCGTTATGGGAATCCGATGAGAAACACACCAATTATAGCATCAGCAAAAACAAATGTTATTCAAAAGCAAGTAATGTTATAATCACGTTACATTTATATAAGAGTTTTGTCTAAAGTCAAAAGGGTTTTAATTATAATCTGTAAGCATGTTCACAGGAGATGGGAAAATGAAGAAAGATATCGAAAGGGTCGGGGCTGGAAACAAAATTAATGGCGCTCTCAATGTCATCACTGCAAATATAAATATTTCAACTAAAGCAAAGATGGCTGTACATAATGGAGTTCTAGTGCTAACCTTTATGTATGGAAGTGAAGCTTGAAGCTGGAAAAAAATGATGAAAGTAGGATAAATGCCGTAGAAACGAGATCACTGAGAAGAATGTGCGGGAAAACGATTTATGATAGAATACCGAACGACGAAATAAGGAAGAAATGTAATTAATATGTATGAAAAATCGATAGTTTTCAAGGAGTTTTATTATAATATTTATGTATGACATGTTTCGCCCTTCTAGGCATTATCAAACATTTGATGATGCCTTAGAAGGGCGAAAAATGTCATACATAAATATTAGAATAATACTCCTTGAAAACTATCGTATTTTCATACATATTAATAATTTAATATTGAGTTTTACATCATTGTTCAAGAAATAATAAAGAATAAATTTAGGCAGATGATTGCATCATAAGTAAAATTAAAAAAAGGATCCCTGAGATGATTTAGATATATGGAACGAATGGACGAGAAAAGAATGGTTAAAATATTGTATACAAGCAGTGTGAGTGAAAAAAGAAGTCGTAGAAGACCAAGGAAAGCATGACATGACCAAATTAATCAAATACTGAATGGCGGTCACATTCGAAGTCGGAAAATCGATGTATGAATGTGGAGGAAGCAAGAGAGGTATGTCAGGAGAGAACGGTATGGCAGTCCATCCTCTTTGATTACTCCTCCGGAGAAACAGCGTGATGGTTAGTTAGTTAGTTAGTTAATTATAATTATACGCATTGTATAATATTATTTTTCTTCTCGATGTGCCATATCAGGTTTTTCCCAGACGTTGGTAATCATTTCTGTAAAGGCTTCTCTGCACATATCCTGCATGCTTCCTAATCCAGTCCAATCTTCAACGTTGAGCAGCAAAGACGTTTGCCTTCAGCTGGAACCACGTCGTTCACCAATTTTGCCTCGTTTTGTAGATTATCAATAAGTTTTATTCCAGAAGGAAAATTTCCAACACTGTTGAAGTCTTGCTAAAATGCAATCTTGCTAAAAATGTGGCCTGGATACCCTATTGCTTCTGTTGTTCTCTCTCTCTGGTTTCAATCCTGGGATTGATTTGCAGCAATTTCTTCTATTCTTCTCTTCCATTCTGACTGTCTTGTGCGGCTCTTTTGAAATCTACATATGATGAGCAGCGCACGTCCACCAATTGTTCCTCCAGGTACTCTTGGCGTGGGCGTCCCCTAGAGTTTGTCCCCTCGGTCAAACCCTCCATTATGGCATGCAAGAGGCCTTCTTACATTCCCCAATTAACGTAAGTTCCGCATGGACGGGGGACGGGCCTAGGGATTGCATGAGCGAAGCTGACGAATGGGTGCCGCTGCGTTCTATAACAGCTTCGGTTAAGCGGCGGGTAACCTACTATGTCTTTAATTGTATCTCAATAGAGACGAAGATGCAAACTGGAAACTGAATATGGTTGATCAAGGTGCTTACAGGACTTATGACCTGCCATTGGTTGGGTTAAGCGCACGCTTTATGTAATTACAACATTCCCCATTTCACCTATTTCTTTATGACCATGTAAGACAAATTTTTGGAAATTGTATATATGTTACAAATCTATGTTTATATTCACATAGCAGTTTCAATACGCCATCTATGTAGATTTGATTACATATGTTCATCTTTTTAAGATTAATCTATATAATCCACACACTAACGCCATCTATGGAGATTAATTTTATGGGTGAAATCCAGTATTCGTATACAAGTATAAGTATACATTCACAAAAAATACTATGTCTTTATTTAACAGTATATTTGTTTGTTTTAATATGTATTAATAATCATTGTATATTATAATACCCTACAATGAATAAATCTATTTTTGAAAATGATTTCAAATTATTATTACTATTGTCGAGGTGTACGCCAAGCGAAGTGTGGATTTCTTTGAATTTACTGACATATTAGTGTCTACGTGCGTAGCTATGTTTGGTGAATCTTGTTTATTTTAATCATAATAAAGCCCAGGAACCAAAAATCAATATTATTTCGGTCACCTCATGAAGATGAGACAGCTGTTTCTTTTTTACACATTAAAAATAGTTTACCACATTTTAGCTATGTCATTAACAAATAGTTAATCGAAAAAATACGTTAATAAAAGCAAAACATGGAACTATCATAAGAACGATGAGATTAGAATAAATGCTGTAGAGATGATATAGAATTTCAAATGCTGATATCAGGAAAGAATACAGAGTGAAAGAAAGTATTAATAACAAACTTATGAATGGTTTGGACATATGAGATGCATGGATCGATAATGAAAGTATGTATAACAATGTGAATGGAGTACGAAATCGACTGAGGAAAACATAGCATGGCCAAATTGAAGTAAAAAGGTCAGTTATCTTGGAAGTCGGATAATCGACATGCGTGTTTGACTAGCTCTATAAATGTGGAGGAAGCATAAGTGGTTTGTCAGGATGGAGAAGTATGGCGGTCCATTCTCTCTGTCTCTCACTACGGGAAACGGAGGGGTAGTTAGTTTATTTATATCAGCAGATATCATTTTTAGGTGCTAAAAAGATTCAAAATTAAGTGGACAGGATTTAAACATATAGAAGGAGGAACAAAAACATGCTAACCGAAAGTAAAGTCAAGATATACAAGGCATCGTTCGTCCCATCATGACGTATGGAATAGAGGTCAGAGCCGATACCTATAGAACTAAGAACCTTCTTAGAGTAGCAGAAATGCGAACACTGCGCTCCATCGCAGGCAAAACCTTCAGAGATCGGATCAAAAATGAAACGATGTCTGTGGTGTTGAGGACAAAGAAAGATGGGGAAGAAGCAGAAGGCGCATTTGGAGAGGTGGACCGCATGGAGAATACAAGAATTGCTAAAATTATTAAAGATGAAAACCCAAGCAGCAAGAGATTACTAGAAAGGCCGCCAAAGAGATGGAGATATGGCTGGACATCATCATCCCAGGACAGCCCACCGTCACAAACAGGTTATACGACCTAAACTAAGAAGAAGAAGAAGAAGAAGACGAAGATTTATACGTATAATTGTTTAGACCTTTTGGTTAGTTTGGACACTCGCAGAATCTAATAAACTGCTGCAAAACGGAATACCCGTTGGCCAACTTCCACATGGCAGGTCATTCATGAGATGGAGAGATAGCTGGTGTTCCATATCACAAGAGGAGAAATCAAACACAACAGATCGCCTGATCTAATTGAAGAAGAAGTAGAAGAAGTTTATAATTCCATAATTAGCTTTTATAAGATAAGGTTCAATTAAGACAGCACGCCCAGTATTTTACATAACATCTCTGTAACAGTAAATATATCTTTCGATACAGTTCCCACGTCTCGTAAATGCCAAAAGATGCTGGGCAGACCCGTCACGTGGACCGCGGACCAGATCTCCGTTCTCACATTGTACGGAGGCCTCGGTGTTGCATAAACCCGAGATAAACATCTAAGAATCTTAAGTGCTTTCATAATTGTCGCTACCGGATAATTGAATATTTAATACGTGGATGTTTAAGATATACGAGTATGTCCGAAGATTTATGATATTTTTTGTTTTTAGACGCCACCAATCGAGAGACGGTTTACAGAGTGTGGTAAAACAGACAGTGCAATTTTGAAAGGCCGGCACATCCCGTGTAGTGGGGGTAGGAATCTGGGAGTGGTCTCATTGTATCGGGGGGTTCTTGCCGTTTTCAGTCGTTGCCATGGTTTGGTCCCACTGTCTGTTTTGCCGCACCTTGTAAATACGAAAATTATAATTAGATTGTATGAATCTTGTCATGACCCCTCTCTCTGTCATGACCCCGATGGCAAGGTCAGTGATTTCTGCTCTAAGTCTTGGAAGGAAGTCTTGGTGTTGTCCTGCAAGGTAGCGTTTCACGGCATTTTATAGGAATATACCTTCCGGCAGGGTATATCCAATTGTGGAACTTCTAGTCATTCGAGTCGCAATTTGTATCTAATATTTTTTTTATCATACAGTTATTTATACTTTGAACATGATTTAAAGTTTATTTAAACTAAAATATTTTGTTAAAAATAATAAGAGACCTTTCATAATATTCCCACGGATTAAATCAAATCGAATGAACGAATTTTTTTAAAACGCGTCGAGAAACTAACTTACAGTCACGTCGCACAGGCAGAGAGGATGGACCGTCACACTGTTCTATCTTGATTTAAATCTCACGTCTCTTCTACATT
The DNA here is from genome assembly GCA_022606425.2 of Lepidostoma basale. Taxonomy (NCBI): domain Eukaryota; kingdom Metazoa; phylum Arthropoda; class Insecta; order Trichoptera; family Lepidostomatidae; genus Lepidostoma; species Lepidostoma basale. The sequence goes on along the minus strand of JAHDVF020001328.1, from coordinate 266,195 downwards.
CATACACCGTGACACGCACGCTCGTCGCCGCCGTTTAGTAATTGATTAATTTAGTCATGTTATGGTTTCCTTGACCCTTCCCGACTTCTTTTTCCATTCACACTGCTCGTATATATATTTTTAACCATTCTTTTCTCATCCATTCGTTTTATATGTCCAAACCATCTCAGTGACCCTCTCATAACTTTATTTAGGAGCCATTCAACTTACTTCTACGTCAAGAACAAATAAACCTAAATGAACCTATTTTAAATTAAAGCGAGTTATCATAAAACATGTCTTTTTAATATCTTTAGGTATAATTCTTTTGTATGGGCGTATGTAGTTGAACTCCTCCTAAACGGTTGGACCGATTTAGATGAAATTTTGTGTGTGTATTTGAGTGGGTCCCTGGATGGTTTAGATCAGTGATTCCCAAAGTGGTCTACATAGACCCCCAGGGGTCCACTATAACTTGCAGGGGGTCTACGACAGTTGCAAAAAAAATTGGGGATGTAAATGAGGGTCCATGAGATGGTTCAAGTAAATTAAAGCCGAATATTGAAACGCAAAACGAATATCGAAATCTTCGGTGACCTTTTTTTTTTTAGTTCGACAGTGCCCATTTTTTATTGCAATCAATTAGGAAAGCAGGGGGTCTACACGAATTAGAAAAAAATCGGCAAGGGGTCTACGGGACAAAAAAGTTTCGGAACCCCTGGTTTAGATTATTGGACCCGGTAGGTGACCGTTAAAACCTTCTGGGAAGTTCATTAATAATTGACTTCCTGATAATAATTCATAGTTATGTTTGTTTACCAAAGATGGCGCTGATTTCAAATTCTGTGGTGTTTGATATAACTGTTGTAGCGTGGCGTTGATTTTAAATTCTGTTCGCTGTGTTTCGATATTTCGTTTACGGCATGTATGGCACGGAGCTAATAGCAGGCAAGGCAGGCCAACGTTCGGGTTGGACAACGTCGTCAACGTTACATATAAAGAGTTACGTTTTTTAAAACTGACATTCATTATTAAATTATTAATAACATCCATTTTACCTGATGCATATTATTTTTTACAGAGGAAAAATAATGAAGAGTTACATTTAACACAAGAAATATGAAAGAATGTGAAAACAGGTCTCGTTTTCTGAACAATTATGAATAACACAAAGGAAATACTCGTATACTGCATTTTTCTCTTCATACAACTACGAAGTGTTTTTACTTAGAACTATTCGTTTCACTTTTGTTAATTCATTTTAGCAACAACAACAACAACAAACCATCACGCTGTTTCCCCGCAGGGGTAGGCAAAGAGAACGGACCGTCACACTACTCTATCCTGACACAACTCTCTAGCTTCCTCCACATTAATACAACGAGTCATACACGCAGTCGATTTTTCCATATTCTTATATGACCAAACTTTAAAATTTGATTGACGTATACTTTCAGAACCATTCTTTCTGTATCCATGCGCTCTATATGTCCGAACTAACGCAGCGAACCTTTCATAATTTTATTCATAATACCTTCTTTCACTCTACATTCCTTTCTTATATCACAATTGAAATTCTGTCATACTTCGTTTTAGTACACATACGTCTAAGGGACCTCATCTCGAACCATCTCTCATGCGTTCCTGGTATTATATATTCCTTATGTTTTACCTGTTCTCAATAGATGCCTTAAACTATAAAAAATGTTTGTAATGTCTTTTGAGAAAATAAACTGATTTGATTTGATTTGATTTGATCTCTATCGCATTTATTCTGCTCTCACCCTTCTTCTCCCAGTTTCATGTTTCGCTTCCACACACAAGGGGACCAGAACTCCATTGTGAACTCCATTTATTTTAGCATATGTTTGCTATTTATTTTTTATTTTCCTTAATTGTTTTTTTCCAGATCATAGAGTCTACTATGGAGGGCTTCTACAGTTCTGCAAGATAGTGGGGTATTCTTCGCTGCAAGTCCTATCAAACAAGTGTACATACCTTATTCTCTATTCTCTCAGGTAAGCTCTCTGTGTGACTATCAGCTAGTTACCATAAGTGAACACTGATGTTACTCAATACCAATCTTCCCTTCTTCCTCAGCCTATTCCCGTCCACTCCTGGACAATGGCCTCCTCCATCCGCTTCCATGTCACTCTGTCTTGTGCAGACTGCATTTAGGTTTTTCCGACATGTCTGTTCAGGTCATCCTTCCACCGTAGTTGTGGGCGCCCTGCACTACTCTTTGCCGTCCACGGTCTCCAAGTCAGCAGTCTTCTTGTTCATCGACATTTTATATTGAATTGATTTGATCGTGCCATGCTTTCATCGGTCTTTGTCTATTGGTTAATATTTTATTCATTAATTTTAATAATTGAACTTTCTAATACAATTGAAGGAAATTAGAAATATATAATCACGGTAAATTTACATTATCCAATAACAATAAGACCATCCCAACGCTAAACTTAAAACACCTTAATATAAAATCCATTTTGATCATTCGTATGGCTTCACAGTTTACTAGTTACGTTCCTTCTAGGTACTCGATATACGCACTGAACAATAGCTATTCACTCCCATTGCATGATTCCGGGAATCTAATCGAATTATACGAAGTGTTTTTTTGGGTCTTGCGTGATGCCAATCGATACGGAGCATACCTCCAGAGAAAGTAATCTCAGGCAGTGGTGACGAAACATTCCTAGACTTCAATAATTTTCCAGTGGCGGCGAATGAAGTTTTTTAACACGTTAACTGCGGCACTGACCGGGAGAGTGGTAAGGGGAAAACCCAAACGGCGGACCTTTGTCCAGGTCAGGCCCTATACAGTTTGTCTAAAAATGTGCGTTTACTCCTGAATATCAATGCGAAAATAGTATTCGCTTATTTATTTTTAAGTTATTTGATATTGAAGGAAATTATATTAATTTCCTACAATATCAAATTTGAATTATCAGATTTGATCGTGCCACGTTTTCCTCGGCCTTCCTCTATTTCTAGCTCCGTTCACGTCGTTTACATATACCTTCTTCACCATTCTCATTCAGATGTGAGATCTTTCGAACCTTGATAGTTGAAAACAGCTCCCTGTCAACTCTAGCTCGCCTCAGGACTTCGGTATTGGAAACCTTGTCTGTCCAGGGAACTCTGAGCATTCGGCGATGGAGCCACTTTTCAAATGCTTCCAGTCTGTTCATTAAGTTAACTTTCAAGGTCCACGTTTCACATCCATACAATAAAACAGACCACTGTTATCATTTTCTGGCGGAGTTTCAAGTTTACGTTATCATTGCAGAATAGTGTTTCATTTTATTAAACGTAGCTCTTGCTGCCTCAATTCTGCATCAATAATAACAACAATAAACCATCAAGCCGTTCCTCCGAAAGGGTAGGCAGAGAGAATGGACCGCTTCGCTACTTTATCCTGGCACACCTCTCTAGCTTCCACCACATTCATACAGCGAGTCATACACGCACGTCAATTCTTCCGACTTCTAACATTGCCGCCCTTAAAATTTGATTAATTTGGTCATGACAAGTTTTCTTCGGTCTCCCACGACTCCGTACTCCATTCGCACCGTTAACGTATACTATCTAACCCATTCTTCCTTCAGTCATGCGTTCCATATGTTCAAAAAATACACAAAAAAAAACATTTAAAACTAACTAACTAACTAACCATAACGCCGTCTCCCCGAAGGGCTAGGCAGAAAGAATGGACCGCCACACTGTTCTTTCCTGACAAACTTCTCTCGCTTCCTCAACATTCATACATCGTGTCATGCACACGCGTCGATTTCTCTGATTCCTCACATGGCCAACATTCAATATTTGATTTATTTGATCATGCCAAGTTTTCCTCGGCCTTCCTCTATTTCTGGTTCTATTTACATCGTTAACATATACTTATTTTACCATTCTTTCCATATGTCCAAACCATTTCAATGATCCTTTCATTATTTTGTTCATAATACCATCATTCGCACCGCATTTCATTATTATATTTTCATTCGACACTCTATCATACACGGAGTATCCACACATTCGTCTAAGAGATCTCATTTCTACTGCATTTATTCTACTTTTAACATTTTATACATAAAAAAAATAGTTGTGACAAACAATGTGGTTCTTGGAGACAATACAAGCACGCAGATCGTGTCCTGACAAAGCTGTGAGAAATCTACTCATCACGACAGAATACAGTCACAATGTCATACACACTTATGTTATATGCCATGCCAACATCGGTCTTCGAGCCAAATCCGGTCAGTGAGATTACATGGATTGTAGGTACATTTTCAACCTTAAAATTTTCTAACAAATATTCACGTAATTTTTTTACGGCCTTCGTGCAGAGTGGCAATAACTATAAATGTCACACCGAAAGTACCGGGTTCGATTCTCGGCGATGAGAGCGTGAAAAACAATCGCACGCTGTCTTTGGTCTGGTAGAATTCACGTGACAATAAAAATGGCGATAATCAATAGCTAACAAAAGTTTGTAGTAGGGTTTAAATAACCTGTTGTATACATACACAAATGTGGAAAGCAACAAAAACTACCACATTAAGGCCCATGTGGTATCCCAACTAGATTTTTTATTTGCGCCTTTGTTCACGAGTTAAATAAAGAATAAAGGTTTTTTAAAACTTTGAATTCAAATATCAATAATACATGCATAGTAATGCATATACTTTGATACTTGTTATTTAATTTAACTAACTAACCATCATTTCGTATCCCCGGATAGGTAGGCAAAGGGAACACACCTTGATAGTTGATAGCAGCTCTCTATCAATTCTTGCTCGCCTCAGGACTTCGGTATTGGTCACCATGTCTGTCCAGGGAAAACTGAGCATTCGTTCTTACGACACAGTTCTTACGATATCATACAACAATAATCAGAATGAAATAATCCAGAAACGTTCTCGGGCATGCGCATTGTGTGCATTTCAAATCATTTTCGGAGAGAATCAAAGAACTCCTCTCTCGTTCTCTTGTATTTAAAATATTCACACATTCTTTCTTGGTGACATCTTGATTTTTGCCTATTTATATAATAACTAACTAACTAACTTACTAACCATCACGCCGTCTCCTCGAAGGGGTAGGCAGAAATAATGGACTGCCACACTTTTCTTTTCTGACATATTTCTCTTTTTATTTTTTTTACCATTCTTTCTTCATTCATTATTTCCATATGTCCAAACCATCTTAATTTTGTTCATAACACCATCATTCGCACCACATTCACTTCTTATATTTTCATTCGACACTCTATCATACACAGTGTATCCACATATTCGTCTAAGAGATCTCATTTCTACTGAATTTATTCTACTTTCATCCTTCTTTTACCAGTTCCATGCTTCGCTTCCATACATAAGGGTCGGCCCTGCATCTGCCCCAACCCTTCTTTCAATATTTATAGTATTATGATTGAACAATTAAGGAATCAGCTTCTCCAGTTTACTTTAATCTTTGATGCATAAATAATGTGGATGCAATAATTATATTAAGAGTAGGCGCATTATTAGTAATCATAGGTTAGTATCGTAAATAATAAAAACGATTTGCAATTGTATCGCTTTCAGTTTTCTTCGCCGTGTCGCCCGGAGACAATTTGATCTATTTCTCTTGTCTGTGCACCATTATGCTTTTGTCTTGTGTTATTTATGCGTTAGCGGAGCGTGTCCGAGAGCTAATGAACACATTACAATATTTATTTCAACATAAATAAAGCATTCATAAAACGTGCAATTCTTATTTATTGTTGCTTGAACAAATTTGTGATACTCACTATCAAGTATCAACCTGATGTTCTAGAGAATAGAACGCTTGGCTCTTGACCAAGCCCTCCGAGATTTAGCTTGGGTCAAGCCTGGACACGACCAGATTCTTTCTTCATAAATTTTTTCTGGTCATATTGAATATTGTATTGTGTAATAATTTCAACTAAAGCAAAAATGGCAGTACATAATGGAGTTCTAGTGCCAACCATTAGGTATGTATAGAATTGAAGCTTGGAGCTTGCAAAAAAGAATGAAAGTAGGATAAATACCGTAAAAATGAGATATACGGGTATTATAGAATACCGAACGACGAAATAAGGAAGAAATGTAAGGCAGATGATTGCATCATAAGTAAAATTAAAAAAGAATCCCTCAGTAGGTTTGGACATATGAAACGAATGGACGAGAGAAGAATGGTTAAAATGTTGTATACAAGCAGTGTGAGTGGAAAGAGAAGTCGTGGAACACCAAAGAAATCATGGCATGACCAAATTAATCAAATACTGAAAGGCGGCCGCATTCGAAGAACGTGCATGTATGAATGTGGAGGAAGAAGACAGGTATGTCAGGACAAAACGGTATGGCGGACCATCCTCTCTGCCTACCCCTCCGTAGAAACGGCGTGATGGTTAGTTAGTTAGTTAGTTAGTTTTTAATAATTTCTAATACCATTAATTCAAATCTTTGGTATTTATTCTTTCTTGAACAATGATGTAAAACTCAACAACAACAACAAACCATCACGCCGTTTCCCCGCAGGGGTAGGCAGAGAGAATGGACCGCCACACTACTCTATCCTGGCAAACCTCTCTAGATTCCTCCACATTCATACAACGAGTCACACACGCACGTCGATTCCTCCGACTTCTAACATGACCAACCTTTAAAATTTGATTAATTTGGTCATGCCATGTTTTCCTCGGTCTGCCTCGACTTCGTACCCCATTTAAATCATTAACGTATACTTTCTTAACCATTCTTTCTCCATCCATGCGTTCCATATGTCCGAACCAACGCAGCGATCCTTTCATAATTTTGTTCATTATACCTTCTTCCACTCTACATTCCTTTCTTATATCAGCATTTGAGATTCTGTCGTATATCGTTCTACACACATACGTCTTAGGGACCTCATCTCTACCGCATTTATTCTACTCTCATCCTTCTTCTGCCAGTTCCATGCTTCGCTTCCATACATTAGGGTTGGGACCAGAACTCCATTGTGAACGGCCGTTTTCGCTTTCATTGATAAATTCTTGTTTCCAATAACTATTTTGAAAGCTCCATTCACTTTGTTACCCGCACCAACCCTTCTTTCGACGTCACTATCCGTTCGGGCATCTGCTGTGAACATGCTACCTAAATACACAAATTCCCTCACCTGTTCCAAGTTCTCTTCGTTCACACTTATATTACAAACTGTCATTTGCTCTTCCTTTTCGAAAACCATCACCTTTGACTTTCCGACATTCATCATTAAATCATTTGACTTGCATACCTCATACATTCTCGACACCAAGACTTGTAATTCGTCCGCACTATCCGCAACGAGAACGGCATCGTCCGCGTAAAGCAGACAGTTTACAGACAGATCACTCATCGATGTAAAACTCCATAAGGATTAAATTATTATTACGAATGAAAACATCTGTTTTCTAGAAGTTTTATTAAATCATATTTACTATATTATTTTATATATAATTATAGCACTAGGCTTGAATTTTACCTTTACCTTTGAAAGAAAGGTGAAATATGTCATTCCCATAAACTGCAATAAAACTAATTCATATGAATGAAAACTTCTGTTTTCTAGATTATATTTTATGTGAATGACTATTTCATTCTCATGAAATATAACAAAACTTCTAGAAAACAGACGTATTCATAAGTATTAATTATTTTTAACATCAGTGTTCAAGAAACAATAAATATAATAAAACTCCTTGAAAACTGACGTTTCCATTCGTATTAATTAAATCCTTGGTATTACTTTAAAAGAAGTAAGTTTACTACAAGAATGTTTACTATTAGTTATTATAATTAACTAACTAGCTATCACGCCGTCTCTCATTGTCAGAAGGGGTAGGCTGAAGGATTGGTCTATACTACCACACTAATCTTTTATGTTATATTTATATTATTGACGCAATACCCACTCGTACTTCTCGAGCGCCCCCTAAATGCTAAATTTTTTAAAACGACCTCCAAAACGTCCACAAAGGGGCGCTGGCGCTCCGGTTAAGAATCACTGATATATGCTAAAATTTGTTTTAATAGTTCTTAATTCGAAGTACTAACTAGGTAGTCTATAGAGTCCTCTGGTGGAGAAACTTCAATAAATCTAGCGGTTAGATTTGACATTTGAAAGCACACCCGATATCCTATAATCTGCAATGTTCGCGTGGTTTATAGCCCGCCATTAATCCTACAGATAATTCGAGATAACGTGTGAAGATCATGGATCAGAAATAGGAGTTCTGTAGAAGCCGCGCTAAAGACACCTCTCGAGAAGCACACCGCTCAATTTGTATCAATAAATTGATCCATGATTCCCGATGTTTAAATCTCGCTTTAGCTTTACGGCTTATTGAAATACACGATAATATAGATCCGTAGGCGTTATGACGCATAGTATGACGCATAGTTTTGAAAATCATTGTTCTTCTTTTTCTACTACTTCGTTTAATAGATCTGACGATCTGTGGCACAGAAATCATGTCTCCTGGGATGATGAGGTCCAGTTGTCCCTCCATCTCTTAGGTGGTCTTCCAGGTGAGTGGGTCCGGAGCAATGGCGGTACTCCCATAGAAGCCCAAAAGCCCGGCTTGCGTAAGATATTTTGAATTAAAATCTCTTTCTACTATCTCCATCGATCGATGTCTTCTAGTTCTTATGTTTGCGTTACAGACACGATCTTGAAGAGTTTTCCAGTAATCGATCTTAGGACCTTCATATTAGATGTTCTTAGCAGGCCCTTGGTTCGTACAGTGTCGGCCCGCGTCTCTACAGCATACGTTATGATAGGTCGCACGCATGTCTTCTGACCTAGCTGTATACACGCATGTGATTATTCTTCCACACCAGATTCTTCAGACATCCTGATATGGGAGAGGCTTTATTGAATTGTTCTCGTACTTCGGTCATTAAGCCAGAAGATCCAAGTCCAAGTATTCGTATTAATTATTTAATATGGAGTTTTACATCATTTGTTGAAATAATAAATATGTGGAGATAATTACACCCATAATTTTTATACATTTTTTAAAACATTTTATTTGATTTCACTGATCGCAAACTTGTTTCGGGCGCCAGACACCCTTCCTCAGTAATATTGTTTTTAAAACATAATTTAAAAATAATCCACAACTCAAAATGATGGTGAGAATAGAATAAAAAAAAATAAGGATTCGGATTTTTAATTGATAAAGATTTCACATGTGGTCATTACACACATGAAAGGTTAGTTCTACACGTAACGGCACGAGAATAGCAGAACAGCTTTCGTTTCCCAAATGGTTTTCCTTTCTACAAACATTATTGTTCCACCAGTTCCTTAGATTCTCAATATTTAGTATAGAGTGATTGAAAATAGTGAATATTCTTAAACAAATAGATGTAAATTTTACATTAATACTCGTATAATACTTTTGACTTCCTTCATAATTACTTAAGTTGCAGCTTTCTATATAATGAAGTGATTCAACACAACAACAACTACACGCCGTTTCTCCGCAAGGCAGAGATAATGGATCGCCACTGTACTCCATCCTGACACATCTCTTTAGCACATACACGCACGTCGATTCTTTCGACTTCTAACATGACCAACCTTTAAAATTTGATTAATTCGGTCATATCATGTTTTCGTCGGTCTACCTGGACTCCGTACTCCATTTACATAATTAACATATACTTTCTTAACCATTCTTTCTCCATCCATGCGTTCCATATGTCTGAACCAACGCAGCGATCCTTTCATAATTTTGTTCATAAAACCTTATTACGCTCTACATAACTAACTAATTAACTAACTCAACATCACGTCGTCTCCCCGAAGGGGTAGGCAGAAAAAATGGACTGCCATACTTTTCTTTCCTGACATATTTCTTTCGATTCCTCGACATTCATATATCGTGTCATGCACGCGCGTCGATTTCGGCCGACATTCAATATTTGATTTATTTGATCGTGCAACGGGCTGAAGTGGCGGGGGGCTGGCCATATCCGTCGGAGAACCGACAGCCGATGGGGAAGACGGGTTCTGGAGTGGAGACCACGTACAGGATTCCGTAGAGTTAGACGTACCCCTGCCCGCTGGATCGACGATCTGAAGAGGATTGCTGGAAATGGATGGATGGGAGCGGCAAAGGATAGGGGGCGGTGGCGTGTTTTCGGAGAGGCCTACATTCAGCAGTGACAGATGGCTGATGATAATGATGATGATGATGTCCTCTTTAATTTGACGTATCTTTAAACAGCATCTGTGACATTTCGTGTATTGTAAAAATGTATGCAATGTTGAAAATCTTTGCCTGGAACGCCATATTAATTAGGAAAACGGTTGTATTCGATATCTCATTGCGCAGATCACGCTGCGCACCACTTATAGAGCTGCGCTTTCGACTAACTGCTCCAACTCTGGCCAGTGGACCTACCTAACTAATACAAACCAGTTGACTAATAGTCCATGTCGATTGTATCGGAATTGATACAAACGACCGTACCTGAAGGTACCATACAAAATAACAAGGTGTAATGAAAACAATGAACCTACCCAACAAACAATGTGTGTTAGAACTAGTGATGGGTAATTCGCAAATTTTGTATATAATATTAACAGTTATGTGGATAATTATGTTAATTGAGCCACACCGTGATACATACCGAGAGAGACATGTACGAGTATATATTTCTTGCATTTATTTTAAATCATTCAACGCTATGGAGTTCTGGTCCCAACCATACAGTCTTGTATCTACAATCTTACCAAGCACTGTAGGTATCCTTAGAAGAATGTAGATGAGTGCCATTTAACTCTCACTTTAAAACTCCACGTTTCCAGAGGATTTCTTCTAGTTTCTCCGTTCTTAGCTATTTCCATTTTCGCATTTCCATTTTTCCAGTATGGAAGCGAGGCATGGAACTGGCAGAAGACGGATGAGAGCAGAATAAATGCATTAGAGATGAATTCCCAAAGATGTATGCATGGTAGAACGTTATACGACAGAATCTCAAATGCTGATATAAGAAAGGAATGTAGAGCGGAAGAAGGTATTATGAACAAAATTATGAAAGGATCATGGTTCGGACATATGGAGCGCATAGATGAAGAAATAATGGTAAAAAAGTGTACGTTAATGATGTAAATGGAGTACGGAGTCGAGTCTGACCGAGGAAAACATGGCATGACCACATTAATCAAATTTTAAAGGTTGGTCATGTTAGAAGTCGGAAGAATCGACGTGCGTGTTTGACTCGCTGAATAAATGTGTAGGAAGCTAGAGAGGTGTGCCAGGATAGAGTAGTCTGGCGGTTCATTCTCTCTGCCTACCCCTGCTGGGAAACGGCGTGATGGTTTATTTGTTTGTTTGTTTTTCAACGTTTATTTCACAATAAAACCACGTTTTTAAAAAGTTATAAAAATTTGCCTAGTAACATTTGCCTTATATTAATTACATTAATTTACAGCCCAGTGAGTCAAGTGGGATCCAGGACCAGTCTGTCGATGCCAGCAGGCCTGACGATACCGGACGCTGTCGAAATGCAGTAGTTACATAGATAAAAGTTAATTTTTGGGATGCCACATGGGTCTTCAGTGTGGTGGTTTCCCGTCGCTTTCAACATTTGTATATAGCAGGTAATTTGAACCTCTTCTTCTTCTTCTTCTTCCTTATTGTAGACCTATGTGGTCTGTTCTCCAGAGTGTTGCTCTTCCTGTGAGGTAGACTCCCAGCTGTCCTTCCATCTTTTAGAAGGTCTTCCACGAGGACAAGTCCCATGAGGTTGATTAACAACAACAACAACAACAAACCATCATGCCGTTTCCCCGCAGGGGTAGGCAGAGAGAATGGACCGCAACACTACTCTATCCTGGCAAACCTCTCTAGCTTCCTCCACATTCATACAACGAGTCATACACGCATGTCGATTCCAACGACTTCTAACATGACCAACCTTCAAAATTTGATTAATTTGGTCATGCCATGTTTTCCTCGGTCTGCCTCGACTTCGTACCCCATTTACATCATTAACGTATACTTTCTTAACCATTCTTTCTCCATCCATGCGTTCCATATGTCCGAACCAACGCAGCGATCCTTTCATAATTTTGTTCATTATACCTTCTTCCGCTCTACATTCCTTTCTTATATCAGCATTTGAGATTCTGTCGTATATCGTTCTACCACACATACGTCTTAGGGACCTCATCTCTACCGCATTTATTCTACTCTCATCCTTCTTCTGCCAGTTCCATGCTTCGCTTCCATACATTAGGGTTGGGACCAGAACTCCATTGTGAACGGCCGATTAGGTTGATTATGTAGTGCAAAATAGGGGAGTCTGGTGGTGTCCATTCTTTGAACATGACCGTACCAGTCCATTTTTCGCTATCGGCTCCATCTTGTTATATCCTCAACCTCACATATCTCTCTTATTCTGGTGTTCCACACGCGATCTCTCAGTGTCTTGCCTTATATTGTCCTCAGTATCTTCATTTCAAAAGTCCTCAAAACTTGTTTGGATCTCACTGTGTCTGCCCTTGCTTCGACGCCATATGTTATTATTGGTCTTACGCATGCTTTATAGATTCTCATCTTACTCTAAATGGCCATGTCTTTGTTTTTCCATATTGTGGATTTTAGAGCCATTTTATTGTCACGTGAAATTTACCCCAGACCAAAGACAAACAAAGACAAAGTAAAACAAAACAATTTTACATATATTGAGTGCACTGACTTGGTTAAAATGTATCAGAATTTATGACTATTTAAATCTTTTAAGTGTCTGTATATTTAAATACATTTTAAACAAAACAGCGCCCATTTTGGCTCAGTTTATTACGCGGTAAATTTGGTTGATAGCGTATCGAAGATTTGGCAAAGTCACTTAACCCCGGTTGAGCTTCGTGAGCCAATGGTCATCGCCCATTTCGTACTTTAGATAAAAAGTTAATTTAATGCGTTTATTACACAGTACAGATCATAGATTCCCAAAGTGGTCCATCGGCTGCCATGAGGGAACTGAAGTGAACTGAGGGGGCCTAGATAAACAAACATTTAGCCATCTTAAGGGAAATTTACACTCATCAGTTGTTACCGCCCCGGCCGACACGTCTTATTGCTTAGCTCAAATGCTATTATATAATAAAATCCCCTTTTGGAATGTTGATAAGAGACGCTCAACATAAAACTGCCAAAAATGATCAATCTTTTCAGGGTGTGATTCCTACAGTATATTTTATTGCTGTGCCAATTTGGGCTGTGCATTTTTACCGAAAAGAGGTCGTGAAGGGTCGTGTCTCTAATAAGTTTGGGAAACTATGATGTGGAGTTTTGTCTGGGTCGAAGGAGAAAGTAATTGAAATATTTTTTAAGCCAGGGCATGTTTGAATTTTAACGATTGTTTATATAAACATAGAATCGGTGGAAATGAGATCTCTTAGACGAATGTGTGATAAATCAGCATCGTAGAGTGCCAAATGCAAAAATAAGAAGTGAATGCGGTACGAATGAAAGCGCCATGAATAACATAAGAATGGTTGAATTGTTTTTATTTTATTTTTATAAAGAATAAGTTACTAGAAGTTAAAAATTTTAAGATATATTTTGTGGATGTTGGACGATCGAAGTGTGCGCGGGAGATGCCTATTGGTGGCGATGAGGTTCGCAACCCATCACACCGCGTCTCCCGCGGGGGCGAAAAGTGAAGGATAGAGTGCCGCATCGTCTAAAGTGTGGCAGTCCATTCTTTCTGTCTACCCCCTCGGAGAGACGGCGTAATGGCTAATTAGTTACTTAGTTTAGTTATAATACTATATTTAAAAAAAATTCCAGACAAAGTGGAGTCGATTTTCGGAGAATAAATGAAAATTCGTGATATTTCTAACATTATGTTGATAAGCTAACAAGGAAGGCAGGATTGGTTCATTCTCCCACTTCAGGAGTTCCGCAGGGTCTAGACATGAACCCTTAACCACGTACTTCTTAGGGGAAGCTTTTGTTAATGACTTGTCTTAAAATACGCTTTGTCTGTCTCCTAAAACAGGGGACGTTTTTATAAGGGGTAGTTAAAAATCACGGGAGTGACAATTTTGATGAATTTGCTAAATTAGCTTTAAACTCACTAGTGCACGCACAAGAACTCTGATTCTGCTGTCTATAATTGCTGATAAATTTAAAATAGTTAAAAGATATTTAAAAAAGGAAAGAAAATGGTCAACGTTCTTTTGAATTTTACATTCATCCCGGGCCTAATGTTTAATAATTTTGGCGTGAAATTCTTCTTCTTCTTATTCTTAGTGTAGGCCTAGTGGTGTGTTTCTTAAGAGGAATTGGCCTGGATGAGTCTGGATGGATCTATTCCCCTCACGTATGCATACCAGTATCTTCTCTATTGCCTTCCCCACCTAACGACATCCTCGACCTCGCATATCTCCCTTATCCATGTATTCCCCATCCTCTCTTGCAGTGTCTTGCCAGATATATATCTGAGCGTCTTCATTTCTGACACTCTAAGCGTGTTTTTTGTGATTGTGATGTCCACATGTCCCACATGTCATGATAGGTCACACACAAGTCTTATAGATTCTCACTTTGCTGCCGATCTTCATGTCAGGGTTTTTCCAAATTGAATTCTTTAAGCAACCTGAAATGACCCAGCCTTGTTTATTTGCCCCATCACTTCACACGGTAGATCCGTTTTCCCACACAAGTCCACACCCAGATATCAAATTTTTTCCGAATGTTCCACTGAAACACTCCCCACAGACTTGATAGAATACCATATTCTTGGTCTTTGCTACTAATATGATCATATTATATTTGGCGTGAAAGTTCAATCATAACCGTCGCGTTGCCATGTGGTCAATTGAGTTTCCACTGCCAATTTAAAGTTGATTTTCTTAAAACCTATGGACCCTAATATTATAAAAAAAATTGTAATCCTCCATTGAAGTGTTCTCAATATTTCGTAATAAAAAAAAAAGCAAAAAATTACTTCCTTCATCCCAAAAAAAAATATTTTCTAAGACTGCCCTCACCTTCATTCGTGTTAAGGTAGAATTTGTTTTGCTAATATTTACAACTTTATCAAAAGTGACAAATACTTACTCGCTGTTTTGAACATATTATAAATGATATCTTTGACCTTTTCAATAGGTACGTAATAATACCGACTGGATGAAAACGCACCACGTAACTTAATAATATCAGAACTGTGAAAATATTAACACTTTACCAAAAGGGACAAATATTAATACGTACTCGTTGTCTTGAACGTACTATACATTTTGCCTAGGTGCCTTTAGTGGGCCGCGCCGCGCGGCGCTTGTTTAGACCTGATTTTAGTCGATCGTTGGCCGTGACGCATTACATATCAGAAATCGCATGGTTCCAGAAAAAAATTAATAATGATATGTTTTTCAAATAATCCATGTATGTTATAGATATCGATCTATTCCTAATGAAATTCCCTACAAGATGACATAAATTAAATTTTGATTCATCTAGTCATATGCTTGATATTTAGATAAAGTTAGCGGTAAACTGAACTTACCACATGGGAGCAAGCGTTTTGTTTTGAACACGGTACGTTAAGGGTTAATTATCATCATTGAATCGTACATATGTTCAAATGACGATCATGTACGAGATATACGAGTATAATCTACTTACCTGTCTATCCTATAATCTTCATCTCCACCAGGGGGCGGTATCAGGTCCATAGGCAAATATGGGACATTAAAGCAGTCGTAAAACAAATAATTTATAGTGCGGATTACAGTGTCAAAAAAAAAACATTTAGAACTGCGTCAGACTACATTTAGAGCTCATATTTGAAAGTATCTTTTGAACCTTTTTACTTTAGTTTCTTACTACTTGATTGTATTTAATATTATGATGAACTGGGACTATCAATATCTGTGTCTACACAGTAGAGCCTCTACTGCAGTTTGTCAAATTGTTTTTATTCTGCAAACGCACAGTGGGGGTTCATAAACTAAATCTGAATATAAAACACATGTCATACAATTGAAAATCTTTTTAAATTTCAACTTGACTTCAACGTGATTATAAACAGATATCGATAATTCATGTATTCGAGACGTGGTGCTGGCAACGCATGCTGCGCATACCCTAGACGTTGAGAGGAAATAACCAGTCGATACTTGACTAGCTGGACATCAGGCAGGACTCGATGGAGTGCTCTTTTAGAGAGTGTTTAAATATGTAAAAATTCTGAGATGTCAATACCATAAAATTTAATTGAGTAAAACTATTAGAAAATTGCACGATTCCCTTAATATCGAATATTGGCACATATCTGACCCATGAATTTTCACAATTCTGACATCGTTTGATCTCTTCCTTTCAATTCGGTGATATGAAGTCCCCATGAGGCGAGATACTCGCTTATGTTAGAGAGGGTTCAGAAAAGATTTTTGTGATATCTTTAAACGAGGGAGTTTGGTAGCTATCCGTGGCTTTATCCCACCGTATTCCTTTTGGGCATGCTGGGGACCAATATTTAATAGAGAAGGAGGGATGGTTTCACACTTATCCATTTTTAGGGGATTCTTTGAGAATTCCGTCGTCTTAGAGGGTATCCATTTTTAAGTTTCGAATGGTCATCTTCGACAGCGCCAGCACATACTGTTCTATCTTCCAACCTGCCTCTGGTGATGTTGGTGGGAAGAGCAATCGAACTGCTGAACATGATCGCTTAGGAGATCAACGTATTTCATATTAGTGAGAGTATGTTTGGAAGACAAATACTGTTGACTTTAGAGCGTATCTTGTATTCCTAGAGTCGAAACATCTCTCATGCGTTCCTGGTTGCCTTAAAGTATAGATGCCTTAAACTGTCAACATGTTTGTAATGTCTTTCGAGAGAAATCATCTTATTTAAATTTGAATATAAAAATGCATTGAAATATTAACTGCATGTGATTATTCCGTCATTTTTATATTATTACCTTTGTCTTATAACTAGATATGCTGATTGCAGACTATTATATAATAAGACCCACAATTATGTTTTGCTTACACAATCTTAAAATTTATGTGTTTTATTTTTTCTTATAGAATGGAAGCTTGTCTGAATAGTACAAGACATTGCGTGCACTACTGTGGCCAATACAGTAAGCCGAAAAAAATATTGTTCGAATAAATAATATCAAATATCTGGTAATTTTTTTTTTTTTTTTTTAATTGTATCTCAATAGAGACGAAGACGTAAACTGGAAACTGAACATGGATGATCAAGGTGTTTACAGGACTTATGACCTGTCATTGGTTGGGTTAAGCGCACGCTTTTATGTAATTACAACATTCCCCATTCCACCTTTGTTATTTGTGATCATGCATGACAAATTTTTGGAAGATGTATATATACTTCAAAATCCATATTTATCTTCACGTGTCAGTTTCAGTCAGCGTGTAAACACCTTGATCATCCATGTTCAGTTTCCAGTTTACGTCTTCGTCTCTATTGAGATACAATTAAAATTTGAATTAACCACCCTTTGGTGTAAATCCGGGATTTCGTATACAGGTATAAGTATACATTCACAAATATTTGTTCTAATAAAAAAATTGGTAAAAATATCGGTTTCTTATTTAGAATCAGAAATAAATTGGATATAAATGCTTTAATACTGCCTCACTTTAATTATTGTTCTTCTGTATTGTTTTTAGCAAATAAAGGAGATATTGATAAATTACAGATTTTAAAAAAATTTAGAAATGAGGGCTATACTTGGTTGGGGTAGATATAGTAGGATTTCAACAATGTTAAACAAATTAAAAATTCAAGAAAACTAGTTCTTTAAAACACTGATTTTTGTTTGTAAAATTAAGAGTAATATGGTGCCTGCATATCTAACTAAAGGCACCATATGGGGTTCTTAGGAAAGGGTTCTTAGGACAATATATGGCCCAGTGAGAGACCACAATGGTTGGCGTCGTCGATATAACCGAGAGCTATATGATATCTATAAAGAGCCCGATGTGATCAGATCCATCAAAGTAGCCTGAGATGGGCTGGTCACATAATCAGAATGGACGACGACAACCCTACAAAACGCCTCACGCTCTCAGTACCACAGGGACGTAGAAGACCAGGAAGGCCCAAAATGCGATGGATGGACAGTGTCAACACGGATGCATCGGTGTTGCAAGTGAGAAATTGGAGAATGGGGGCATCAAACAGACGAGAATGGAGGAAGCTCCTGGATTCAGCCAAGGCCCACCCAGGGCTGTCGAGCTTAGGATGATGATGATGATATCTAACTAAAAATGTAGCATATAGTTATGAAATACATATACATAAATTATGTCTGTTCAAATGTATATTTTTTCTAAATTACAATTTAATATTTTTATATTATCATTATATATTATTATTTTTTAATATTATGGTATTTATTAGTTCTTACTGATAAAAAATAATTATTAGTACGTATAACAATTACCCAGGTTAATTTTGAAATTTTAATGATTGTATCGAATTTTAAATGCGTTTTTTTACATTAGTCTTTCTTTGTTTAGTTTTTTAATATATATTTACCCCTGAAGATGGAGGTATCCTCCGAAACATGTCGTGTTTAATATTTTGTGGATAATATTCAAGGTTTTTTTCAATTTCTTAAGTGTAAAAACTATGTATTATGTTGGAGTATTTACTCATTTGACTGTACAGCCATCATTACAATGAAACAATAGGCATGTCTTGCGATGTTCACAGTCACGAAGTGTTCCCAATGTCGTCAAATTTAATGACCGGATTATCAGGAATGCCTCATCCACCAAACGTTTTTCAATCAATATGTATTTATGCTTGAAAATTTCGCAAACATGCATTCCACGTTCCTATACGATCTGTTGAATTCGTGCATGATGGAGATATTCGTGTAGGTCCAATTTTTCTTGACTGTGTTTTTCTTCACATAAATCATGATTCTATTCTATCTACTTTAAACCTTATGCCGACTCCACTACGTTCGCATGTCTATATACGAGTATATAAAACATAGTCATGTCAGTTACACCAATTATAACTCAAGAACGGCTGGACCGATTTTGATGATCTCTGATTTGTTGGATTTGTCTCCGTCACGAATAGCAGAATAACTATTAAAACATCGGAAAAAATCGACCCGAGTGCATCCTATCCAGCAAATATAATAGTTTAACAGAAAGTAGTGCAACAATGCCACGCGAATCATTTTTAATCGCTTCAATAAAGCAAATCCCTTGCTGCCATGTGAAATACATTCATATCAGTGCAATTCAAATACTTTTCATTTAGACTTTGCACATTTATTGAACTTAATTCATTTTGAGCATTCATAATAACTTAATGAGTAATTGAATTTAATTCAACTAATAAGTTGACACAAAATTGATTGATTCTGAGGCGGTACGAAGTTCGCCGGGTCAGCTAGTTTCCTATTAAAAACATTCTTATTAATTTTTGCGATTGGTTTCAGTGATTATAAAAAAATCCGAAAAAACTAACTAACCATCACGCTATCTCCACGAAGGGGTAGGCAGAAAGAATTGACTCCTACACTTTTCTTTCGTTTTTGAAATAATTTTTAATATTTACAATAATGTTATGAACTAACCACGCCGTCTCTCCGGAGGGATATGCAGAGAGGATGGACCGCCATACCGTTCGGACCTGACATACCTCTCTTGCTTCCTCCACATTCATTAACACAGAAATCTCCTGAGATGATAAATTCCAGCTGTCCCCCCATCTCTTAGGCGGTTCTTCTGGCAAAACTGTCCTTTCAGTATCTTTTTCTGAATCTACTTCACCGAACGATATCCTCTATTTCGTCAGTTTTTCTTATTTATGCGTTACGGACACGATCTCGGAGATTTTTCAGTAATGGAACTTATTTTTAGCATGTTTTTTTATCAATTTTGAGTAAGCTTTATGATTCTTCTGTTTTCTCTTCCGACAATATTAAAATTGTTTCATTTAATACAGTTTACCATAAATTATACAATATCTGTATCTCCCACTATCTGCAGCCGAGTTTCTATGCATGGCGATCCAACGTTTGCTAATTGTATGTTAATGTT
Source organism: Lepidostoma basale (assembly GCA_022606425.2). Classification (NCBI taxonomy): domain Eukaryota; kingdom Metazoa; phylum Arthropoda; class Insecta; order Trichoptera; family Lepidostomatidae; genus Lepidostoma; species Lepidostoma basale. The sequence goes on along the minus strand of JAHDVF020001328.1, from coordinate 246,109 downwards.
CTAGTGATTCGAATACGTGTGATGTGATGGATACTGCAGCATCATTATCTGTATCATACACCCTTTTCACAAGTTTATTCTTATTGCATTGCTCTAAGACAAGGTTTCCCAAACTTAACTAACTAACCATTACGCCGTCTCCCCGGAGGGGTAGACAGAAAGAATGGAACTCCACACTGTTCTTTCCTAACATACTTCTCTCGATTCCTCTACATTCATACATCTTGTCATGCACGCACCTCGATTTCTACGACTCCTCAATAATCGACATTCAATATTTGATTTATTTAATTTTCATGATTGAATTTCCACATTTTCATTGGTCTTCCTATATTTCTAGTTCAGTTTATGTCGTTTATATATATTATGCTTTCTTTACAATTCTTCATTTTTCCATGTATCCAAACCAAACGCTTTTTTCATTATTTTGTTTATAACACTTTCATTCGCTTTGCATTCATTTCTTATATTTACATTCGACATTCTATCATACACACATTTTCACCACGTTCGTCTAAGAGATCCCATTTCTACTGCATTTATTTTGCTTTCATCCTTCTTTTGTTAGCTCCATGCTTTATTATTAATATGAAAGAAAATGTCTGTTTTCTGGAAATTTTATCATATTTTATGGGCATCAACAAACGTGTCATTCACACAAAATATTTAAAAAAAACTTTCATAATACTTACATACGTTTTCATTCTTATTAATTATTATTTAAATATAGAAAGACCGATGAAAACGTTGAGAAATCAAATCAAACCAATATTAGATGTCGGCCACGTGAGGAGTCGGACAAACAGACAAGGTTGCATGACACGCTATATGAATGTGGAAGAATGATAGAGACGTGTGGCTGGATCGAGTAGTGGGGCGGTCTGTTCTCTCTACATACCCCTTTAGGGAAATTTAATTGTGGGTTTAATTTTAAAAGCGTTTTGTCTATGCTACTGAGGTTCTTCTGTTCTGCTTTTACACATCATGTTTAATACTCCTCCACCGGCGAAATGATTTGTTTAGCAGTAAATGACCTTGTCAGTCAATATCCTGTAGCATTTCAAGAGTCATCTCGATGAGATTTGCATACAAAGACGACATAGTCGTATATGCACTTGTATCATGTCTGTTCTCACTATAAGTCATAGTGCATATCATATCTTAGTACCTAAATAAGAGCATACACCCATCACAACAATATGGTACAGGGTGATTCAAAACTAGATCGAAAATATTCAGTTCTAAATATAAGACTACATATGAAAGGCGTTGATCGTATGAATTAAAGTTACCACAGGTACTACATAATCTTACGTAAAACCTATCCCTTCGGTGTGACAGCCGTTCACAATGGAGTTCTGGTCCCAACCCTAATGTTTGGAAGCGAAGCATGGAAATGGCAGAAGAAGTATGCGAGCAGAATCAATGCGATAGAGTTGAGGTCCCTAAGACGTATGTGTGGTAGAACGATTTACCTCAGAATCTCAAATGTTGATATAAGAAAGGAATGTAGTGCGGAAGAAGGAATTATGAACAAAATTATGAAAGGATCACTGCGTTGGTTCGGAAATATGGAACGCATGGATGGAGAAAGAATGGCTAAGAAAGTATACGTTAATGACGTAAATGGGGTACAAAGTCGAGGCAGACCGAAGAAAACATGGCAAGACCAAATTAATCAAATTCTAAAGGTTGGTCATGTTAGAAGTCGGAGGAATCGATGTGTGTGTATGACTCTTTGTATGAATGTGGAGGAACCTAGAGAGGTTTGCCAGGATAGAGTAGTGTGGCGGTCCAATCCTCTCTGCCTACCCCTGCGGGAAAACGGCGTGATGGTTTGTTTGTTTTGTTTTGTAATTATAAGATATATCTTAATAATTGCAAAATATGCATTTATTGAATATTTCATACATAGAGGGCGTGATTAATAGCTTTTGTCATAACGGATATTAGTATACAAAATAACAAGTACACACACACACACACTTATATATTATATGTATTGTAATATTATATACCTAGGTAATATTACAAACAATTACTTAATAACGTTAGCCAGATTAAATTCATATTCCACTATCGAAAGAGATTGGAATCTAAATACTAAAATAGTCGAAGGTTATCTCGACTTGTTGATATAATTTACATAAACTAAGTTAATAAACTGCATAATATGATAATGACTGCTAACTCCCTGAGGCTCTGGTTATAGATTTAAGAGAATACAGATACCTAGAGTAGGCCTAATTTGTGCATGAAAAATGGCGCCGACTATATAAATACCACTTCTTCTTCTCAGTCATATTCCTCATGATTGAGGGTCGTGTCCATCCTGTAAACCATTGACAATCAAATCAAATCAAATCAGTTTATTTTCGCAAAAGATATTACAAACAATTTTTATAGTTTAAAACATCTATTGAGAACAGGTAAAATATAATAAATGTATAATACCAGGAACGCATGAGAGATGGTACGACATTAGGAATACAAGATACTCTCTAAAGTCAAGAGTATTTGTCTTCTGAACGAACTTTCACGAATATGAAAGACATTGATCTCCGAAGCGATCATGGTCAGCAGTTTGATTGCTCTCCCCACCGGCATCACCAGACAATGACACGCCATGCGCTTCTGTCACTCGCCAGAATCCAGGCTGCAGCTAATAAGAAATCAGTCAGCTCCCTGTTCTCCTCTCCGATGTTCGCATAGTCCAAGACTCGCTATCAAAATTTCGAAATGTGGTGCTGGTGGCGAATGATGCGTATACCCTGGACGGGAAGAAGAACAAACCAGTTGATCATTGACCAGTTGGGTATAAGGGCAAGACTTTCGCGGATGCGCTCTTAAAGAGTGTTAACATATTTTGGATACATAGCCCTGAGAGATCGGGACAACCTTGAAAAGCCCATCATGACGGGCAAAGTGGGGGAAAGACGACCACAAGGACGATCACCGAGCCGCTGGTCCAATCAAATCAGGGAGCTGACTGGTCTCTCATTAGCTGCAGCCTGGTGACAGGAGCGCATGGCTTGCCATGGTCAATGGTTTACAGTATAGGTTTCCAATCTTTTCTGTAAAAAAAATAAACGTTCAACGCTCCCCTCCCATAAAAGTTTTTCCAGAAAATGGAAAATAATTACAATACATACAATAACAAAATAAACCAATATTTAAGTTTAATTTGCTTTATTAGTACCTACGTGATAAGCGTGTTTTTTTTTGTCTTTTAAGACTACATTTTTTTCCCACTCTCTCTATTTTTTCTGGGTCTTCTACTGCCCCCCTGAAAGTCTCACACGCCCACAAGGGGGCGTTATCGCCCACTTTGAGAACCTAGGGTTTACAGGATGGACAAGACCCTCAATCATGAGGAATACGACTGAGAAGAATAAAAAGAAGATAACGGTGTTATAAATTTTAACAGTTAATAAAATATTCCATTTGTTTTCTCTTTTATCTTCTGTTTTAATATTGAACTTAACAAAAGTTATACGTTTTATAGGGGTCAGAATGTTAAAAGCGAATTGCCTGAATATCTTATTGAATGCTATTGAAAATATTTACAATGATATTTGAAGCAATTTACCCAGAACTAGGGCAAACCGTTTCATACAAAACAGGTAGTTTTTAAGTATGAATAATTATGAACGTCCTTGTATGGAATGGGTAGGGTTTACCTTTATTCTACGTGTAACTATTAATTTTTATTGAAATGTTTTAAATTTAATAACCTCGGTAAACGATTTCGTGAGTTCATATTATATATATTTTTTCAAAGTTGTCGAGTGTCATTATTTGGAATTTTTGTTTGGATGTTTATTTATTTATCTATTAATGTTCGTTCACAACGGACTTCTAGTCCCATCCCTAATGTATTGAAGCGAAGCATGGAATTGGCAGAAGAAGGATGAGAGCAAAATAAATGTGGTAGAGATGAGGTCCCTAAGACGTATGTGTAGTAGAACGATGTATGACAGAATCTCAAATGCTGATATTAGAAAGGAATGTAGAGCGAAATAAGGTATTATGAACAAAATTATGAAAGGATCGCTGCGATGGTTCGGACATATGGAACGCATGGATGGAGAAATAATGGTTAAGAAAGTATATGTTAATGATGTAAATGGAGTACGAAGTCGAGACAGACCGAGGAAAACATGGCATGACCAAATTAATCAAAATTTAAAGGTTGGTCATGTTAGAAGTCGGAGGAATCGACGTGCGTGTATGACTCGTTGTATGAATGTGGTGGAAGCTAGAGAGGTTTGTCAGGATAGAGTTGTGTGGTGGTCCATTTTCTCTGCCTACCCCTGCGGGGAACCGGCGTGATGGTTTGTTTATTTGTTTCTTTTAAGGATAACAAACAGCGATTTTTTGTTTACTTATAATATCCTTCATCAGCTTGTCTCCATCCACTGCTGGACGTAAGCCTTTCCACCCCACCACCTCTCGCCAGTGTTCTCCAGACCCTTCCCACTGTCCACACAATATCTTCGCTCCACCTGGTAGGCTGTCTCCCGACACTTCTTCGGCCCAGCCTTGGTCTCCATTCAGTAACCCTCTGGCTCCATCTTCCACCATCCCTTCGGCACACATGCTCAGCCCATTGCCACTTCATCCTTGCAATGCGTACCTCTATGTCGATGACGTGGAGATTAGAAGACTTATAATATATACATAAATAATTAATTGTGTGGGGGGGCAATCAAACGCTTCTATATAAACTATTTATTATTTCTTAATCAATGACGTAAATTAATACGAATCAACTACTTGCTTACTTCCTATGGCCATACAACTGTTAAATAGTTTAAAGACACCAGATTCTGCGCCTTTTGAGCCGTAAATCAGCCGATTTTTTTAGCACAGTAAAGGCAAATGTTAAGCGTTTTAGAGTAAGAGTCAATCCATTTTGGAGCAATAGTCAATCCATTTTATAAAAAGAGTCAATGCGTAATGGAGTAAGGGACAATCCGTTTTGGAGTAAAAGTCAATCCATTTTGGAGAAAGAGTTAATTAATCCATGTTGTACTAAGAAGAGTCAAATCGTTTTGGAGTAAGAGACAATCCATTTTAGAATTAAAAATCAGTTTGTTCAGTAGACCACCGCGTACTTATTTCATATTATTGACAAACTAACATCATTAAGATTCCCCAGTGTCTGAAACGTAAAATGTATGATCAATGCATACTTCCAGTACTGATATATGGAGCAGAAACGCTAACCCTCACCAAGTCGACCAAAAGGAGACTCCGTGTAGCACAGAGGAAACACGAAAGAGCCATGCTATACGTAAGACTCTCGGACCGGATAAGAAATACTGAAATACGTAGAAGGTCGGGAGTAACAGATGTCATCGCAAGGGTAGCGAAGCTTAAATGGTCATTTGCGGGACATGTTGCCAGATTGGCAGACGATAGATGGACCAGAAGAGTGGTAAAGTGGAGACCCCGCGAAGACAAACGAAACAGAGGGAGAACCGCAACACGACGCGACGGTCCGATGTCTTTAGGAGAATTGCTGGCGATTGGATGCAAAAGGCACAAGACAGGGATACGTGGAGAAATATGGGGGAGGCCTATGTCCAGCAGTGGACGACAACGGCTGTCTTAGTAGTAAGTAAGTAACATTATTATATAATATAAAAGCGTTTGTATTTTTTAAGTAAGGCCATTTGCAGCTAACGAACGATGGCAGAGGCAATCTCTCTTGTCAAAAGACAAAAGGCTGTGGATTTTAAAAGTCATTATTATTCAGCAGAAAACAATATAGGTTTCCCTAATGGCCCGTACGTACTCCGCACACACACACAATCAGTGTGTAGTATAAAATTGTTTGGATAACGCCCATAAAGTCGAAGCACGTTCTCACGCGTGCAAATAGTTATGTAATATTACACGAATGAATGCACGAATCTCCCATCTTCGAATAAAGCGAATTTCAAATAGCGCGTTAACGCATTGAAATAATTTAAAAAAAGTTTATTACTTATACAAAAAAGAACTAACTAATCAACACGGCGTCTTTCCGATGGAGTAGCCAGAAATAGTAGACCGTCACACTATTATTTCTAGACACTTCTCACGAATCATTATCATTAATTCATCGTATAATGCAAGCATGTTGATTTCCCCGACTCTCGACTTGCCATGATATTAATTCAGCACCCCTGAGATGATTAATTCATAAAAATGGTACCATATAAATCAGCAAATTAATTAGAAAAGTAAAAATGATTGCTTAATCTGTATATGGATAAGTGTATGAAATATCTAAAAGGGTTGGATGCAGGTGCAAAAATTATCGGAGTGTCAGTAAGCTGTCTCTTGTATCTGGATGACGTTGTGCTACTTGCAGATATCGAGCAACAATTATTTATCAGTTTCAGATAACATATGAAAGGGTAAAGAATCAGGAACGCATGAGAGATGGTTAAACTTTAGGAAGACAAGATACTCTCTAAAGTTAAGAGTATTGTTCTTCTGAACGTATTTTCACTAATATGAAAGACGTCGATCACCGATGTAATATTGTTCGGCAAACTGATTGCTCTTCCTACCGGCATTATTAGAGGCAGGTTGGTTTTGCGGCTGGAAGAAAGACCAATCTATGCTGGCGCTGTCGGAGATATCTGTCGGAAACAAAAAGACCTACACCCTCCAGCACGGCTGAGTTTTCAAAATATCTCCTTATTAATCTAAAGAAATGGGTTATAAGAAACCCGTATTTTTGAAGCTGCAGAGAATCAGACCCCAACATTCACAAAATAATCGCTCTGGGATAGAGCCATGGATAGCCACGTAGAGATACCTCAGAATTTTTTTCTGAACCCTCTCCAGCATAAGGGAATATCTCGCCTCGTGCGGACTCAGAACCAGTTTCGATATCACAGAACCAGTTTCGAGTCTGCTCCGAACCAATGAATTGTATAGTACTCTGAGCACATTGGGATCTCTGAAAACCCTTCGGGTCCGAATGATGAAGCCCAACATCTTCAGCGCAATGACACAAATTCTCTCAACATGAGCGTGAAAAGTTAATCTACTCTCATAGATGATCCCGAGATCTTTCATAGTGGATACATGTGCCAATTGCTGTTTATTCATCGTGTATCTTTTATAGTTCTCAATGCTCTCGTAAAAGATAAAACAATCCCCGATGTCTAGTATTTATGAGGTATGCATGTGATTTGATGATGAATGTGAATAAGTCCAAGATTTTTTTTGAAAAAGAAGAAAGCATTATTATTATTAGCCTTTATTTTTAAGACCAATTGGCATCAAAAACTCATGTTCAACTTTTAGTACACTTGGCACCTTTTTAATGTCCAGCCTTCATTTATCCCGGATTTTTTATTAGGAATTCCGTTTACGCGGAATTTCAAAGTCCCTCGATTAGCGCGATTATTTTCCATTTATAACTGTACTTATCATATTACTTGGTATTCGCGGATCACGTCATTCGCACACCCACTCCCGCTGCACCTCAAATAATATGCATCACTACGCCATTTATACTTATCAAATATTGGTTAAATATCTCCTTGCACTGCGCTGGCAGGCAGAGTTATTGATTAATGACTCTTGAGATCTGAGTGGAATTACTTGACTTAGACGCATTGCTCATCTGATTTATATATCAAAAACAATTAATATATAGAAAGTTAGCCTTATAGCATGTTTACAAAAGATGGACGAGTGGAGAGAGATATTGAAAGAAGGGTTGTGGCAGGTAACAAAGTGAATGGTGCAAGTTGTCATCGCAAACGAAAACCTATAGAAAAAAGCTAAAATGGCAGGGCACAATGGTGTTCTCGTGCCGACCCACATGTATGGAAGCGACGCATGGAACTGGCAAAAGTAGGATAAAAGTAGAATAAATGGAGAAGAAATGTGAATGCGGTACGAATGATGGTGTTATGAACAAAATAATGAAAGGATCATTAAGATGGTTTGGACACATGGAAAGAATGAATGAATAAAGAATGGTAAAAAAATATATATTAACGATGTAAATGGAACTAGAAATAGAGGAAGATCGAGGAAAACGTGGCACGATCAAATAAATCAAATATTGATTGTCGGCCACGTGAGGGGTCAGAGAAGTCGACGCGGGTGCATGACGCGATGTATGAATGTTGAGGAAGTGAGAGAAATATATTAGGAAAGAAAAGTGTGTCAGACCATTCTTTCTGAGCGAATGAATCTGAGACGGCGCGATGGTAAGTTAGATAGTTAGTTAAGTTAGACTTAATGTTTCCATCCACAGGTTTAGTTACATTTTCATAGTTTAGATATAGTTATTTACACCTGAGTATGTAGGTCACATTCGAAATATTTTGTTTATAAAAATATTTAATAAGTAAAGGGGATATAGTTCTTCTTCTTTCGGTGCCGTGTCAGGTCCCCCCAACGTTGGGGATCACTGCAGCAAAACTCTTGTAATTTCTGCCCACTCTTCAATGTTCCTCAGCCAGGACAGCTGCCTTCTATCAACTCCCCGACGTCCATCCACTTTACCCATTAATATCAAATCAAATCAAATCAAATCAGTTTATTAACTCAAAAGACATTACAAACATGAAAATGTTTAAGGCATCTATTGAGTACAGGTAAAATATTATAAAAATACAACAAAGTACCAGGAACGCATTAGAGATGGTTAGACATTAGGAAGACAACATACTTTCTAAAGTCAAGAGTATTTGTCCCCTGAACGTACCTTCAATAATATAAAAGACGTCGATCTCCGAGGAGACCGCGTTCAGCAGACTAATTGCTCTTCCCACCGGTGTCACCAGAGGCAGATTGGTTCTGGCGGCCGGTTGGTAAAACAATCTGTGCTGTCGATGTCGGAGAAATCTATCAGGGACAAAAAGACCAACACCCTCTAGCACGGCCGAGTTCTCGAAAGTCAGTCGAATCAGTCGAAGGAGGTGGTATTTTTCTCCCCTTAGCACATGACCCAAATATGAGACCTTTCTTATTTTCACTCTCGACAACAGCTCTCCATTGGCTCTGGCTCTCTGTAGTAGGTCTGCATTACTAACTCTATCGGTCCACGTTATACGGAGCATTCTGCGCTATATCCACAGTTCATTACATTCACTTTTAGAGTCCAGGTTTCGCAGCCATATAGTAGAACATACCATTTATAACACTTAATCAATAAGTCGGAGTTTCAAGTTAAGATTATCGTAGCAAAAGAAGGTTCTCATTTCATTCAACTTCAATTCTGCATTTTGTTTCAATGTCCGGGTCAAGCGCTTTAGTGATAATGCTGCCAAGGTATTTAAATTGCTCGACCATTTCAACATATAAATAGTGCTACAAATCTCGTTCCAAATTAACAATGGAATTCTCTAGTGTTAACGCCTTAACCTTCAATAAAAAAAACCCTAGTATATTCTTATACTTAAAAATGTATTGTTTATGTTATTTCTAAACAACTGTTATTTTGCTCCGGTACTTAAAATTCTATCCAAATTTTTATTAAAAAAATATTTATACTCGTATACACAAAATGCATATTACATTTTCTTTGTCTATTGTATTAAATAGTTATACTGTTTGATATGGCCGTTTTATTGTATTCCCGTCACAATACAAGGAATGGTTATATATTAATTGTTATATCGCCTAACAGACTTAAGTGTTATATTCCGAATAGCAATAATGTCAATATTGTTATAGCAATTATTATAAATTTAAAGTGTAATGTTTCGATTTTAGCCATTTTAATTGCTGTGTGAAACACAGATGGCGCGTGCCAAACCAGGCAGAAGCGTAATGACTAGGGTTCGGATTTATATTCGCTAAGCTAACTAACTGACTAACCATCACGCCGTCTCCCCGGAGGGGTAGGCAGAAATAATGGACCGCCACACTGTTCTGTCCTGACACACTTCTCTCGATTCCTCTACATTCATACATCTTGTCATGCACGCACGTCGATTTCTCCGGCTCCTCACGTGACCAACATTTAATATTTGATTGATTTGATCGTGCCACATTTTCCTTGGTCTTCCTCTATATCTATAATAGCTTTCATTATTTTGTTAATAACACTTTCATTCGCACCGCATTCACTTCTTATATTTTCATTCGACACTCTATCGTACGCAGAGTATTCACACATTCGTCTAAGAGATCTCATTTATTCTACTTTCATCCTTCTTTTGCCAGATCCATGCTTCACTTCCATACATAAGGTTCGGCACAAAAACACCATTATGCACTGCCATCTTAGTTTTTTTTTATAGGCTTTTGTTTGCGATGACAACTTTAAGTGCACCATTTACTCTGTTGCCTACCCCAACTCTTTTTTCAATATCCTTCCCCACTCTCCCATCCTTTGTAAAGATACTTCCTAAATAAACAAATTCATCCACTTGTTCCAGATTTGCGCCGTTTACACCAATGTTGCAGACTGTCATGTTTCCTTCTTTCGCTAAAAGAGTTGAAAATATTCTCTTTGGATGTCCGAAATATTCTTTTATATTCTCTAAAGTTTACTATAAACTAGATTTTTTTATGTGTGACAACCTATTAATTATATTGTACAATTTACATACATGTACTCTGGAACCAGAGCTTCATTGTGAACGGTGTCAAACAATTAATTAAAATCTGTAAAATGAATAATACTTTTTTTTCTCTCGCTGCCATCTATCTACTTAAACCGGTCAAAACTAAAGAATAAATGGAATAAAACTAAATATTTACTATAAAGATTTTTTAATTTTTCACTACTTACAATGAACATTTATTAAGATTTAATAAATTCTTCTTCTTCTTCTTCTGCTTAATTAAGGACTGTGTCCTGCTATTTCTCGGAGCCTGTTTCTGGGATGCAGATGTCCAACTGTCTGACCATCTTTTAGGTGGTCTTCCTGCAGGTCGATTTCCTGTTGGTACTTTATTTGCGGCTATATTTATCGCTCTTTTAGAACATGCTCTTTCCACATGATCTCTCCAATAGCGTCTTCTCAGTCTTCCCCATCGCACGATATCTTCTACATATCTTAAACAACATTAATTCTAAATCGAAAACCGAAAAAAATGTGTTTGGCAACGGCACTGAACACATAAAATAACACTTCATAAACTGTAAGACAAAAAGTTAACTCTGAAAATAAATGTTCCATGAATGCATTACGCTTTCATGCGGAGCTTTTAGCTTTAACGATCATTTTTAAAAGAGCTTTTGATTCTTTAGTCCGTTAAATATCAGCGGTTTTATTACGTATTAAAATGCAAAGATTCGCACTTTGACTGTAAATTTATTGTTTTCCATTCCAACGGCATTTAGCCAAATTATTCAGCGAATTATTCTTGTAGAAATAAGCTTTTAAATTACGCCATTATTTTAAAGAATTCAAAAAAACATATTGCTTCTTGTAAAACCTTTTTTTTGTGTAATTTTTAATTCTGATTTTTTAACGTTGGTGGCATCTTGACAAAAGTATGTCAGGACAGAACAATGTGTCATCAATTCTTCAATTCTTTCTGCGCACCTCACTGGACAGCGTAATTACACTAAAATTACGTAAAACATCGGGTGGTGGTCTAGGGGATAGAACGCTTGACTCCTAATCTAGGGGACTTGGGTTCGAGCCTGGACACGACCAGATTCCTTCTTTATAATAATGAGCTATTTTCTGCTCAGTATGTTAGTGCACGATGTTAGTCTTTTTAAAAATATTGTTAGTTAGTAAGTTATTCTTCTTATTTTTGTCCTGTCACACCTCCGTGGTGCATAGGGCCTCAAGGAACCTTCTCCACCCGACTCTATCGCATGCCTGATGCCTAACATCATCCCAAGTGAGGCCCGCTGCTTTAACCTCGTCCTGCAGGGCTCTTCTCTAGGTGGCTCTAGTTCAGCCACGCTTCCTCCTTCCTCCCATAGGGGACCAGTCCAGTGCGCCCTGAGCGATGCAGGCTGGGTTCCGATCCGAGTTCGGTGTGACCAATCCACTACCATTTGTGTCTAACGACTTGTTCTCTGATTGGCCTTTCGGCCAATTCGGAGTCAGAGAAATCGATGCGCGTGCATGACACGATGTATGAATGTCGAGGAAGTGAGAGAAATATGTCAGGAAAGAAAAGTGTGGCAGTCCATTCTTTCATTTTAAATAAATAGAAGTGGAATATGGAAGTGTGGGACACAGAAGGAAACATAAAGTAGAGTAAATGTGGAATGGCATCAGATTATTAAATATCAGGTTATTCAATATCTGATTATTCAAAATATCAGATTATTAAAAAATATATCAACTTGTGAAGAAGACGTAAGAACAATCAACCAAACCCGCTTTTGTGGCCGGATGCTTGAAAATGCGTTTTGAAAAACAACCGAAGCAAAGATATACGAATGAAAACATCAGTTTTCTAGAAGTTTTATTATATTTAATGAGAATGACATGTTTCGCCCTTCTAAGGCATTATCATGATAATGCCTTAGAAGGCCTTAGAAGGGCGAAACATGTCATTCCCACAAAATATAATAAAACTTCTAGAAAACTGACGTTTTCATTCGTATTAATTATTTAATATGGAGTTTTACATCATTGTTCAAGAAACAATAAATGAAGCAATGATAGCAGTGCACAATGGGGTTCTAGTGCCGACCATTATTTATTATGTAGTTATTATTGAAGAATAAATGCCGTAGAAATGAGATCACTTAGAAGAATGTGCGGACAAACAACGTATGATAGAATACCCAATGAGGAAGTTAGAAAGGAATGTAAGGCGGATGAATGCGTCCTAAATAAAATTTAGAAAGTGTCACTAAGATGGTTTGGACGCATGGAACGAAGGCCAAGGAAAACATAACAATACCGAATTAACCAAAAACAGAAAGGCGGCTATATTCGAAGTAGTAACGATTGACGAGCGTGCGTGTCACGGTGTGTAAATGTAGAATAAGCGCGAGAGTTATGTCAGGATAGAACAGTTTGGCGATCCATCTTCTCTCCCTTAGGGGAAATGGCGTAATGGTTAATTAGTTAGTTAGGCAGTTAAAGAATAGCAAAATGCGAGTATACTAAACCTGCGTTTGACTGATTTGTATTGGCATATGGCATTGAGACAAGGGGTAGTACTACTATAAAAAAAATCTTCTAAAAACGACATAAATGATGACTCGATCCATTGCAGACATCAAAATTTGAATACACTCTACATTGTATTATGAAGCTGGTTCATATTAAAATAACTATGCAATTTACATTGATTTATATCTCCTTAAATAATTGCGACGTTGACACTTGTACAGGTAGGAACTGTGATTAATATCGAAGTGCAAGTGTGAACCCACATTATTAATGTTGACAGACTTGTATATGTTAGGTGTGTTAGGTTATTCTAATTTCGATAATATTTTTTTGCATTAGAATCCAAGGTGCATATCACATATTTATCATAAATGAAAAATACCGTTTTTTAGAAATTTTGTTAAATTTTTAGGGCGTCATATATTTCAACTTGCTAGGTAACACGCCATATTATGTTATCTATAAAATAAACAATTATAAGTTCAAAGTTAACTCAGTTTGGAGGGAGAATTTGTAACATTGTTCATTTATTAAATATTCATATTCTTCTTAAAGTGCCCTGTCAGGTCCCCCCGACGTTGGCGATCACTCTGGTAAACTCCTCCCTATCCTGCGCTGTCCGGAATATTTATATAAAAACCTTATTTGGAGGTGACCTTCGGTGTAATTGATCTTAGGACCTTCATCTCCGGAGTTCTTAGTAGACCCTTGGTTCGCACAGTGTTTGTTGTCGTTACCGTTATGTTTTTTTACGGTTCATAAATTAATAAATAAATACTAAATAATATGTAAGAATAATTAATACGAATGAAAACGCCAGTTTTCTAAAAGTTTTATTATGTTTTATGGGAATAACGTGTTTCGCCCTTCTATTGCATTATCAAATGTGACGAAATTTCAACTCGTTGCAGTTTATATACACTAGTAAATGGAGTAGAATATGGTAACTTAGAATCATAAGTCACCTTGAAATATGTAAAATCATTTGTAAACAATTCGTAAGAAGACGTTTTACTTAGAAACACTTTATTTCGTCCTACCTCAAATAACTTATTTTTGATTTATATAATATCATTTAGTATCCCATAACTATGTAATCATTGTCATAAAATTTCTTAATGAGTTCCAAGAAACACTATCTAATATTACTGGACCTACCCAAATAATTCTTGGTAATTACCATATTCTGCTCCATTTACTAAACTAAACTAACTAAACTAACTAACTAACCATCACGCCGTCTCCCCGAAGGGGTAGGCAGAAAGAATAGACTGCCACACTTTTCTTTCCTGACATATTTTTCTCGCTTCCTCAACATTCATACATCGTGTCATGCACGCGCGTCGATTTCTCTGACTCCTCACATGGCCGACATTCAATATTTGATTTATTTGATCGTGCCACGTTTTACTCGGTCTTCCTCTATTTCTGGTTCCATTTACATCATTAACATATAATTTTTTTACCATTCTTTCTTCATTCATTCTTTCCATATGTCCAAACCATCTTAATGATCCTTTCATTATTTTGTTCATGACACCATCATTTGCACCGCATTCACTTCTTATATTTTCATTCGATACTCTATCATACACAAAGTATCCACACATTCGTCTAAGAGATCTCATTTCAACTGCATTTATTCTACTTTCATCCTTCTTTTACCAGTTCCATGCTTCGCTTCCATACATTAGGGTGGGTAGAAGAACACCATTGTGCACTGCCATTCTAGCTTTTTTGGATACTAGTGTATATAAAATGCAACGAGTTGAAGTTTCGTCATTTAATAATGTCTTAGAAGGGCGTAACATGTCATTCCCATAAAATATAATAAAACATCTAGAAAACTGAAGTTTCCATTCATATGAATTATTTAATATGGAGTTTTTCATTATTCTTCAAGAAACAACTAATAATAGAATAATAATATATTTATGAAGTTATGTAGATGTTACATTCGTGTTATTTGTGATTAATTAAGTTATTTGAGGCTTAAGTATGCGAATTTACTTGACTAAAAGATGAGTGAAGTTTGGCAAGAGACGTCCTATTTCACCTGTCTCTCATAATATAAATATACACCTCTGTATTTATTATCACGTAACATTAGACGGCGGAATTTCAAATGCCAGGAATACCTTGAGTTAGATATATGAATTTAGATCTACATATCGTCACCTGAGAGAAAGAAGGTTCCAACTGACAAAAGTAAAAAGTTGAGAAAAATGAAGTCAAAGTTTTGTTGGTTTCGGGTATGTATCTTGGAATAAAAGGGTTTTATTCCAATTTCCAGAGATTCTTTTACCTAGAAACGTGTAAATTTTGTCTGGCAACAGTTGGAATATTAAAGTTCTAAGTTTAAATGAATTCTGCTTCAGTGAATCGTCTGTTTTGAATGATCAGATGGAACTTGATTCTTTTCGTAACATCAAAATGACGATACTATTACTTGTTTTTTTTAATTATACGTATAGATCAAAGTATGTAGAATAAATATGGTAAGATATTCCGCGTTTTATTTTTGACATCTACTGCGCAGCTACGTCACGTGGAGACCCAAGCATTAGGTTGTGTAGTATGAGTTGAGTATATATTTATACATTGGGTATGGAATTTTTCTTTGTTTATTTATTACGTCTAATTAAAAGAAGTTTTTGTAATTGTATTAAATAAATTATGACAAATCGTTTTCTTTATTTAAGTTATTGTTTTTTTTATTTTTCTTTTTTTAGAGTTAGCATCTTCAATGAGCTTTAAGTTCATTGTTCTTATTTTGAAAAACATTTTACATCGATAAAAAAGATTTTTAACTGGATATGGCAAATCAACTCCATTTGATTTAGCTTGTTTATAGTTATTTAGGTTTGTTTATAGTTTCGTTTCGATTTCGAGTTCACCACATGACGTCACTTGACAGCAAATTATTAGAAAGGGATAGCATGCTACGTGCGCAATATCTTACCATATTATTCTATATACCTTGCGTATAGATAAGCTTAGTAAGAACCCTTTTCACGAAAAAAAGCCATATGTGAAATTTTGTTAGTTGGAACCCTCTTACTCTCAGGTGACGATACCATAAAACTTACAAACCATCATGCCGTTTTTCTGAGGGGCAGGCAGAGAGGATGGACCACCATACTTCTCGATCCTGGCATACCTCTTGAGATTCCTCTACACCGTAACATACACGCTCGTCGATTTTTCCGATTACGAATGTAGTGTAGTGTATACCTAATAATAACACCCTTATACACATAGTTATATAAATGGTGTTTTATTTAGAGGTATACAAATTCAAAATGAAAAAAAAAAACACACATTAAAATAATGTTTATGTCTAGATTATTGGTTTTATTTAATAGATAATTTTTTGCCATTATTGTTTAAATATGATTTCGGGCATATGAGCGCCACGGCTAGCTCCAATGAAGCGCAATCGTGTCCAATTTTCGACATCTTTATTAAGCAACTGAATAAAACGGCAAAACGTACTGACTACAAATCAACTATCAACTGTTAAATTGACAGTCTGTAGAAAAAATGTAGCCAGTTTCAAAATCAAACCTCTAAAAAGAAAAAAACTATATTTTATTGAAACGCTTTTCACATCATTACAACGCGAGTCAAATCGATGTAAAGGGTATAGCTATCATATTGATTCTCTTGACATATGATGGGTAGCTAATCTATCGCCATTTTATTGTCACGTGAATTATATACCAGGTCAAAGACAGTGTGACAATCACACTGTCATCGCTTGGAATCATTAATTCAATCATCAACAATTTTGCAAATCTTCATCATCTGCGAATCTTTTCGTTGGGCATCCTATCTCTAAAGCTTCTACCCACGAAAGGTCACAATGTTTTCATTTCTGCTGCTCTTAGATGTTAGTGCAGTGTCTGCTCTGCAAGATGTAAAGATCTATTTTTATAAACTTGAGGAAATTGAACAGGTGGACCAATTCAGATATCTCGGAAGTGAAGTAACCAGCTCTAATGACCTCCCCAGAGAAGTAAGGTCACAGGTAGATAAGGCCGCAGCGGTTGCAGGCTGCCTGAAACCTGTGTGCGACCAATCCTTACATATGGCATTGAATCGAGGGCAGACACTGTCAAGACAAAGAGCATGCTCAGGACAACCTAGATGAATACACTACGCGCTATAGCTGGCAAGACCTTACGTGATCGAGTTAGGAATACAGCAATTCGAGAAATCTGCGAGGTCGAAGATGTGGTCAGATGGGGACGTCAAAGACGGCGATACTGGCATCAACATGTAGAAAGGATGAGCTCAAATAGGATACCACACATAGCTCTCCATGGAACGCCAAACGGACAACGCCGATCAGGAAGACCCCCGAAACGGTGGAGAGAAAGCTGGAGTTAAGCGTCTCAAGAGGACCCGCCTGAAATAACAGACTCCTGAGTCTACCAAAAGTGAAGAAGAAGATAAATATTTAAAAAACTTGTCATGTTCTTAATTCGAAAGAGAATGGTACCTGTGCCCACGCACATGTCCGCGTATCTATTTCGCTGCAACAATATTGTGGGATTTCCTGTGGCAGCGCCCAACAATGAATTACACAAACGAATCCAGCGTGATTGAATTAACAGCACCGCTTGGGTTTCACACTGTTTCACTTGTCTGCCTCCCATTCATTGTCAGAGTATCGGGTTTCATTTGACGCCCTCAAACTGTGGCGCCGAGTCTTGCTTCAAACCTAATTTTATACCTTTAAGTAAGCATACTTGTACCTACATATCGTATCCTTTGGACACATTATTTCCATGTCTCGTCATGGATAAAATTAAAAAAAGCATCCCTGAGATGGTTTGGACATATGGAACGGATGAAAGAGAGTAGAATGGTTAAAAAGTTATACACATCAGCGTGAGTTAAAAAAGAAGCCGAGGACGACCAAGGAAAACATGGCATGACCAAATTAATCAATTACTTAAAGGCGGCCACATTCGAAGTCGGAATAATCGACGTGCGTGCATAGTACGATGTATGAATGTATAGGAATCCCGAGAGGTATGCCTAAACAGAGCATTGTGGCGATCCATCCTCTCTGCCTACCCCTCTGGGGAAATGGCGTGATGGTTAGTTAGTTAGTTTTAGTTACAAATAAAACAATATTTGAAATTGTCATCCGAATACTTGTAGAATCTATGAAATCTAGGTAGGTACTGCGTTTTACATTATGACGTGTGCCGTATTGTCTATATATCGTATGTATGTATAGGTGTGATACTGGCAGTAGCCACAAGGTGAAAAGAATCTAGTTTCAGAACAGACTATACTATTGAAATTGTCTCTAAATATGTTTTAGTAATATTAATTTATTTATTAACCCTTTGGGCTCCAGGTTTTTTTTTTCCCCACATTCCTGATGACAAAGGAATGGTCAGATAATAAGACAGTAATTCTAGAGTATTCATTTGATTCTTACATTAAAAAAAAATAGCAAAACCCTATCTGAAGTTCATAAAAAATGGCCAAACGTAGTGGACATAGGAGTTGATGGGAAAAACCCAATGGCCACAACGTGTGAACAAAGGAGCTGTAAGGGTTAAGGGTAATTGTGTTAAATAAATTAATGATCTGTTCTCATCAATGGTTGACTATTTATGAAAAAGCATTTATTTTTTCTTCTAAATCGTTTAATATGTATTTTTTTCTAGCAGTTCTTAAGAAAAAAATATTTTAATTTCATATTTTATGATTTACCATTTAATTATTTTAAAAAGGAGCCGTGGAAGACCAAGGAAACCATGGCATGACTAAATTAATCAATTTCTAAATGGCGATCACATTCGAAGTCGGAAAAATCGACGATTGTGCATGTTACGATATATGAATGTAGAGGAATCTAAAGAGGTATGTCAGGACAGAGCAG
Organism: Lepidostoma basale; assembly: GCA_022606425.2. Classification (NCBI taxonomy): domain Eukaryota; kingdom Metazoa; phylum Arthropoda; class Insecta; order Trichoptera; family Lepidostomatidae; genus Lepidostoma; species Lepidostoma basale. Next base: position 227,143 of record JAHDVF020001328.1, on the reverse strand, counting down.
TATGGCAGTCCATTATCTCTGCCTACCCTCCGGGGAAACGCGGGATGATTAGTTTTTTTAATGTATTTCGTTAAGTTATCAAATATATTTTACTGAAATTTCTTGATGGGAGTTTTATTTTTTGAGCAAAACCAGTCTGTCGATGCCAGCGAGCCTGGCGAAACCAGTCGCTGTCAAATAAAGACAAAAGTGGAAGTAGTTAAAAAATATCTTCTTCATCTACTTCTTTTAATAGATCTGACGATCTGTGACACAGAAATCATGTCTCGTCGGGTGATGAGGTCAATCAGTCCTTCCATCTCTAAGGCGGTCTTCCAGGTGGGCGGTGTCCGGAGGGATTTCATAAGTGGCTGTATATGGAAGTCTGTCACCATATATTCGGGCTACATGGTCCCTCCAGTATCTTCTTCTGGATCTATTCCACTTTCCAAGACAACGATATCCTCTATTTCGCAAGTTTTTCTTATATCTACGTTGCGGACACGATCTCAGAGAGTTTTTCCAGTAATTGATCTTAGGACCTTCATCTCCGATGTTCTTAGTAGTCCCTTGGTTCGCACAGTGTCGGCCCGCGTCTCTACATCGTACGTCAATATAGTTTTATTTTTCTTCTATATTCGCCATAACTTTGTGTTGAGGATTCATTGAACAATGTTCCTTTTTGTAACTTTGTACACAACACCAACTTTATTAAAAAATAAAATTTTAAGTATATTTATAATATTTAAACTATTTATATGATATTTATATCACCGATGAAGGGCTTTTGTGTTAGAAATATGTTAGTTGTTTTATTTATTTATTAATAAAGTTGGTGTTGTCTACAAAGTTAAAAAAAGAAACATTATTCAACAGTTTTATTTAATTATTATTTAGTTGAGTTCAAAAAAACTCACTACTGGTTAGATAAACGCTTCCTATTTACCTCTGGACAAATGGAATGTCCCCGTGGAATGTTCCACATCCAAGGGGAGTGGTGGAGGATTATGTCCTCATTGGGAATCTATGATCTAGCCAGTAGGGTGAATAAAACTTTATAATTGAAGCAATCTCATTGAAAACAGAGAAAGCTTCGAATGGTGGCTGTACTCCACGGTGGACGCCAGCCAACTGCGGCATACCGGTCCGAAATAGCGGCCACTCGTCACCTGCGTCGCGACACCCCTCGCCGCCGGCGCCGGAAAGACCCCGCACACCGCCTGATAAATCAAAGCAATTATTGTTGTACGTATGATTTATTAGCTCATTAGGTTTGATTCGTCTGTGATATAATCAAACCTAATATTTCTTCTTCTTCCTTACATGTGCCTTTAATGTTGTAGTTTCCCTAGCATTCCACATTTTTAATAGAACAGATTTTTAACGGGTCTTTTGAACTCAATTACTCCGAACAATTTTTTAACAATTTTTTTCCAGCTAATATCGTCATTTTATTGTCACGTGAATTCTATACCAGACCAAAGACCCAATTACTGTATATTTTTTCTAGTTTTTGATTCCCAAGTCAGAGAGACCAGAGCAATCATGACCATGAATCAAGACCTATTGGAGTAAGACTTCTTAGAATGCCTAGACATCGCCTTATGGATAATATTCTGGGTGATCTGGCTAGATTGGGCGAATCGGACTGGGAGGAAAAGGCGCAGGATCGAGGAGCTTGGAGGAAAATCATCAAATAGGCTAAAACTCTTCAAGAGTTGCATGGCCAAAGTAAGTAAGCAAGTTTTAATTCCCATGACATGTGATAGCTAGTCTATCGCCATCGATTTAAGATCTAAACTGAAAACCCATCTTTTTCATATTTCATACCCAATTTAAACGTTTATACTTTGTTCTACTATACATACTTTTTAACGATCGCGAAAATCAGATGCAGCGTTCACATTTAGATTTTTAGATTTAAAACACGTCTCAATGCGCCCTTGAGGTGATTACATCACAAAAACGGCGCTATAAAAGTTAGCATATTATTATTATTATTTTTATTGCCACGTGAATTCTACCAGAGCAAAGACAGCGTGATTTTTTTCACACCTTCAATGCGAGAATCGAACCCCGGACCTTCGGTGTAGCATTCATAACTGTTACCACTCTGCCACGAAGGCCGCCCATGAAAGTATGAAAGCGAAGGCATCTGTGTGGTTCAGAGAGCTCTTCCTGTGAGGTGGATTCCCAGTCCTTCTATCTTTTATGAGGTTTTCCACGAGAATGAATCCCATGAGGCTGACCCGCTGAATAAATGTGGAAAAAGCTATAGGTTTTATAGGATACAGTAATACCCTGGTACAAATTTTTGTCTATCCCTACGTAGAAATGGTGTTATTGTAAATTTTTTGTTGTTGATAGCTCTACATTGATTATTATTCTTCTTTTTAGTTAAGGTCGTATGATTTGTTTATGACAGTGACATATCCTGGGATGATGCTGTCCAGCCATCTCTCCATCTTTTTGGCGGCCTTCCTGGTAATCTCTTGCTGCTTGGGTTTTCATCTTTAACAATTTTTGTTGGTTTTTGATCATTGTTAGTGTTATATACCTAGGTAATTTTATTTGAAATAAAAATTTGTTTATTTAAATTATGTGAGAATTTTTAATTTTTGTGTCAAAAAATCGAAAATCTACAATTTAACTCTAAAATTTAGAAAAAAAAAAATTTTGATCCCTAAAAAGGCACTTTTCTTGCAGATCATCTCTAAACAGTGTTGCTTAATAATTTGGACTGAATAGCTATCAAGGAAACACAAAAAAAGATATAATTACAAAAAAACGATATTTTCAGATATTTTTTTGTGAATGTATACTTATACTTGTATACGAATACTGGATTTCACCCATGGTGAGTGATTAATTCATGAAATTTAATTGTATCTCAATAGAGACGAAGATGCAAACTGGAAACTGAATATGGTTGATCAAGGTGTTTACAGGACTGTCATTGGTTGGGCTAATTTTCAGTGTGGAAAGATTTCTGTGCTCGCTACTGTATATGATGAAGTGAGATACAATTTTATAATTTTGGTGAATATTTGAATAATAAGCAATGTTGTTTTGCGATTGGAGTCGCAAGGATATCTAGTATGATGTAGGACCTGCCCACATAGTCACGGCTAGTCCTGAAAATAGTTGCGCTCTGATATTTCGTTTCGCATTAGTGACATAAGCACTAATTTATTACCGCGATGGCTAATGAAACAGGTATCGCGAGACACATTGCTCTGCGGAGCCCACCTCAAGAATTTGTCCATTAAAATAACGTGGTCTAATACTGCGTGTATCATTTGACATTGTTGTTCAAATAAACAAGCGCGAAATAATTAAATTAAATGTATCCCTCAAGAATTAATTGTATCTCAATAGAGACGAAGATGCAAATTGAAAAAACAATATATATAAAACCGAGGTATTTACAGGACTTATGACCTGTCATTGGTTTGGTTAAGCGCACGCTTTATGTAACACAACAGTCCCCATTCCATATTTTTTTTCTTATGACCACCATATCTGACAAATTTTTGGAAGTTTATTCTGCAACACCACCCTTTGCATAGTAGTTTTTTTTTTTCTCTTAATATGAAAAAATAAGAAAAGATAAGAAAAAAGAAAGAAAAAAAGAAGAAAGGTCATAAAATGACAGGTCATAAGTCCTGTAAACACCTCGATTAACCATATTCTGTTTCCAATTTGCATCTTCGTCTCTATTGAGATACAATTAATTCTTGAATTGATAACCCGCAATGGGTAAAATCCAGTATTCATCTACAAGTATTTGTATACATTAAAAAAAAAGTTGTTAATGTATCCTTCTTCATCTTCTTTTAATAGATCTGACGATCTGTAACACAAAATTCACGTCTCCTCGGATGATGAGGACCAGCTGTCCCTCCATCTTTTAGATGGTCTTCCAAGTGGACGGTGTCCGGAAGGGATTTCGTAAGACTCCGTGCTCCATTTACATAGTTAACTTATACTTTTTTAACCATTCTTTCTTTACCCATGCGCTCCATATGTCCGAACCAACGCAGCGATCCTTTCATAATTTTGTTCATAATGCCTTCTTTCTCTATACATTCCTTTCTAATATCAGCATTTGAGATTCTGTCGTACATCGTTCTACCACACATACGTCTTAGGAACCTCATTTCTACCGCATTTATTCTGCTCTCATCTTTCTTCTGCCAGTTCCGTGCTTCGCTTCCATACATAAGCGTTGGGACCAGAAATCCATTGTGAACGGCCATTTTCGCTTTCGTTGATAAATTCTTGTTTCCAATAACTATTTTTAAAGCTCCATTCACTTTGTTACGCGCACCAACCCTTCTTTCAACATCACTGTCCGTTCGGCCATCCGTTGTGAACATGCTACCTAAATACACAAATTCCCTCACCTGTTCCAAATTCTCTTCATTCACACTTATATTACAAACTGTCATTTGCTCTTCCCTTTCAAAAACTAACACCTTGTATACAACATTTTAACAATTTTTGTCGTTGAAACCATCCCAGGTATCCTCTTTAAAGATAAAATTAACAATAAAAGTGTCAGGAGCAAAGAAAATCCTGACTAGAAAACATTCAAGGAGCTGTTTGAAACTAGTGTATCATAAATAAAAATAGCCATGACGTTGTCCAACCTTCGATAGGAGAACAAACACTAAAAAGTGGGAGATGAATGTTTTAATATGTTATATGTAATAATTTAAAACGTATAAAGCATTATAACGAGACATTGCAGACCACAGACAATTAATTATTGTAATAAAGAACAGAAGCGAAAACATTCGTCGAAAATAAATATAGAAGTGAAGTGAGCCCCAAGGCTAAATTCCTTTCGCGCCCAAAGTTCAACTTGAACTTCGTCCGCAGCAAGTTTGCAGATTTTTTTGGATGCCTGAAATACTTCTCGGCTTGCGCTAGAATAAAGACGGCCATTCATACCTAATTGCATCCTATTATTAATTTAACTCATCAGACTTTGGAATGTTGTGATGTACGAGTATGTGCCGGTTTGTTGCTACGGTTCTAATTCCGATTTATAAGGCTGCCACCACACCGAAGTGTTTCCGTTGGTGACTCGCTTGCTGTCTGTCCGAAAATGACAGAGACTGATTTGACAACGTTGTCAAAATAATTTATTTGAAAATGTCATGCTATTGACTTAGCTTTCGAACTGTCAGAAGGGTCGCGGCGAGTCACATCTTGTTGGAGTGTGTGATTATAAGTGTGTGATTATGCTGCGAAATGACCAATTTCTTTCCACCGGCAACACTACTGACTAGTTCAACTCGTTAGCGTCCTTGTCGCGAATCCCAGGCAATGGGATCACACTCATAACCGTGTGATCACAGCAGATAACGAGGGGGATGAAAGGCGAGTTTCTGGCGCTTCCAAACCAGATCCAACCAGCTAAGGGAAGATAACCCCGAAAGAAAAATCCACCAGAGAAGGCAGCGGGAAACCACTTTGGTCAACTTTTCCCAGGAATCACTATGGCGAATACAACCATGCTTTTGCTGCAGTGATTGCCAAAGTCAGGGGGACCTGACACGGCACCGGAAGTAAAAGAAGAAGAAGAATAATGAAATAAGTCATTAAAGTAAAGGGAACTTGGTAAAAAATTTCAAATCTTATATTTGTGTGTTGTCAGTTGCTACTTATGACCTAGAAACGGGTACCATTGTCCAAACAAAGTGCCGAGAAACTACGAGTGACCCAAAGGGCCATGGAAAGAGCCATGTTAGGAATAAGCCTAAGACACAGACTCAGAAACGATACGGTGAGAAAAAACAAAGGTCACTGACATCATCCACCGGGTAGCGACTCTAAAGTGACAATGGGCAGTTCACGTAGCCAGAAGCTCGGGCGAAATATGGATAAGAAGACTGCTGATTCGAAAACCGTGAACGGTAAAAAGAAGTGCAGGGCGACCACATCTATGGTGCAATGATGATCTGAACAGACATTTTGGAATAATCTGGATGCAGTCTGCGCAAGACAGAGTGGTGTGGATTCGAATGGAGGAGGCTTTTGTCCAGGAGCGGACAGGAATAGGTTAAAGAAGAACAAGATTCCATGTGTCTGTATTTCGTTCATAACACTTTAATTCGCATTGCTTTCACTTCTTATAAACATAGTTGCATTTGACACTTTCATGTACAGATTCAACACCCGTTCGTCTAAAAGATTTCATTTCTACAGTATTTATTCTACTTTTGTCCTTCTTTTGCCAGTTCTGTGCTTTACTTCCATCCATAAGGCTCGGTACAAGAACACTCGGTGCACTGCCATCTTAGCTTTTTTGGAAAGGCATTCACTCATTCAATATTGTATATTTTTACTTCGCAACTGCATTAAATTCTTATACTCATAGGTATGCCCTATCTTCTTCTTTCGGTGCCGTGTCGGCCCCCCTCAACGTAGGCTATCACTGCAATAAAGGCATCTCTGTCCTGTGCCACTTGGAACAGGTTCTGTATTTATGTCCATTATTTTATGTTCTGCAGCCAGGACAACTGCCTTCTACCAACTCCCCGACGTCTCTCCACTTTACCCATTAATACGACGCTTTGCCCACGTCGACCTTCATGGCAGAGTGGTAAGAGCTCTGACTTCCATACAGAAGGTCCCGGGTTCGATTCCCGGCGATGGCTATGTGATTTTCACACTGTCTTTAATCTGGTATATAATACACGTGACAATAAAATGGCGATAGATTGGCTACCTAGCACATGTCATAAGAATCAATATAATAGCTAAAATACATTGTATATAGTAATTGGGTTCAAACGACCTGTTGTACACAAGAAAAAAAATATCAGTCGATGGAGGTGGTATTTTTATCCCCTTAGCTCATGACCCTTTCTATCAGCTCGCTATTGGCTCTGGCTCCCTGTAGTACGTCTTATGCTCTGTATGAGATAATTTGCTGAATAATTCTGTTCATATATAATACAGTGTATATGATCTTTTAGAAGCATCCGCAATGTTCAGGAGGGCATACCGTGTTCAGTTGTTGAACTCTAAAAGAGCAAATGTATTTTCGTACTATTTTTAATATAATGATAAAGTAGCGCGTATGGGAAGCGAGTGAAGATTGGATGAGTATTATTGAGGTTATGATATAACACATATTACATTGTGTATGTTCATATTCTACCGCGGAGTGCATCAGGGGCGGGGTGTGATTTGCCTTATAAGTTACAAAGTATCACTAATCGAATGCATTAATATTCGGATATAATTAAAAATCCTGAAGATTGTCTTCGCCTCCAGTCGGACATCAATAATATTGTTAACTGGAGTCACAGTAATCAAATGCAATTCAATGTCTCTAACTGCGTTATGCTATCTTTTACTAGAGCATTGAGAACTGTATATCATAGAAACACAATGAACAACCAGCAACTAGCACATGTATCTACGATGAGAGATCTCGGAATCATCTTTGAGAGTAGGTTGACTTTTCGTGCAAGTATCGAGAGGATTGTGGCATTGCACTGAGGATATTAGGGTTCATCGTCCAGACCGGAAGAGTTTTCAGGGATCCCAATGTGCTCAGAGTCCTATACAACGCATTGGTTCGGAGCAGACTCGAAAGTGGTTCTGTGATATGGAGTCCTCACGAAACGAGATATTCCGTTATGCTGGAGAGGGTTCAGAAAAAAATTCTGAGGTATCTCTACATGAGGGAGTATGGTAGTTATCTGTGGCTCTATCTCACGGCATTTCTTTTGGGAATGCTCGGAACCAATTCTCGATTGAAGAGCAATTAGTCTGTTAAACGCGCTCTCCTCGGAGATCGACGTCTTTCATATTAGTGAAAGTACGTTCTGGGGATAAATACTCTCGACTTTAGAAAGCATATTGTCTTCCTAATGTCGAACCATCTCCAATGCGTTCCTGGTATTATGTTGTAAGTATATAATATTTTACCTGTACTCAATAGATGTCTTAAACATTTATGCTGTTTGTAATGTCTTTTGAGTAAATAAACTGAGTTGATTTGATTTGATTTGATTTGACACAAGGAGTTTTACAAGAAATTAATTAATAATATATTTGAAACATAATATAGTTACTTGTAAGATCTAAAAATGTATCGATAAAACCCCATTGTTTTTTTTAAATAAATAAACAAAAAGTAATTAGATTAAAGTAATCAATATTTAGAATTTCGAATGAAAATATGAAGGAGAAGTGATTGCGGTTACGAACAAAATAATGAGAGGAACATTAAAATGATTTAGACACATGGAAAGAATGAATGAGGAAAGAATGGTAAAAAAAAGCATATGTTAACGATGTAAATGGAACTAGAAATAAAGGAAGATCGAGAAAAACGTGACATGATCAAATAAATCAAATATTAAATGTCGGCCACGTGAGGAGTCAGAGAAATCGTTCAAGAAGCGAGAGAAATATATCAGGAAAGAAACGTGTGGCAGTCCATTCTTTCTGTCTACCCCTTAGTAAGTTAGTTAGTTAGCTTTTTCGTTAATGCAAATTTATTTTTAAAAATAATGTCGTACCGCCACTGAAGTTACTATGTAACACATCCAATTTCAAGAGGAATGCACATTTCATATCGGGTTATTGTTTCAGTAATCATTGAAGGAATTTCACATGTTTTTATTGATGTTTGATCACTCTTCGCGAAGTAACATTATTTGTTGATGTAATTTTCAATAATAATTTTAACACATGCGAAAGTAGTACAAATTGTTTAATTTTATTTAATCTTCTTCTTCTAGTGCCCTGTATGTTCCTGTCATACGCCGCTCGGAACAGCTCCTCCACACTTCAGATGCCGGTCCACTCCCTCACGTTTTGCAGCCAGGACATCCGTCTCCTACAGGGCCCTCGGCGTCCCTCAATTTTCCTCTCCAATATCAGTTGGAGGAGGTTGTATTTTTCCCCACGTAGTACATGTCCCAGATGTGAAATCTTCCTGCTCCCCAGGTAAACAAAAGTCTTTACGTTCTTGATCGTAGTTCCAGCCATCTCTATATTTATTTTGCGCTCATCTATACCCACGGTCATTACCTTTGTTTATTTTCATGTTGTATGTTGTATTTAGTATTCTTTCCATAGTATCTAAGGTATCTTTTAGTTCCTCTTCTTCATTGGCAACAATGGCAATATCGTCTGATCTTATCATATCCACTTTCCGACCATTAATTCTTACACCTCTTCTATGTTCCACTTCCTCTCTTATTTCATCTATCGCACATTGTATATAGCCGTTGAAGAGTACGGGGGAAAGAGAGCAGCCCTGTCTCACCCCTTGTCTTATCCTTGCTTCCATCTCATCCTTGCCCAGTCTGGGAATGGCGGCTTCTTTCTTAAATATCGCTTGGATAATTCGCTTGTCTCTGTGTTTGACTCCAATTCTGTCCATCATCCCAAACAACCCTCTCCAATCCACCGTGTCAAATGCCTTCTCTTAATCCACAAATTCGACTGGTTTATTTTGATTCTATTCTCCAGTACTAAGCGTAATGACAATATTGCTTCTCTAGTTCCCATATCCCTCCTGAATCCAAACTGGTCATGGATCAGTATTTCTTCTACTTTCGGTTCGATTCATTTTAGGATTATATTGGTTAATATTTTTAAAGCATGACATAAAAGACGTAATGTTCTTGTAAACATAAATTTTATTGTAATTAATACGAATGAAAACGTCAGTTTTCTAGAAGTTTTATTATATTTTATGGGAATGACATGTTTCGTCCTTCTAAGGCATTATTAAATGACATTTTTAAAGCATGACTTGTATGTCATGCTTTAAAAATATTAACCAATATGATGGACAGAATTAGAGTCAAACGCAGAGACAAGCGAATTATCCAATCTACGAGTATATTTAAGAAAGAAGCCGCCATTCTCAGACTGGGCAAGAATGAGAAGGAAGCAAGGATAAGACAAGGGGTGAGGCAGATTGATTTATAAATTATTCAACAACATTTTGAATGTATACAAATTCTTGTAGACAAATACTGGATTTCACCCATTGCGGATAAATTATTTTTGGGTGAACCGCATATTTTTGGGGTTTATAAACCGCAATGGGTGAAATCCAGTATTTGTCTACAAGAATTTGTATACATTCAAAATGTTGTCGTATAAATATAACTGGTACATGCAGGCAAAAAATTGGAGAGACATCTCCAGGCGAAATCTAGTACTGTATGATTTGCATAGACTTTCACAGTACATTAATAAAGGTTTTCTGCTTAATTCTTTCTAATCTTAATATAGATGACGCTAGTGTAGAGTGAACATAAAAATGTGAAAATAGGTGTAGAAACCTACCATATATACAAGTTCCAAAAAGTTTGTCAGACGTGGTGGTCATAACGGCGGAATGGGGAATGTTGTTAAACGTGAAGCGATCGCTCAACCCAACCAATGACAGGTCATAAGTCCTGTAAGCGCCTCGGCCACCACCTTCTGTTCCCAGAAAACAATTTGCATCTTCGTCTCTATTGAGATACAATTAATCCTTGTATTATAAATTATTATTTTATTATTTGATTTTTTATGTCATTTTTTTTCTTTAGTACCTACAGTTTAACATATTTCGTTCATTTTTTCAGCGGCGAATCAGACCCTTGGGAGAAACTGGCGAAGTTGATGAATCTCTTGGAGCCATTAAATCTTCAGGGTCACTTGCTGAGTTCTGAACCAGTCGAAGGTAAGTTTCCCAGTCGCAATTCCTTAAGCAACGTCACTGTGGGTCACTCGAGTCATGTAGAGCCCAACTCGGATAAACCTGGTCATTTGATAATGTCTTAGAAGGGCGAAACATGTCATTGCCATAAAATATAATAAAACTTCTAGAAAACTAATGTTTTCATTCGTATTAATTATTTAATATGGAGTTTTACGAGAACATCATTTTTTAAATTGTATCTCAATAGAGACGAAGACGTAAACTGGAAACTGAACATGGATGATCAAGGTGTTTACAGGACTTATGACCTGTCATTGGTTGGGTTAAGCGCACGCTTTATGTAATTACAACATTCCCCATTCCACCTTTGTTATTTGTGATCATGCATGACAAATTTTTTGGAAGATGTATATATACTTCAAAATCCATATTTATCTTCACGTGGCAGTTTCAGTCAGCCATCTATGTAGATTTGGTTGCACTAGTGAATTTTTTTCCAAGAATTAACCTATACAACCGACCCACTAACGCCATCTATGGAGAATGATTTTTCGGCATTTTAGCAAACTCCCTTATTAACACAATGTGAAGGCTGTCGACCAACATATTGTTAGAAGCCGCTAGGAGTATTATTCCATTCTATATGCCAAAGAACGTCATTGTTCAAGAAACAATACATTAAATTTTACCTGTTCTCAATAGATGCCTTAAACTTTAAGTTTGCTTGTGATATATTAAATTTTGAGAAAATAAACTGACTTGATTGATTGATGAATCATTACTTACTTACTCAAGTAAGTTACTCTATCATAATGATGTATAATTAACATGTATTATATATTGCAGTTAGAAAATAGCACCTTGTATAGAACAAACATTGCGTAATATGGAATTATTGAAGGCATTCCGTTGTACAATGCATAATTTCTTGTATCTTGTTATAATGCGTGTTTACATCTACAGCAGATAATGATTAGAAAATCAGGAATATGATGATTACAAGCCGAGAAATGTAATCAAAGCATTAGAACGCTGTAAGTGTAGGGTACCCCGGGAGAAAACCACAAGAATCGTAATGAAACTGTGTAAATGAAACGTTACGCAACTTTTGAAGTACTGTGTTTCACCTCTAATATTCGCTGTGATTTTGATTAATGCAATTTTGATATAATCCTAAACTATCTAACCATCACGCTGTCTTCTCGAAGGGGTAGGCAGAAATAATGGACTGCCACACTTTTCTTTCCTGACATACTCTTTTCGATTCTTATTATCTTCTTCTTCTTCTTCCCTTTTTGTAGACTCAGGAGTCTGTTATTTCAGGCGGGTCCTCTTGAGATGCTGAACTCCAGCTTTCTCTCCACCGTTTCAGGGGTCTTCCTGGTCGGCGTTGTCCGTTTGGCGTTCCATGGAGAGCTATGTGTGGTATTCTATTTGAGCTCATCCTTTCTACGTGTTCATGCCAGTATCGCCGTCTTTGACGTCCCCATCTGACCACATCTTCGACCTCGCAGATTTCTCGGATTGCTGTATTGCTAACTCGATCATGTAGGGTCTTGCCAGCTATAGCGCGGAGCGTTTTCATCTCGGTTGTCCTGAGCATGCTCTTTGTCTTGACAGTGTCTGCCCTCGATTCAATGCCATATGTGAGGATTGGTCGCACACAGGTCTTGTAGATGCGTACCTTGCTGTCAGTCCTCATGTCCCTGTTTCTCCATATGACATCTTTCAGGCAGCCTGCAACCGCTGCAGCCCTATCCACCTGTGACCTTACTTCTCTGGGGAGGTCATTAGAGCTGGTTACTTCGCTTCCGAGATATCTGAATAGGTCCACCTGTTCAATTTCCTCCTGGCGTACGGAGACTTCGCATCTCAGTTGATTTCTTGCGAATGTCATACACTTCGTTTTTGGGGTGGATATGATCATGTTATATTTTGAACAGGATTCATCAAACTTTGAGAGCATTGCTTGCAAGTCGCTTTCATTTTCGGCCACGATTGTGGCGTCGTCTGCATAGCAAAGCATTCCAATTACTTTTTTACCCAGAGTGTACCCTAAATTGAGAGATGCAAATCTTATTATCGTATCTTAATTTTTTTTTCATGTGTCCAAACCATCTTAATGATACTTTCATTATTTTGTTGATGACACTTTCATTAGTACTATACTTACTTCTAATATTGTATTTGCATTAGATATTCTGTCATTACAGATTCTCGGAAGATATCTCATTTCTACTGCATATATTCTACTCTTGTCCTTCTTTTGCTAGTTCTATTCTTCATCTTCATGCTTAAGGGTCAGTATAAGAACACCATTGTCTACTGTCATCGTAGCTTATAAGGAAAAGCTAAAAATATGTTTTATAGAATTGAGCTGTGTATGATAAAGTATCAAATGAAAATACAAGGAGTGAATGCGGTGCGAATGACAGTGCTATGAACAAAATAATGAAAGGATCATTAAGATGGTTTGGACACATGGAAAGAATGAATGAAGAAATAATGCTAAAAAAGGATCTGTTAACGATGTAAATTGATCTAGAAATAGAGGAAGACCGAGGAAAACGTGGCACAATAAAATAAATAAAATATTGAATGTCGGCCACGCGAGGATTCGGAAAAATCGACGTGCGTTCATGACACGATGTATGAATGTTGAGGAACCGAATTTCAGGAAAGAAAAGTGTGGTAGTCCATTCTTTCTGCCTACCCTTTCGGACACGTCGTGATGATCTGTTAGTTAGTTAGTCAAATAAATTGGGTTGCGTCTTATGGTCCGACGGATCTTATCGTCCAAAACATTTTTTTCCTTCTTAAAATGAATAGATTGATTTTGGGGTGCGTCTTATGGTTCGATGCGTCTTATCAATCGCAAAATACGGAAGACATTGATAGTGACCACCGGGTAGTTAGAAATGCACACACTCATATACTATAAGTGAAAAAAAAAACAGTGTTTTGATTATTCTTTTGCTTCTCCGGCGTTACAACCCTTGGTGGGTCTTAGCCTCCTTCAAGAAAGGTCTCTATCTCGTCCTATCTCTGGTCGCCACCTCCCAGTTTTGTTCCCCCAGGACCCAGCAGTCTGCGATGGTACCATCCAACCATCATAGTCTCGGACTGCCGACGCTTCTTCGCCCTACTGGATTGTCAGACTCTTTTGGGGTTGTGTTTTGATTAAACATTTTAATTATTTCAACGATTGATCAGGAAATAAATATGTTTGTATTCGAAATGAGATTCACAATTATCAAACAGCAATACATAAATCCTTAAAAGAGAAAACAGAACAACCATGTGTCTGCAGAATATGTCTTGACTTGAATACAGATCAGTATCTCTGTACCAATGGGTCATACTAGGCCCAACCGCTTACGGAATACGAAGTGTAAAAGGCTTTCTTATGTTTTATAGGAATTGATAATGCCTTAAGGAAATATTGAATTACTTCTACTTATTTCTCTTGGTCTATGTCGTGTAACCTATTTGTGACGATGACCTGTCCTAATATGATAACGTTCAGTCATTCCTCATCTCTTTCGGCGGCCTTCCTGGTAGTCTCTTGCTGTAGGGGTTTTCATTTTTATCAATTTTTGTAAGTTTCGTATCTTCCATGTGGTCCACATGGTCTCTCCAAAATCGTCTTCTGCTTGTTCCCCGCTTCACTATGTCTTTTAAACATCTTATTTACGATCCGATCTCTGAGAGTTCTGTCTGAGCCCTGATGAAAAAATATAATGTCTTCTTCTTCTTTCTCAGCCTATTCCCGTCCACTCCTGGACAAAGGCCTCCTCTATTTGCTTCCATATCATTCTGTCCTGTGCAGACTGCATCCAGGTTATTCCGACGTGTCTGTATAGATCATCCTTCTTCGCCGTCCATGGTCTCCAAGTCAGCAGTCTTCTTGTCCATTTTTCATCTGAGCTTCTTGCTACGTGACCCGCCCATTGCCATTTTAGAGTCGCCACCCGGTGGATGATGTCAGTGACCTTTGTTTTTTCTCTCACCGTATCGTTTCTGACTCTATCTCTTAGGCTTATTCCTAACATGGCTCTTTCCATGGCTCTTTGGGTCACTCGTAGTTTCTCGGCACTTTTTTGGACAATGTAACAGTTTCAAGACCATAAGATAAAAAAAGAGATAAAAACGTTATAGAGTGTATGTTTTTTTGCGTATCTAATTTATTAAATGAAATCATTTTGGAATAATGAAATATATTTTTTTATACATCTATGCATTGAAATGAACCAGAAAACGTATTCGTCAAAGCGCGTACAATTTGAGATTGATTGTATAAAATACAAAACCGCAACTAGGTCTGTTTATTACAGGCAGCTCTGCATATCTTGTAGGAAATGCTGCAAATGCGAAAAACCACAATCCGACATTTCCTTCTGAACAATTTTCCAAACCAGCTTCCGATGATTGCAGCCTCCACATCGCTTACAACTGCAATACAACTCTAACTCACCACAAAACACTTGTAGTGCGTTCACAACTTTCATAAATCGTTTTCGCAGTACATTTGGCGTGCTTTATTATGTTATGGCATAGCGATTTTTATTAAACAATAATAACTGTTTAGATCAGTGTATCCCAAACTGATTTAACACATGGCCCCCCTTTCAGAAACAAAATTACACACGGCCCCCCTGGAAATTTACCCTTTTTAAATAAATAAAAAAACAGAAAAATGTTGTGAACTAATTTTTTATACAATTACTTATAGTGTTATAAATAAGATACGCATTGCCCTTTAAGGGTGCGCTGTTTTCCAGCTGGGAGGAGGAGGTTGCTCCTCTGTGACGGGACTCGTTCCTCTCCCTCTTGGCCATTATTATAATTTGTGCAGTGGTTTTTATTTAATATTATGAAATGCTTCCTAAACCTCGTCTTTTGTCCTACATGCCAAAAACTGTACTTCACATTTTTTTCCCATCCCGCATCTGTCTCCTCTGCCTCTCCTGTTCTTCCCGCTGTATATTCCTGTCGTGTATCATTCTTTATATCTTTTTTATAATGTTACTAAAATGTTCATGTATTATATATTATGCTTATTTATTCAACGTACAGCGGAGCATAGAAGTAAGATGGGGTAGATTAAATGTGGTCTGGCACCCCCTTGTTGTTGCCGTCTTTAAATGTAAGTCCCGAATGGACCGCAGACAGGCCCAGGGAGTGTACGAACAAGGCTGACAAAAGGGCGCCGTTACGCCCTATAACAGTCTCGGGTATGTGGCGGGAACTTCTATGTTCCTTTAAAAAAAAAATAATAATAAGATACGCAGATACTTACATTATTGAGTAATTAATATTCATTAAGTAATCCTAATGTAATGTCAATTACGAACCTGATGTGAAATCATCAAAAAAACTACGAGAATTCTTTATAAATTTCAGAATAGAATTTTGGAAATAAAACGATTTGGAAAAATGAATTATACTAAATAAGACCAAAGAAAATGTAAAATTTGAACCTGGCGTTTTTATTGGTATGTAACAAATTAGATACGTATGTATTATACATCGTGTGATAACGGATTTTTAAAATTCGATAAGGTTCATTTAAGATTATAACTCATGACCGCCTTTTTGTTTCCCAGGGCTCGCCTACTCCCCTAGGGTAAAAATTACCTCCTCAGCTTCCACTAGGGCTCCCTGGGGGCCAGGGGGCCTACTTTGGGATCCTATGGTTTAGAAGAAGAATAAAACAGTACCCCGAAGCACAGCGCAGAGACGCAACTCTTCTACATTCACACACCGTAACCTAAGTCTTTATCAGAGATAATACGATTCGACCTCTAATCCCAAAGAGAGACAAAATCGTCATCGACTCAAGAGTACATCATCGAAGTGGGGAGATCCATGACAATATTATGCTATTTGATGACACGAGTATAAAAATGGATGTTTTTAATTAATACGAAAGAAAACGTCTGTTTTCTAGAAGTTTTATTATTTAAAAAAGCTTATAAAAAATATAAATAAATAAAGGGGAAAAAAAAATAAAAAGGAATAAAAAAAAACGAAAAGCTTCAAAAATATAAAGAATGTCGTAGTTTGAATGTTCAGTAAGTATTGACTACTTTCGTGGCCGAGTGGTAAGTGCATTGACTACCACCCCGAAGTTTCCGGGTTCGATTCCCGGCGAGGGCAGTGTGATTGTCACACTGTCTTTGGTCTGGTGTAGAATTCACGTGACAATAAAATGGCGATAGATTACCTACCTGTCACATGTCACGAGAATCACTATGAAAGCTATAATACCCTTTACATCGATTTGGCTTGTGCTGTCATGATGTAAAGAGCGATTCAACAAAATAATTATAATAATAATAATAATAACATGTCTTGCCTGTCTAAGACATTATCAAATGTCACACAAATAACAATACATTTGATAATACCTTAGACAGGCGAAACAAGTCATTCAAATAAAATATAATAAAACTCCTAGAAAACAGACGTTTTCATTCGTATTAATAAGAGACAAAATCGTTATCGATCTAGAGTACATAATCAAACATGACGATATATGACGATAATATGATTTTTGAGAACCCAAGATTAAAAATAACTTTTTTATTTATTTGAACTTACGTAATGCCAATATAACGAAAGCAAATGTTAAAATTTCGCGTAAGTACTTAGTTCATTGCACCTGAGGCCAGGTACCGAATCTGAATGCAAATTGGAGTTGTGAATTCCCGTAGAATCTGCATGCCAAATGTATGCAGACCTTACGTAAAAGATAGAAATGTAAATACTTTTCGTTCCGATGTCCATTTTACGTCTTTCTCTTCATTTATAATTCTCTAACAATGGAGTTACAACATCACACGTATGTCTAGTAAAAGTTTAGTACCGCCAGGGCTGTCTGAAGGGAATTTTTGACCCAGGAGAATTTTTAATGTATTGATAGTAGCCTCATTGGGAATATCAATATTCTTGTACATATTTGTATTTTTAATTCTCCCGACGAACTGACTAAAGGCAAAAATAATTGACATACACTGTTCTATCATGCCATACAGTTTTCATTTCCTCAATATTTATACATCGTTTCATGCATGCGCGTTGATTTCTCCGACCCCTCACGTGCCCTATACTAAATAATCGTTTGTTTGATTTGATGGTGTTACGGTGTTACGTTTCCTTAATCTTGGGAACCTCAACAAAATGTGGGATTATTTGTAAACTTTGAAGTAAACATATTTTGAGTAATCCTTAAGTAAAAAAATAACATGTTCATATAATGACTATGGAGTAAACACAAATAAAACATTTATGAATCATAATTAGGTACCAACTAAACTCCAGCAAGAACTTCAAAATTATATCAAATAAATTATTCAAATTGACATATGAACAAATCCACATAAATTTTCGAAAAATAAACCACCACACTACTCTATCGAGTCATACACTCACATCGATTCTTCCGGTTTCTGACATGACCAACCTTTAATATTTGATTAATTTGGACATGCCGTGTTTTCCTCGGTCTACCTCGACTCCTTACTCCATTTACATGGTTAACGTATACTTTTTTAACCATTCTTTCTTCACCCATGCGCTCCATATGTCCGAACCAACGCAGCGAACCTTTCATAATTTTGTTCATAATACCTTCTACCGCTCTACATTCCTTCCTAATATCAGCATTTGAGATTCTGTCGTACATCGTTCTAGCACACATACGTCTTAGGGACCTCAAAATATTAACATTTGATATTTGAGATTTAATATATTATTGTAACACCTGATGATGACAAGATGGGTTGACGAAGTAGCTGTCGCGTAAAATAAAAATACAATTGTGATACATAAAACAAAGTTTTTTAATTTAACACTTTATTATGTTAGTATCATAGTGTTTCGGCCAAAACAATGGAGTATTTATGAATCAGAAATAATACATGTCTATTTACTGAGGGCGGCCCTGCGCGAATGGCGTGAACACAAACGAAATACAAAGCGTTGTTGACTCAAGACGAGGCCTTTTTTGGCTCATGAGAATTAGTTAATTGTGCGGAAAATTACGGCAAATACACTTTCATGCATTGTGCGGGATGTAAGTTTTTGACTTGCACGGTTCAATGATACCGGACTAGGGGACTTGAATGCATACTTAAAATGTTTAGACATAAAAATAGGTATGCCAAATAAGGGCTAAATCCCGAACTAACCAGCCATCACCCCATTTCCCTAGTTGAGTAGGTTCTATAGGTTGCAAGTTTTTGCAAATTAAATCTAATTTAAATGGCAGTGCATAATGGTGTTCTTGTGCCGATTCTTATGTATGAATGTGAAGCATGGAACTGGTATAAGAAGGATGAAAATATAATAAATGAAGTAGAAATGAGATCTCTAAGATGAATGTATGTTAAATCTGTATATGATAGAGTGTCAAATGCAAGTAAAGGATGTTTTTTTAGAAGATTGGTTTTAAACTGGCAACATTGTATCTACAGACTGTCAATTTGACAGTTGACAAATTGTGAAAAATTGTTTTGAAAATCATGGTTCGGTTCGCCAAACTTATCGTGCACTACGTCCATTTTACGGTCGACATAATCGTCCATCCGAGCAAGTTATTCGGAAGACCATGGATCGTTTTCGAACCACGTACACTTTAGTGGATAATACGCATCCACGATTGTCGAAAATTGGATTTCACGATTGCGCTTCATTCGAGCTAGCCATGGCGCTCATATGCCCGAAATCATATTATACAATAATGGCATAAAATTATCATTGTTACCAATACCGAAGTCCTGAGGCAAACTAGAGTTGACAGGGAGCTGTTATCAATTATCAAGTACTGCGTGGGGAAAAGTACCAACTTCTCCTACTGATATTGTAGGGGAAAATTGAGGGACGCCGAATGCCCAATAGGAGACAGATGTGCTGGCTGCGGAACGTGAGGAAGTGGACCGGCATTTGAAGTGTGGAGCTGTTCCGAGCGGTGCAGGATAGGGACAGGTTCGCCGAGGTGATCGCCGACGTTGGGGTGACCCAACAGGGCACTTGAAGACGAAGAAGAAAATGAAATTCTATCAAGAGGTTTCATTAAAATCATTATCTTGTAGGTATATGTACTTCTTCTTCGATGGCACTACAGCTCATATCGAGCTTTAGCCTCCAGTATTCTTCGCCTCCAACTCCTCCTGTCCTCCGCTTCGACCCTCCAATCTGACACTCGTAACAATTTTGCCCCACCTCTCCCAACTTCATCCTCCTATCGCAGCCTTGATCGTCCAATTGGTCTTCTACTACCTGGGTGCCACTCCAGCAATCTTTTTGGCGTTCGCGATGACGGCATCCTCTGCACGTAACCGGCCCATCTCAGTCTATACATGACCTGTGTGGAGAGACTGGGAGCTTTGTAAATATGGTAGAGCTTGTCATTATACCGCACTCTCCAGCTTTCACCGTCATTCACAGGTCCCAGAATTCTGAGCAGCACCCTTCTCTCTAAAGTATCCAATCGCTCTGCGGATTTCGCTGTCATTATCCACACATTCATTTGTTCCAATGACAATTTGAATAATTCCTTCAATATTATTTCAAAGTTCTTGCTGGTTAAGTGCCTAATTACAGCTAATTTAAAAAAACGGTGGATACGTTGAACATAAATTAAATAAACATAAAAGTCCGGATCGTCCATGTCAACATGTGCAACATCGAAAAAAACATTATGTGTTATTACATTATGTGCTAAATTAAAAAAACGACGGGTTCGTGGAACATAAATTAAATAGACAATATGTGCACCATCTAAAAAGAACATTTTGTGTTAAATTATTTTTATTTTGTTATTTTATTTTATATCATTGTATTTTATATTATTTATTTTAGATTTATTTTGTGGGTGTTGCACGATCAGAGTGTGCGCGGGAGATGCCTATTGGTGGCGATGAGGTTCGCAACCCATCACACCGCGTCTCCCGCGGAGCGAAAAGAGAAGGATGGAGTGCCGCATCAGTAAAAGTGTGACAGTCCATTCTTTCTGCCTACCCTTTCAGGGAGATGGCGTGATGGTTAGTTAGTTATCCACACATTATTTTATACAGGATGATTTTGGTTTTCCAGTGTACGTTTCTTGATTTGAGAGAGAAGAATGTTTTGTTGCCAATTGTGATTCTTCTTTCGATAGGTATATGTACAGGTATTTAAAAATAATGTTTTAGGTCATCCGCAAAAGTATATAGATTTACATTGTACATCTGTCTAGCTGTTAATATGGTATATCAATGAATTATTTGTTATTCAGAATATATTGTAATATATATGCATATTTATTTAAACGTAATTATTAAGATATTTAGAACGTTTAATTAGTTTACCGTTAAGAATTTCTCAAGCGCGGTTTTGTTAAAGCGTTTACCAATATATATAGTCCAGCAACGGTGTTTAGTATGTTTACCAATACACGGTTTCTTCCATACCGTTCCATAGAAAGTTAAAATTTTGCTCCAATATGGCGTATATAGTTTCAATCAACCATGTATTATAAGTTGGTTAAATCTACGGACCAGAAAAACAAGCAGTAACACGGAATCTACACTAGCCAAGATACAAAAGCAGCTGAAATGAGATTAGAAAATTAATTGCTGCAAAAAAAATACAAAACTCTTTGACTTGTCAGCCGTCTTTCGTCTACTGCTAACGAAAGCTTTTCCCAATGAACGCTACTGCCCATTTTCCATTCATACTCTCATCCTTTCAGGACCAGCAATTCTGAAAATATCGTCGGTCAAGCAAGCAGGGGGACGTACGGAAACAGACAAACAAAACAAATAGACATATCAGACCTGACCAAATATGAGACCTTAAAAATTGTATACAGAGTGACCATGGAAAAGACAACAGATAGCACCTACAAATTAACTAAAAATTCAGACATACACAGACACTGGACCAGGAATTGTGTCAGGTATCACTTACCGATTGCACGAACTAAGACAGGACAATCAAGGATATTGAACAATGGACTGAAACTTTACAATGAACTACCTAAAGACACAAGGAATCTCACTACAACTCAATATAAAAAATATCTGAAACAATACATAATTAATAGTAAGATCTAAAAATGTAACCATATAACCCAATTGGGTTTTTAAAAAAAAAAATTAAAAAAAAAAAAAAACCTCATCTTCCTCATCGTCTGTCGGTTCTCCAACAAATATGGCCAGCTCACTGCCACTTCAGCCTGCCGATCCTCAGAGCCACCTCAGTCACCTTGGTTCGTTGTCTAATAAATTCATTTCTTATTCTTTTCTTCAAGGTTATTCCAATCATGGCTCTTTCCATGGCATGCTGGGCGACTTGGAACCTATACAGTAGACCCCTTGTCAGTGTTATCATACCTGTATATATAAATGAATGTCTAATATATAAAAATGAATGTCTGTATGTTCGTTTCCTATCCTATGATTAAGTTGATACTATGTACAGTTGTTGTTGGCAATATTAGCGTTTCAACTGTCATCCTTTGGAGCCGATATAATATTGAAAAATATTTTAAAGAAGCATTGTAATGCATGCTGGGAATAAGCTAGTAATAAATGAATAAAAAAAATTCATTATATTTGCTAGAGCATTGTGTTTTACTATTCGGCTGCGAGACTTGGTGCCTGGGCGAATGAGAGCGCAAAAGGCTGGAGGCGTTTGAAATGTGCACCTACCGACGAATTGCCCATGTTTCATGGAGGGACCAGGTTACAAATGAGGAGGTTCTCAGCAGAGTTGAAGAGAACAGGCACATATTGAACACCATAGCAGAGAGGCGCGCGAGATGGATTTGTCATGTGTTGCGACACGAATGTTTTCTGCATGATGTATTGGAGGGAATGGTCGAGGGATCGATTGTCAGAGGACGACCTCGCCAGGAGTACCTTGACCAGATTTGCTGAGATATGGGCT
Organism: Lepidostoma basale; assembly: GCA_022606425.2. Taxonomy (NCBI): domain Eukaryota; kingdom Metazoa; phylum Arthropoda; class Insecta; order Trichoptera; family Lepidostomatidae; genus Lepidostoma; species Lepidostoma basale. Next base: position 204,537 of record JAHDVF020001328.1, on the reverse strand, counting down.
GCACCTCCTACGCGCAGTTGAAAAGAGTTGCAGAGGACCGAGCGGAGTGGAAGAGGATATGCATCGCCTTACTGCAGACCAATCTTTGGATTGAGACTGGAGAAGAAGAGCATATTCCGTTACAATAAAAAGAAATCTAGTAGATCATATTTGGACATGGACTTGGATCTTCTGGATAACAAAGGATCAGCTCTTACGTCTGATGGGAATATTGTCAGAAAGGTGATTTGGTGGGTAGTTGTTTTACGCGGGGGCTTGATTTGTGTGGTTTTGTCTTCTTTTTTTTTTGTACACAACAGGTCGTTTTGGACCCAATTACTGTATACAATTTTTCTTTTTTAGCTATTATATTGATTCTCGTGACATGTGATAGGTAGCCACTCTATCTCCATTTTATTGTCACGGAAATTCTACACCAGACCAAAGACAGTGTAACAATCACACTGCCATCGCCGGGAATCGAACCCAGGACCTTCGGACCTTATAATGGAAGTCAGAGTTCTTACCACTCTGCCACGAAGGTCGTCAGTTCTTCTGAAGGAGGATCAATTATTGGTGCCTATGTGTAATTTCAGAGATCTTTTATTGTGGGGTTAGGATGTGAAGGGAGTCCTTTGTAAAATCTTTCGGGCAAGTTTATGAATGAATTAATCTATCAACGGGATTCCCGATTCTAGGTGCAGTTGTGTGATCCTGGTCCATGAAAGCGTACCAAGCGATTATCGGATAGCCTTATTTTGCAGGATTTATATTTAAAACGAGCAATTGTGTAAGATTTCAAATCAATGTATATATGTTCTGTGTTTCTATGTATGTTCTATGTATGTATGAAAATTTCGCTCTCAGTTTCTAGTGGATTCCGTGAATTCATTTGCTGTGTCTTATACCATCCGTGGGAGCGGTACGTTCTCTGCAAACAGATAGCTTCCATATTATATAGGAACCTACATTATGCATGTAGCCACCCAGCCAGCACCACGAGAGTTTAACCACTGTGTTTTGAATGCAACATAATTGATTCTACATAAATTGAACAAGGATTGAAACGACGCGACGAAAGTGTAATATACAGAATGATAATTCTATTCAAAATTGATATCATAATATATTGATCTTCTTTCGGTGCCGTGTCAGGTCCCTCCAATGTTGGCGATCACTGCAGCAAAGGCATCTCTGTCCTGCGCCACTTGGAACAGGTTCTGAACTCTTGTAATTCCTGTCCACTCTTTGATGTTCCACAGCCAGGACAGCTCCCCTCTACCGACTCCTCGATATAAATATCAGTCGAAGGAGGTGGTATTTTTCTCCCATTAGCCCCAAACATGACCCAAATATGCGACCTTTCTAATTTTCACTCTCGACAACAGCCCGATTGGCTCTGGCTTTCTGTAGTACGTCAGCATTACTGACCCTATCGGTCCACGGTAAATGGAGCATTCTGCGGTATATCCACATCTCGAACGCTTCCAACCGGTTCATTACATTCACTTTCAGAGTCCAGGATTCGCGGCCATATAGTAGAACAGACCAGTGTAGAACATACCATATAGTAGAACAGAAATATATTGATACAAGATAAATTTATTTATGAGTACACAAAGGTTGTGGAAGGGATAAAACAAGGACTAGTAGAGAAAATGAAAGAGGGCTTTATCTAGCAGTGGAGGGAAGAAGGGTAAAGAAGACGAGGAAGAAATAAAGACTTCTATTTCATACCCCAAGCGAAAAATAAGATAGCTGACATTTAAAATAGAATTATTTTGGTTGCATGATGTTTTCATCAGTATTTTTGGATTTCAGTATTTTCATCAGTATTTAACGATTTCAGTATTTATCGATTTATCGATTTAGTAAAATTCTCATAATTAGTGCATATTATTTACATTCTTCCATGGGTTAACCCCAAGTATTTTTTCATGTTATTTTAATTCATTTAAACCATGTTAAATAAATTAAATTAAAATTAAATCAAATTCAACTCAATGAACAGGCAGGAAGCATTTGAAATGTGGCTCTATCGCCGAATGCTCAGAATTCCCTGGACAGACATGGTTACCAATACCGAAGTTCTGAAGCGAGCAAGAGTTGACAGGTAGCTGTTATCAACTATCAAGGTTCGGAAGATTTTACATCTGGGTCATATACTGCGTGGAGAAAAGTACCACCTTCTACAACTGATATTGGAGGGGAAAATCGGGGGACGCCGGAAGCCGGTGGGAGACAGATGTCCTGGCTGCGAAACGTGAGAGAGCGAACCGGCATCCGAAGTGTTGAGGAGCTGTTCCGACGCAGGACAGGGACAGATTCGCCGAGGTGATCGCCAACGTTGTGGGGACCCGACAGGGCACTTGAAGAAGTTGAAGAAACCATGTTTCACATCGTGTTTTAAAATATTTTGTGTTTTTACACAAAATTTTCATTTTCCAATTCTCCACATGCATCTAAAAACGGAAAAACACTGTTTCCGGTTGCCCCCTTCACACCAGTAGATGGCAGCGAACTGCCAAAACCGGTCAAAACTTAAAAACTACTGAAATAGCAATAAATATATATATCAATAATATTTAAATACTAAAAAACACATTTTCATTATTAAATTAAAAAATATAATATTAGATATACTTAAGGCGTGAAAACAGTGGAGTTCCTAAATTACGAATTTTCGGCCAGTCAACATTTTACAAATAATATCCTTTTTCGGCCAGTTCCATGCTTCGCTTCCATACATTAGAGATGAGACCAGAACTTCATTGTGAACGGTGAAAAATGATGATATTATATAAATCAAAAATAAGTTATTTGCGGTAGGACGAAATAAAGAATGAAATGTTTATTCGTTTTGATTATTTAATATGGAGTTTTACATCATTGTTCAAGAAACAATAAATAATAAAAAAAATGTTAAAAAAATTATTTCAGTTAAAATTTATATTTGGTGCTTGAAGAATATTTATACAAGTGAGACCGAGGAAACTCTGTAGAGAGCACTCTCATTCATGAATTTGCTTTGTTTTCTCTAGGAAATGCATTGTTTCTGGAAAGCATCCCATTTGCCGGCCAATTAGGTGGTGATGGGTGTCAATTAGCTCAGATCTCATGCCAAATGAGACGAGCCGATCTTTGTTGGGAGATAGAACCGTCTCTGGCACCACTTAACCTAAACGTTGTTTAGTGAAAATACTCATTTAACTGCATATCACATTTCATCTTCAATAATTATCAGAGGTCGTCTTCCATCATTGAAATAATCTTCACTTGGTATTCGGAGAAAATCGTAGAACTGTGTTCTTCTTTCTCTCAACCATTCTTCACTAAGTGATCGGCCATCTTGACATGGTTTCGCCAGGAAGCTTTATCATGGGCTAGCTCCCTGCTAATTAACTAACTAACTAACCATCAAACCGTCTCGAGGGGTAGACAGTCAGTTCTGTCCTGACATACTTCTCTCGCTTCCTCTGCATTCATACATCTTGTCATGCATACACGTCGATTTCTCCGACTCCCACGTGACCGACATTTAATATTTGATTGATTTGATCGTGCCACGTTTTCCTCGGTCTTCCTCTATTTCTATCTCCGTTCACGTCGTTCATTCTTTCCATGTGTCCAAACCATATTAACGACCCTTTAATTATTTTGTTCATAACACTTTCATTGGCATCGCATTCACTTCTTATACTTGCATTTGAAACTCTATCATATACAGATTTATCACACATTCGTCTTAGAGATCTCATTTCTATTGTATTTATTCTACTTTTATCCTTCTTTTGCCAGTTCCATGCTTAACTTTCATACATAAGGGTCGGCACAAGAACACCATTATGCACTGCCATCTTAACTTTTTTGGATAGGTTTTTGTTTGCGATGACAACTTTAAGTGCACCATTTACTCTGTTGCCTGCCCCAACCCTTCTTTCAATATCCTTATCCACTTTCCCATCCTTTGTAAACTTCTTCAAATCCTTTTTGCAGCGTTAAATCCTTTTGACTTACTAATCATCACGCCGTTTTCTCGGAGGGGTTTTGCATGGAGGATGGGCCGCCTGTCCTGACATACCTCTCAAGCCTATTCTGACAATTTGGTCATGCAATGCTTTCCTTGGTCTTCCACGACTTCTCTTCTCACTCACGCTGTTTGTAAACAACATTTGTATGGAAGTGAAACTTGGAGCTGATAAAAATTGATAAAAATATTATAAATAAATAAATATAGTATAAATGCCAAAAAAATATTATAAATAAAAATAGTATAAATGCCAAAGAAATGAGATCACTGAGAATAATATGCAGGAAAACGATATGTGATAGGATATCGAACGACGAAATAAGGAAGAAACGTAAGGTACGAGGCATCTCCAGAAAGTAAGTGCACCGATTTTTTGTAGGTTACAAGTTTTTTTATTTAAACAAAAAAATTACGTGGTTACCGTAGTAAGTTATTTTTCGACATAGTCGCCATTCCTCACAATGCAGGTGGTGAAGCGGGGTATCAACTTTTTGATGCCTTCCTTGAAGAAGTTTCCCGCCAACCCCTTCGTCCACTTCTCCACCTCCTTATTTACCTCCTCGTCGGTCGAAAACCTTTTTACACCCATATGAAGCTTCAGGGATGTAAAGAGATAGTAATCTGAAGGTGCTATTTCAGGGGAATGCGCGGGATGGTTCAGGATATCCCATTTAAACGAGGCGAGCAGTTCCTTCTGTCATTGTCGTGTAGCAGGCAGACTCCCTTTGTCAGCATGCCTCTTCTCTTGTTCTGAATCGCCCTCCGCAATTATTTAGGGTCTCACAGTATCTTGCAGAGTTGATGGTCTTCCCTTGAGGCATATATTCAATTAAAATTATGCCTTGACAGTCTCAAAACACGGATGCCATGATTTTCTTGTGCCTCAAGCCTCAAGACTAAAGTCTTCAACCAGTGCGTTTTGCCAGTCATGACGTACGGAGCCGAGACGTGGACATTGACAAAAAGTCTAGTCTACAGATTCAAGGTTGCCCAGCGCGCCATGGAAAGAGCCATGCTTGGAATAACTTTGAGGGACAGATTTAGAAACGAATTTATTCGACAACAAACCAAGGTGACTGAGGTGGCTCTACGGATAGGCGGGCTGAAGTGGCGGTGGGCTGAAGTGGCGGTGGGCTGGCCATATCTGTCGCAGAACCGACGGCCGATGGGGGAGACGGGTTCTGGAGTGGAGACCGCCTACATGATTCCGCAGAGTTGGACGTCCCCCTGCCCGCTGGACCGACAATCTGAAGAGGATTGCTGGACATGGATGGATGGGAGCGGCAATGGATAGGGGGTGGTGGCGGGCTTTGGGAGAGGCCTACATTCAGCAGTGGATGACAGACGGCTGATGATGATGATGATGATTTTCTTGGCTGAAATTGTGATTTTGAACTTTTTGGCGGAGGGTGAAGAGGTGTGACGCCACTGTTGAGACTGCCTTTTGGTTTCAGGCGTGTAGTGTGCAACCCAAGTTTCATCTCCAGTAAAGATGGAGCGGAGAAATTCATCTACATGGAGTTCTACTACACTACTCCCAAATATCTGAAACTCACTACATCATCAAAGGAGAAGTGTGTAATATTTTTTTGTTAAGATACCGCCCAGCATTCCTTTAAGAGACTATGTCAGAATAATGATACACTAAGTTGTTTCGTAATAACGGACACAGACAAAACAAAGCAAATCGTAGCGTGGCCAAACACTAAACAGTTACATTATTCGCTATTTTCTATTCATTATGCAGATTTGAACGCTCCGTTTACTTTCTATTTGCCCGGTAGGCACGTACTCTTCAATTTATATATATTAATATTTATATTATAATGTAATGCTTCGAGCGATATGGATAATGACGAATAAAATAAATTTAATTTGTATTCAATGAGAATAATGCATTAAAATAATAATGGCTATTATATTTTGTATCAGTTATTTATACAGTTAGACAACCCAAATGGCATCTGTTAAAAAAGGCTACCATTCATTTTTAATACATCAAATTTTATCTCAACGGTCGCTTTACTGGCTAAGGTTACATGAGAGAAGAGAAGAAAGAGAAACTATAGGTTCCCAAGATCTATAGACCCAAAGTGTCGATTTATCCTTTTTCCATCATCAGTTTATCAGTTTATCAGTTTATCAGTTTATCAGTTTATCAGTTTATCAGTTTATCAGTTTATCAGTTTATCAGTTTATCAGTTTATCAGTTTATCAGTTTATCAGTTTATCAGTTTATCAGTTTATTTATTCACTCAAAAGATATTACAAACATCATAACAGTTTAAGGCATCTATTTGAGGTAAAGAATCAGGAACGCATGAAAGATGGTTCAACTTTTGGAAGACAAGATACTCTCTAAAGTTGAGTATTTTTCTTCTGAACGTACTTTCACTAATATGAAAGACGTCGATCTCCGAGGTAATCTTGTTCCGCAAATTGATTGCTACTCCCACCGGCATTATTAGAGGCAGGTTGGTTCTTGCGGCCGGAAGAAAGAATAATCTATGCTGGCGCTGTGGGAGATATCTGTCAGGATCAAAAAGACCTACACCCTCGAGCACGGCTTTATTTTCAAAATATCCCCTAATTAATCTAAAGAAATGGGTTATGAGAAACCCGTCTCTTCGAAGCTACAGAGAATTAGACCCCAACATTCCCAAAAGAAACGCTGTGGGATAGAGCCATGATAGAGCCATCATCAATATGGACCCCCAACAAGATCAGCAGCAACGTAATTGTCAATGTAATCAACGTGATTTATAAGATTTGTATGCAACCGATTATGACAAATGGAATCCAAAGAAGGATGGACACCACAATTACAAAAAACGCGCTAAGAGTGTCAGAAATGAAGACGCTTAGAAACATATCTGGCAAGACACTGTGCGATAGAATTAGGAACTTATGGATAATTGAAAATTCCAGGTCGAAGATATAGTTAGTGGAGTCCCACCGATTTCCCAAAGCTGTTATAGGCGGACGTCGCCATTCGTCAGCTTCGCTCTATCAATCCTAGGCCCGTCCATCGTCCATGCGGGACTTACGTTACTGGGGTTGTGATTAAAGGAAAACATGATGTCTTTGTCTCATCTGCCTCTCCTGTGCTTTCCGCTGTATATACTTGTGGTGTATTTTTCTTTTAATCTTTTATATAATGTTTCTGAAATGTTCATGTATTGTATATTTTGCTTATTTATTCAATAAAGTACAGAGGAATATAGAGGTAAGATAAGGCAGATTAAATGTGGTCCCCCCCTTGTTGTTGCCGTATTAAAATTTAAGTCCCGGATGGACAGGGGACAGGCCCAGGGAATGTACGAGTGCGGCCCACAAAAGGGCGCCGCTACACCCTATAACAGCCTCGGGTATGTGACGGGAACTTCTATGTTCCTTTAAAAAAAAACGAAAACAAGAGGGACCCAGGCCACATTTAAACTACACGTTTCTTCTTTGAAGATGTAGTTAGGTGGAGGAGACTAAGGAGAACATATTGGTATGCACACGTGAGAAGAATAGATCCATCCAGACTCCCTCTCATTGTGTAGCCCGGCCAAGCCCTAGGTACCAGAGCACAAGGCCTACACAAAAAAAAGAAGAAAAAGAAGGAGGTCCATGCCAGGGAGATAAATATGGGATTCCACAAGATTGATATCTTTGATATTCTCGAGCCAGGACATCTGATCCCACACCGCATTTCCATCGATCTTTCCTTTCACGATGAGGTACAGCAAATCGTATTTCTCGTTGTGGAGAATGTGTCCCAAATATGCCATCTTTCTAGACTTCACATCAGACAACAATTCTCATCCTACTTTGGCTTTATGTAGCAACTCATTGTTGGCCCATATCAGCCCATCGGATCCACAACATTCTGCAATGGAGCCACATTTCAAGTTTACGTTTTATTGTGTTCACTTTGAGGGTCCAGGTCTCCACTACGTATAATACTAACTAACTTACCATCACGCCGTCTCCCCGGAGGGGTAGGTAGAAAGAATGGAACGCCACACTGTTCTGTCCTGACATACTCGTACTTCTCCGCTTCCTCTACATTCATACGTCTTGTCATGCACGCACGTCGATTTCTCCGACTCCTCACGTGACCAACATTCAATATTTGATTGATTTGATCGTGCCACGTTTTCCTCGACCTTCCTCTATTTCTAGCTCTTTTTTTTTCTTTTCCATTCTGTCTTCATTCATTCTTTCCATGTGTCCAAACCATCTTGATGACCTTTTCCTTATTTTGTTCATAACACTTTGATTCGCACCACATTCACTTCTTATACTTGCATTTGTCACTCTATTATATACAGATTTGCTCCACATTCGTCTTAGAGATCTCATTTCTACTGCGTTTATTCTACTTTCATCCTGCTTTTGCCAGTTCCATGCTTCACTTCCATACATAAGGGTCGGCACAAGAACACCATTGTGCACTGCCATCTTAACTTTTTTGGATAGGCTTTTGTTTGCGATGACAACTTTAAGTGCACCATTTATTCTGTAGCCTGCCCCAACCCTTCTTTCAATATCCTTCTCCACCGTCCTATCCTTTGTAAACATACTTCCTAAATAAACAAATTCATCCACTTGTTCCAGATTTTCACCGTTTACACTAATGTTGCAGACTGTCAGACTGACTTCTTTTTCGAAAATCATTACCTTGGACTTATTCACATTCATCATCAAATCGTATCGCTTGCATACCTCATACATACTAGACACCAGGGCTTGCAGTTCATGTACTACGTATAATGGACCAAATATAGCACTTGACCATCCTATGTCTCAATTTGAAGTTGATGTTGTCATTGCAGAAGAATGGTCTCATATTATTGAATGCAGTCCTCGCAATCTCTACTTGCACCTCATTCTTCTTTGGGATCAATGTTGTCTGATAACCATCGTATTCCTCAAGAATTTCGTAAAAAGAAGCATGCGATTTCAGAAGAATTTCGGAATTCCGATTACGGCGTGAATTCTCTCGTGACCACGAGGTTAATGAGTTACTAGCGTTATTATAAGTTGTGCTGTGTTTGTTTTATAAATTACTATGTTTATTATAAATATAGAGCTTGTGTTTGTTCTGTTATAATCAGAACCAGGCGTAGAACATCACGAAGTAAGATAAGAAATAAAAAAATGTTTAAGCATCTCTACCGAATCGAAGAGATGTGTGAATATTATAATATTATATAAATAGGCAAAAATAACATTAAAAAATAATGTTGTCTTTTTGAAATTTCATAGCAGAAGTTCATTGTAAATATTGAAAAAAATTCTTTATTATGATATTATATTTAGTGTGCTTCCACTTATGTTTTACGTCCACCGGTTTCGGCAGCTCGCTTCTGGTACCTATATCAAATTTTGTTAGGCTTATATATGAAATGAAAATGGTGGGAGGTTAAAGTTAAACGATTCTATATAATCCAATGGTGTTAAAAGGTATACATGAGAGCGAGTGAGGAAAAATTTGATTCTCTCAGAAAGTAATTCGAAATGCACTCGATGAGCATTGCCGAAAATGATCTGGATTACTTAGAATTTTGTTCTGATTATTGTTGTATGACAGTAGTGTAGAAAACAAAAGGCGAACAATTTGGTATTGTTAATTGTGATTTTATTATTATTATTATTATACATTGTAAGTTAAAACTTATTACTGATAATGATTGTACTCTATCCTGACTTACCTCTCTAGTTTCCTATACATATTCATACAGAGAGTCGTACACACACGCCGATTATTCAGACTTCTAACGTGGCCGACCTTAAAAAAATGGATTATTTTGGTCGTGCCATGTTTTCCTCGGCCTTCCTCGACTCCGTACTCCATTCACATCATTAACGTATACTTTCTTAACCATCCTTTCTGTGATCCTTTCATCATCTTCTTCCTTTTAATTTATGTCGTATGACCTGTTTATGACGGTAAGCTGTTCTAGGATATGATGTTCATTCATTTCTCCATCTTTTTGGCGGCCTTCCTGGTAATCTCTTGCTGCTTGAGTTTTCTTCTTTAACAATTTTTTCAATTCTTGTCTTCTCAAATGCTGATATAAGAAAGGAATGTAGAGCGGAAGAAGGTATTATAAACAAAATTATGAAAGGATCGCTGCGTTGGTTCGGACATATGGAGCGCATGGATGGAGAAAGAATGATTAAGAAAGTATACGTTGATAATGTAAATGTAGTACGAAATCAAGGCAGACCGAGGAAAATATGGCATGACAAATTAATCAAATTTTAAAGGTTGGTCATGTTAGAAGTCGGAAGAATCGACGCGCGTGTATGACTCGCTGTATGAATGTGGAGGAATCTAGAGAGGTGTGCCAGGATAGAGTAGTGTGGCGGTTCATTCTCTCTGCCTATCTCTACGGGGAAACGGCGTGATGTTTTTTTTTTGTATTCTCCATGCGGTCCACGTGGTCTCTCCAAAAACGAAGTTTAAGTCTAAGTTCTATTAAATCTACATATAAATAAAACACAATCTGGGTTGTGTGTGTCTCCTTCTTTCTCGGTGATTCCTCATCAGATCCTTCTGTATCTTGGGGAATGGACTAAGTGGAATTTAGCGGTCGTCATAGGCATATTTTCGTTATTAATCGAGCTCTAATTAACTTTATAAATTAATCAATTAATTGAAAATTTTCGTAGTGCAAACGAATATAGACCTTAATGTTCGTATCACCTGAGTATCAATCTTTTGAGTCTATATTCGTTTGACACGGTCTGGAGAGAATTCAGTCTCCATGTAATTTTGTGTAGTGGCAACAATGTGTTTTGCTTTCTGACAGTCCAATATATTGCGTTTTACTTTGGGATGTATAATACTTAATACGTTTTACTTATTACGTACTAAAATAATTGGTTGTTTAATTGGTACAGTCTATTTTATTGGCCATATTTTAATGTACATTAATGCAGACAGGTAATTATACTTCTTAATTTTGGCGAGTATAATTTTTACGCGTCATTTGAGGTTATGAACGAAATTTTATTTTTTCGTGTGGCTGAAACTTATTCGTTTCTCTTACGTTCGACGGTGATTACTTAATGATATTCGTTTTCTAGAGTTCTAGCCGTTCGATTGGTCACGTGGTCTCTGAACTGTCAATCTCTTTGTACGTCGTAATATTTTGTAGGTATGAAGTTTCGGTACTTTTAGGTTATGAAGTTTCTGGGATTAAAAATATTCAATGATAATTAAATTGCTTTCAGGTTATTTCAAAGGATGATAGCGAAAATATAAAATATTGGACGTCGAAGCTCTACAAGATATGAAGAAACTTGCTTCCGTAAGTATAATATAATATTTATATTTCTAATTCATAAATATATTTTCAGTTTATTCTATTTTGCTGTTTTCTTTATACGCATACTTTGGTCAGGGAAATTGTTACATTACCACAGCAACGGTAAGAAAGTTCTAATGATATACAATATGAATTACAATATGAATGAATGACACAATTCTTATGACTTTTTCCGTTTATTTCTAGGAAAATAAAGTAACGGATCAGAGATGGGACGAAAATTACCGATGCAGCGTGCAAAATAACTTCGTTAAAATGGAATTAGATCAATCAAACAACGGATGATCAGTGAATTAGATGTACCCTGGAGTGGCGAATGAGAACCGGCTCATTTTTACATTACACAATATCACATTTGCACAAAAAATTCATATGTTTAGAGAAACAAAACTCTTGATTTTGTTGTCCATGAAAATCACATCAGAGCCAATAAAGTAAGTTTCTACGATCGTGATTTCGCTGTTGTCACATGCACCTTTCATGACTAAAAACATTGTCAAAGCGCCCTTGAGGTGAGCTATTCACGAAAACGGCGATTATACAAATTAAACAAACAAACAAACCATCACGCCGTTTCCCCACAGGGGTAGGCAGAGAGAATGGACCATAACACTACTCTATCCTGGCAAACCTCTCTAGCTTCCTCCACATTCATACGAGTCATACACGCATGTCGATTCCTCTGACTTCTAACATGACCAACCTTTAAAATCTGATTAATTTAATTAATTTGACAAATTAATCAAATTAATCAGATTAAAAGGTTTTATCAGTTTTATCGTTTTTATAAAGAATTTTGACAGGTGTACAAATAAATTTTTCATTTGTTCCAATGACAATTTGAATAATTTCTTCAACATAACACTACTCTATCCTGGCAAACCTGTCTAGCTTCCTCCACATTCATACGAGTCATACACGCATGTCGATTCCTCCGACTTCTAACATGACCAACCTTTAAAATCTGATTAATTTAATTAATTTGACAAATTAATCAGATTAAAAGGTTTTATTAGTTTTATCGTTTTTATAAAGAATTTTGACAGGTGTACAAACAATTTTTTCATTTGTTCCAATGACAATTTGAATAATTTCTTCAATATTATTTTTAAGTTCTTGCTGGTTAAGTGCCTTATTACAGATAATTTAAAAAATGGTGGATACGTGTAACATAAATTAAATAAACACAAAAGTCCGGATCGTCCATGTCAACATGTGCAACATTGAAAAAAACATTATGCGTTATTACATTATGTGCTAAATTAAAAAACAGTGGATACGTGGAACATATTATAAATTAAATAGACAATATGTGCACCGTCTAAAAAGAACATTTTGTGTTAAATTATTTTTATTTTGTTATTTTATTTTATATCATTGTATTTTATATTATTAGTTTTAGATTTATTTTGTGGGTGTTGATCGAAGTGTGCGCGGGAGATGCCTATTGGTGGCGATGAGGTTCGCAACCCATCACACCGCGCCTCCCGCGGGGCGAAAAGAGAAGGATGGAGTGCCGCATCAGTAAAAGTGTGACAGTCCATTCTCTCTGCTTACACTTTCGGGGAGACGGCGTGATGGTTAGTTAGTTAGTTAGTTAATTTGACAAATTAGCCTAATTATTATTATTATTATTATGCATATAGCATGAACTGCCTTTTATAGTGTCCGCCTTATGGCAATTCAATTTTTTTTTTTTTAATTCCAGGGCTCAACATTGATGAATGAAAGATCGGACCAAAGTTGCCGATGCAGCGACTAATGTTTAAATGGAATGGGATCGGTCATAAAGCAAGGACAACGGGTTATAAGATCTTCTGGCCTGGAGTGGCGAAAGAGAAACAGCTACACAAATTCTGGCAGATCACAAGCAAGATGGTCTGATGACATTAAACGAGTGGCAGGAGGTCAATGGCGCAGAGCGGCGAGGGATACAGTTGTGGAAGTCGGGAAGGGAGGCTTATGTAGTATTATCATCTATATTACTATTCCACGCCAGCGGACTCGCAGTGCCGAAATCACGATCGTAGAAACTTACTTTATTGGCTCTGATGTGAATTTCATGGACAACAAAATCAAGAGTTCTGTTTCTTTAATATAATGAATGTTTTCTGCAAATGTGATATAATATTGTTTATTTGATCATTAAATTTCATATAAAATATTCAAAAAATTGTTTTTCTATTACATTAGTAATATGTATTCAAGTTTATAATTCATTGTATTTTTTGAATATATATTGGGTTTATTTATGTACTCGAATTTAGCAATAGCGAAGCGTTGCCGGGTCAGAAACAAGCTTTCCACAGGGGTGGCCTTGGTGGAGAGCTGTGGAGCCCACGGTTGGTGTAGCGTCCACATACTGTTTTAAACAAGCCCTCCACAGGGGTCACCTTTGTGGAGCAATGTGGAGCCCACGGTTGGTGTGGCGTCCACACTATTTAAAACAAGGCTCCCACCTCAGTGTGTTGTTGACTAGGTCCCAAAGATAGGGCATGTCCCTATACAGTTCAATAAATTCACTGATCACTTATTTTTCTCGCGTAGACACCATTTTGGTTCATACGTCCGCACTTCACCGATGCCGCTATGCAACTGACCTTGACTGGTGAAATGTGGAGCGCCAATTGTGGAATGCATGTTTACAACTGTGGATCCACACGCATACTATGCGCGTCCGTCCACAAATTTTGGTTTCAAACAAGTGTCCACACAGTTTTAAACCGCCGGTGGAGACCGATGTAGAGAGCTTGTTTAAAACAGTGTGCCACGGCTTTTATATTCATTTGTCTTTTGACTGGTTTAAAAATAATTTGTTTTCAGGTAGATATTGCGTTGTGAACCAATCTTTAACAAAATGATCTTGGTTCAAACTTTTATTTAAGCGATGATATCTTTCTAAGTTAATTGAATTGCTGTAAATGCTTTGAGATGTTATCTGAAATGTCCAAAAATTATGAGGAAGTAAGAAATATTCAAGAACGCTCAGTAATTACGTTAAAATTAATTTTGATTAGAATTGGATTGCTTTGTTTGACAAAGTAGAACATAGATATTCTCACCTCTAGAATCGTAACATCTCAATTCTTTTGTGATTGAAGTTCTTTAAGGTTAAAATAAATTATCAAACGATGAGAGCCGACTAAAACAAATTATCTTTGTTTATACTCAATTATGGAAACGAAACGAACTATTGTTGATCTTCGTGGCAGAGTGGTAAGAGCTCTGACTTCCATTACGAAGGTTACGGGTTCGATTCCCGGCGAGGGTAGTGGGATTGTCACACTGTCTTTGGTCTGGGGTAGAATTCACGTTACAATAAAATAAAAGGATAAAAGTATTATTTTGTATTATAATAGTTACATAATAGTAACTAACTAACTAACTAACCATCACGCCATCTCACCGAAGGGGTAGGTAGAAAGAATGGACTGACACACTTTTCTTTCCTGGCATATTTCTCTCGCTTCCTCAACATTCATACATCGTGTCATGCACGCGCGTCGATTTCTCTGACTCCTCACATGGCCGACATTCAATATTTGATTTATTTGATCGTGCCACGTTTTCCTCGGTCTTCCTCTATTTTTGGTTCTATTTACATCATTGATATATAATTTTTTTACCATTCTTTCTTCATTCATTCTTTCCATATGTCCAAACCATCTTAGTGATCTTTTCATTATTTTGTTCATGACACCATCATTCGTACCTCATTAACTTCTTATATTTTCATTCGACACTCTATCATACACAGAGTATCCACACATTCGTCTAAGAGATCTCATTTCTACTGCATTTATTCTACTTTCATCCTTCTTTTGCCAGTTCCATGCTTCGCTTCCATACATATAGTTTCCAGTACACTATTTATATACAAGGCATGCGTTCGCCCCACCATGACGTATGGAATAGAGATCAGAGCTGATACCAATAGAATTAAGAACCATCTTAGAGTAGCAGAAATGCGAATCCTACGCTCCATCGCAGGTAAAACCCTCAGAGATCGGATCAGAAATGAAACGATAAGGTCTGTCTGTGGTGTTGAGGACATAGTGAGATGGGGAAGAAGCAGATGGTGCTTTTGGAGAGACCACGTGGACCGCATGGAGAATACAAGAATTGCAAAAACTGTTAAAGATGAAAACCCAAGCAGCAAGAGATTACCAGGAAGGCCGCCGAAGAGATGGAGGGGTGGCTGGACATCGTCGTCCCAGGACAGCCCGCCGTCACAAACAGGTCATACGACCTAAACTAAGAAGAAGAAGAAGAAGAAGATAATAGCTACATAATAGTATATACTTCCAATACTGATACACGGTTTAGACACAGCTACCATCACAGCAAAAAGTGTCCACAAAATAAAATGAACACAACGAGCTATGAAGATATGCAAATGCTCGGCGACAGTCTTTGAGATAAAATAAGATTTGAAGAAGTAAGACGTAGAATAAGAAGTAGGCAACAAAGTGAATCATGCACTTAAAGTTGTCATCGCAAACAAAAACCTATCCAAAAAAGCTAGAATGGCAGTGCACAATGGTGTTCTTCTACTGACCCTTATGTATGGAAGCGAAGTGTGGAACTGACAAAAGAAGGATGAAAGTAGAATAAATGCAGTAGAAATGAGATCTCTTAGACGAATGTGTTGATACTCTGTGTATGATAGAGTGTCGAATGAAAATATAAGAAGTGAATGCGGTGCGAATGATGGTGTTATGAACAAAATAATGAAAGGATCATTAAGATGGTTTGGACTTATGGAAAGAATGAATGAAGAAAGAATGGTAAAAAAATTATATGTTAACGATGTAAATGGAACCAGAAATAGAGGAAGACCGAGGAAAACGTGGCACGATCAAATAAATCAAACATTAAATGTCGGCCATGTGAGGAGTCAGAGAAATCGACGCACGTATGAATGTTGAGGAAGCGAGAGAAATATGTCAGGAAAGAAGAGTGTGGCAGTCCATTCGGTCCAATCCATGGCAGTCCATGCGCTCCTGTCACCCGTCAGTCTGAAGGCTACAGCTAATGAGATACTAGTCAGATCCCTGATTTGGTCGTCCTTGTGGTCGCCTTCTATCCACTTTGCCCATGATGATGAGCTTTTCAAGGTTGTCCTGATCTCTTCGGTTATGTGTCTAAAATATTTCAACACCCCCTTGAGAGCACATCCGCGAGAGTCTTGCCTTGATACCCAGTTGGTTGGGGTTTTAACATTTAACTTGTCTCTCCCATAAAATATAATACTTGTAGAAAACGGACATTTATGTAAAAAAAATAATATCACAAAAGCATTTTTCCCTTCTCTCCTAGCCGTTTCCTACATATTTGGGGTCCGCTCTTCCAATTGAACATCGCCTGGCTTCTCAGTTTTGGGCCAACCCACTCTATTTGTACTGTTCATATTAGGATAGTTTTTCTGTTTGTTGTGGTTTTTTGGTTTAACGCCCGGTTGCAACCTGTCGCCAGGATAGTGTCATTCTCGGAAGGGTTTGGAGCCGTTGTTGGTCCATGGGGGTACCTCCATCGTGATCCATATAGAGTATATGAATGGTCTTCCTAACATTTTTAAAGAAGTGGGGGTGAATATTCTCCTGCTGGATAGATTATAAGAACAAATCCATTGAGCTTATAGTGCGGTATTTACTCTGACATAAAAAAACCGTTGTTCAAATTATTGTATTAAGTGGGTACTCCGTGGTACTTAATAACATCGTAACGTTGATAAGATGGGGTCATATCTCTAAAAGCATTGCAATTTTGAATTTTATTAAGCAACTAGCTGTACCCAGTCACGTGTTGCTGTCGCTCAGTCTGGTTAAATGTAACATTAAAGGTAACATTGGTTCACCATCCGAGACCGCTGGTCCACACTCATAACCACTCTCGTCCCACTCGGTTCTGTACTCGGGTCCAACAGGCCACCCGTCCAGGACACTCCCTGTGACTGTTTCTCGTTCTCCACCCAAGATTCGACCCTTAGCCATGGCCACCCCTAACCCCTCCACACTCCTCGATACCCGGGTAGTTAGGTCCAAATGTCGGACCCACCGACAACCTCCAAAAAAAAACCCTCCTCTCACCATCAAACAATATCCAATCTCAACATCCAAGAAAAATATTTCAAACACGTGGGGGAATAATAGGTCCGAGCTGGAACCACCGAGAAAACGATAACTTTTTTTATTTATAACTAACTAACTAACTAACCATCACGCCGTCTCCCCGAAGGGGTAGGCAGAAAGAATGGACTGCCACACCTTTCTTTCCTGACATATTTCTCTCGCTTCCTCAACATTCATACATCGTGTCATGCACGCGCGTCGATTTCTCTGACTACTCACATGGCCGACATTCAATATTTGATTTATTTGATCGTGCCACGTTTTCCTTGGTCTTCCTCTATTTCTGGTACCATTTACAACATTAACATATAATTTTTTTACCATTCTTTCTTCATTCATTCTTTCCATATGTCCAAACCATCTTAATGATCCTTTCATTATTTTGTTCATGACACCATCATTCGCACCGCATTCACTTCTTATATTTTCATTCGACACTCTATCATACACAGAATACCCATGCATTTTTATTTATATAGATAAATAAAAATGCATGGGCTGCTTTATCCTATATCCTTAAGTTCAAAAGATTCGCAAACCACCTGAAGAAAAATAGACAATAAAATGGCGATAGATTAGCTACCTATCACAAGTCACGAGAATCAATATAGATTTACCCTTTACATCGATTTGGCTCGCGCTGTAATGATGTTAAGAGCGATTCAACAAAATAATAATAATAGATTTTTCAGACAGATAAAAAAGACAAATTAAAATACGAATGAAAACGTCAGTTTTCTAGAAGTTTTATTATATTTTATGGGAATGACATGTTTCGCCCTTCTAAGGCATTAATGTCTTAGAAATATTGAAGAAAGAGAACATTTGATAATGCTTGAGAAGGGCGAAACATGTCATTCCCATAAAATATAATAAAATTTCTAGAAAACTGACATTTTCATTCGTATTACATGTTTAATTTGGAGATTTTCATGATTATTCAAGAAACAATAAATAAGACAAATTTTGGTGATGGTGGGACAGAGTGAAGAGTGGCAAAGTGGGGTATATCCTTGGCTCTATCCAACGGCATTTCTCTTGGGTATGCTGGGGTATAACTCCCTCGAACTGAGGAGGGAAGAATTACTGTCCACACATTTTTTCAAACTGATTCGGGGCTCTATTGAGAACCCCTATGTTCTGGAGCAAATAGGTATTTTTGTTCCTGATAACTACCTGCGACAACGCCGACATCAATTGTTCTTTACTCCGTCACGCAGAACCAACCTGCCTTTGGTGATGCCAGTAGGAAGAGCAATTCGAACGCTGAATCTAATCATCTTGGATTTGGACATTTTCAGTGTCAGTGAGGCAGTATTCACAAAAAAAATATTGCAAATTCTGGAAAGAGTACTGCCTCACTTCCTTCCCGCTGTATATTCCTGCGGTGTATATTTTATCTTTTATGAAATGTTCATGTATTATATATATTGCTTATTTATTTATTCAATAAAGTACAGCGGAGCATAGAAGTGAAATTGAGTAGATTAAATGTGGTCTGGCACCCCCTTGTTGTTGCCGTATTTAAATGTAAGTCCCGGATGGACCGGGGACAGGCCCAGGGAGTGTACGAGCGAGGCTGATAAAAGGGCGCCGCTACGCCCTATAACAGCCTCGGGTATGTGGCGGGAACTTCTATGTTCCTATTAAAAAAAAAAAAAAAAAAAACTGCCTCACTGACGTCGACATATTTGGATTCCTTCTGATATGTATAATTATTTTGGTCTCATGTTGTTTTGTTTTATTTTGTTTTTGTAATACCGTTTTGTGTCCAAATGAGTCCCCTAAATATTTTATCGTTTGTAATGTCTTGTTTGTAATTTGTGTATAATGTGTAAATAAATAAATAAATAAATAAAGGAGATATGATAATTTTAAACATTTTTTTAAGATAGCAGACTATCGAATCTGATATTGGATATTTCGGTGTAAAGCATTTTACATGGAACCGCCGGCTAGCAGAAATGTATACATAATTTTAAAGAAGTGTGCGTTAAATCTGGTTTCCTTGATTTAGGGCACCTGGCGGGGGGAAGGGGGGCGCGGGGTCTGGAGAGGACGTTACAACGGCCTTCAGGGGCGTTGAACCCGCGGCCAGATCCCGTCATAACTCGTCAAAATTCACATCCAAACTTCGCATTCCTCTTCGTTTAACATGCACCGTTCGTTTCGAATGTACTTAACTACCCACGCCGTGATGCAGCGCTTTTCAAACTGCAGCGTATTATGGGTATACCAATGTTTCAGCAATCATAAGTCTTCATAAAGACATCAATCATGCTGAAGATGAATTGAATCCGATCTTTCATGATTTTTGTTAGCTCATATAAACCAAAATAAAAAAAAACGCCGTGGTTGGTTGTATAATGGCATAATGTTGGCATAATGACGAGCTGTACAATATTTACAAAGCTCCCAGTCTCTCCACACAGGTCAGACTGAATAGACTGAGATGGGCCGGTCACGTGCAGAGGATGCCGTCATCGCGAACCCCAAAAAGATTGCTGGAGTGGCACCCAGGTGGTAGAAGACCAATTGGACGACCAAGGCTGCGATGGGAGGATGAAGTTGGGAGAGATGGAACAATATTGTTAAGAGTGTCAGATTGGAGGGTCGAAGCGGAGGACAGGAGGAGTTGGAGGCGAAGAATACTGGAGGCTAAGGCTCGATATGGGCTGTAAGGCCATCGAAGAAGAAGAAGAAGGTTGGTTGTATAAGCCGTGGCTGGCTGCTTGCGCGACACTATATGGAGGAACAAACACATGCTATTGCGTTCGCCCCATCATGACGTATGGAATAATGGTCAGAGCCGATACCAATAGAACTAAGAACCTTCTTAGAGTAGCAGAAATGCGAACCCTACGTTCCATCGCAGGCAAAACCCTCAAGGATTGGATCAGAAATGAAACGATAACGTCTATCTGTGGTGTTGAGGACATATTAGGATGGGGAAAAAGCAGAAGGCGCTTTTGGAGAGACCACGTGGACCGCATGGAGAATACAAGAATTGCAAAAACTCTTAAAGATGAAAACCCAAGCAGCAAGAGATTACCAGGAAGGCCGCCGAAGAGATGGAAAGGTGGCTGGACGCCATTATCCCAGGACAGCCCAACGTCACAAACAGGTCTTACGACCTAAACTAAGAAGAAGAAGAAGAAGAAGAAGATATAAACCAAGGAAATCGGTCGAACTTAAGAAGCAATACTCAGCGTTTATTTATTTATTGATTGTATACACAACAAATGTATAACATTTTAACGACTCATAGGGACACAT
Source organism: Lepidostoma basale (assembly GCA_022606425.2). Classification (NCBI taxonomy): domain Eukaryota; kingdom Metazoa; phylum Arthropoda; class Insecta; order Trichoptera; family Lepidostomatidae; genus Lepidostoma; species Lepidostoma basale. Next base: position 183,796 of record JAHDVF020001328.1, on the reverse strand, counting down.
AGATGGTTAACAAAAATAAAAAAATAAGATTTAACAAGTCAGTAGATTTTCATATTTGATAGCAATATGTTTATGTGATCTTGGGTATATCCGTGTATCTCGGCATCTTCTCGACCGGCGTTACACGTTCTACGTTCCATCGCAGGCAAAACATTCTAGGATTGTATCAGAAATGAAACGATAAGGTCTGTCTGTGGTGTTCAAGACATAGTGAGATGGGGAAGAAGCAGAAGGCGCTTTTGGAGAGACCACGTGGACCGCATGGAGAATACAAGAATTTCAAAAACTCTTAAAGATGAAAACCCAGGCAGCAAGAGATTACCAGGAAGGCCGCTAAAGAGATGGAGAGATGGCTGGGCATCATCATCCCAGGACAGCCCACCGTCACAAACAGGTCTCAAGACCTAAACTAAGAGGATGAAGAATAAGATAATATATTCCCAATGGAGCCCCGAATCAATTTGAAATATATGTCGCTGTTGGATACAACCAAGAATATATTCCACGCTCTCTTTCAGGTAGAGGGTATTCAAGAATGCCTTCGCAGAAATACATGGTCAATAATACTTTGAGAATCAGCGTTTATAAGATTTAAAAAAAACTTACATTCCAAGTGTACAATGTACAAACAACCATCATGAGATGTCGTTATGAGCGTGAGTTTAACACTGAAGTTGTGTGCTTTTTGTTAAAGCGTTCGTGTGTGATGCGATACCCATACAAATTACACCAATTTACCCATCACAGTGTAAACGGGTGAGGTACGAAGATTTACTACCGGTTTACGATTGGGATGTGAGTTATTTCTTTAGGGCGGTGAAGGTCGTTACTGCAGGTCAAAGAACTTTTGACCAACTATCGAAAATGTCTTCCTTGCAGTGTTTTTCGCATAACGATAAATAATTCAAATGTTGTTCATCTTTGAAGCATCATAAAAGAACACGTTGTTGGTCAGATATCTGCTCTATTTCATGTTGTGTCAGGTAACATCAAGATTGGCCATTTTCCTCTACATATTCCTAGTCATCTCTTCACTGCTGGATGTAGGCCTATTCAAACATTCTCCATTTTCCTCTATCCTGCGCGACTGTCATTCATCTTCTTCCCACGGCTAGAATAAAATTTTCAGTCCATATTTTTTAGGGTCGACCGATGGGTATGAGGTTGGCCATAAAGCCTATCTATCCTAGTCTGCCTAAAACTGTTCCTTTGCAGCTCCAAGGTTACAGTTTTTTCACACACATCTTCCAGTGAATCCATATTTAAAGGCTTTATCTTATTGAATTTATTCCTGTCCACTCCTGGACAAAGGTCTCTCTCGTTTACTTCCGTCCCACTATGTCTTGTGTAGACTGCATCCAGGTTATGTCGAAGTGTGTTCAGGTCATTCTTCCACAGTAGATGCTATCGCCCTGCCCGCTTTGCCGTCCACAGACTCATGCCAAGAAGACTGCTAACTTGTGAGACCATGAACGGCAAAGACTTACAACAGTAGCACCAGCAGTGGCGGTACTCCCATAGAAGCTCAGAAGCCCGGCTTGCGTAAGAAATTTTGAATCAAAACCTCTCCTGGCTTACAGAGGTTCAGCTCTTGAGGATGGGAACATTGTTGGAAGGTGATTTGGTGAGTTGTTGGTTTATGGAGGGACATGATTACTTAGATATGGGGTTTTGATTTAAAATTTCTTACGCAAGCCGGACTTCTAGGCTTCTTTGGGAGTACTGCCATTGAGCACCAAGTATGACTGCCACAACGAAGATCCCGGGTTTAATTACCGGCAATGAGAGTGCGATTCTTACACTGGCCTTGGTCTGGTGTAGAATTAGTAGCAACAGATATGACTGCCACACCGAAGATCCTGGGTTTAATTCCCGGCGATGATAGTGTGATTCTCACACTGGCTTTGGTCTGAATTCACGTGACAAGTAAAAAGATTAGCTATCACATGTCATGAGAATCCTTGCACTTGTTTTATCCTTGCACCGATTTGGCTCACGCTGTGATGATGTAAAGAGGTACAATAAATAAAATCAATCTTCATCTTCTTTGATGGCCCTACAGCCCATATCGAGCCTTAGCCTCCAGTATTCTTCGCCTCCAACTCATCCTGTCCTCCGCTTCGACCCTCCAATCTGACACTCGTAACAATTTCGCCCCGTCTCTCCCAACTTCATCCTTCCATCGCAGCCTTGGTCGTCCAATTGGTCTTCTACCACCTGGATGCCACTCCAGCAATCTTTTTGGGGTTCGCGATGACGGCATCCTCTGCACGTGTCCGGCCCATCTCAGTCTATTCAGTCTGACCTGTGTGGAGAGACTGGGAGCTTTGTAAATGTGATCAGCTCGTCATTATGCCGCACTCTCCAGCCTTCAGCGTCATTCACAGGTCCCAGAATTCTGCGCTGCACCCTTCTCTCAAAAGTATCCAGTCGCTCTGCGGATTTCGCGGTCATAAAGGATATTAGATTTTATTATAAAGTCCAGGATTGAATCCAAGTTCCCTGGATCAGGAGTCAACTGTTCTGTCCCCTAGACCACAAGCAACTGTATTTTTGTGCCGCTAGCCAGTAAATATTTATCGATTCGTGTGATAAATCATTAATTGCGCTTAATTGTCAAATACGGCGGTAGTCGAACCCGTGACCTCGAACTTTGAGCATGTAATTCTACGGCTGTCCGCGCTTCAGGTATGACATATTTGTGCGAAATCGTGAGGTTGGTTATGCCCAAACTAGTTTCAGCAAACCGCTTCGTATAAATGGTAATAATTCATATTGTAATAGTCCACGCTACTCGACTGGAAGCGGGTTTGAAATTTTACTATTTCGCTTAGAAATTCAAATGAAAACATATTAAATTGTAATATAATATCATTATAACTGGATTTTGTTTTATATAGGTTGTTTTTTTTAGAGGTTTGGTTTTTAAACTGGTAACATTGTTTCTACAGACTTTCAATTTGACAATTAATAATTGATTTGTTGTCAGTACGTTTTGCCATTTACCCAATTGTTCGATAAAGTTGTTGAAAATTGGACGATTGCGCTTCATTCGAGAGCTCGAAATATGCCAGAAATTATATTTAAACAATAATGGCATAAAATTATCTATTAAATAAAGCCAATATCATAGACATTAACATTACATTAATGTTTTTTTTTCATTTTGTATTTGTATACCTCTAAAAAACCACCCTTTATATAACTATGTGTATAAGGGTGTTTTTTTTTAAGAGGTATACAAATTCAAAATGAAAAAAAAAACCAGTAAAATGATGGTAATGTCTTATGATATTGGCTTTATTTAATAGATAATTTTATGCCATTATTGGCAAAATATGATTTCGGGCATATGAGCGCCACGGCTAGCTTGAATGAAGCGCAATCGTGAAGTCCAATTTTTGACAACTATATCAAATCAAATCAGTTTATTAACTCAAAAGACATTACAAACAGGAAAATATTTAAGGCAGGTCTATTAAGTACAGGTAAAATATTATAAAAATACAACAAAGTACCAGGAACGCATTAGAGATGGTTCGACATTAGGAAGACAAGATACTTTCTAAAGTCAAGAGTATTTGTCCCCTGAACGTACCTTCACTAATATGATAGACGTCGATCTCCGAGCAGACCGCGTTCAGCAGACTAATTCATCTTCCCACCGGTGTCACCAGAGGCAGACTGGTTCTGGTGGCCGGTTGGTAAACAATCTGTGCTGTCGCTGTCGGAGAAATCTATCAGGGACAAAAAGACCAACACCCTCTAGCACGGCCGAGTTCTCGAAATATCCCCTGATTAATTTAAAGAAATGGGTTATGAGATGCACATCTCTTCGAAGCTGTAAAGAATTGGTTCCGAGCATTCCTAAAAGAAATGCCGTGGGATAGAGCCACGGATAACTACCATACTCCCTCATGTGGAGATACCTCAGAATTTTTTTCTGAACTCTATCCAGCATAACGGAATATCTCGCCTCGTGAGGACTCCATATCACAGAACCACTTTCAAGTCTGCTCCGAACCAACGCGTTGTATAGGACTCTGAGCACATTGGGATTTCTGAAAACTCTTCCGGTCCGAATGATGAAGCCCAATATCCTCAGTGCAATGTCACAAATCCTCTCGATATGTGCACGAATAGTCAGCCTACTCTCATAAATGATCCCTAGATCCTTCATCGTAGATACGTGTGTTAGTTGCTGGTTGTTTATTGTGTGATACACAGTTCTCAATGCTCTAGTAAACGATAGCATAGCGCACTTAGAGACATATCGAGCAACTGGGTGAAATGGCAAAACGTCCTGACAACAAATCAACTGGCAACTGTCAAATTGACAGCCTCAAAAACCAAACCTATAAAAAAAACACCCTATATCACTAAGAATCATAATTTTAATCCCGTTGTTTACTAAATTGTCGCGACAGCTGTTTCGCTAACCAATGTTAGCATCATCAGGTGTTAATGGCTATTCATATTACATAATTTATAAAAGAAAAGTATTGTAATACTGCCGAGCATTCGAATGATATTAATGTTAAAAATAACAAGAAAAGACATTGTTACTTCGAAGTATTATTCAACATACCTGTATTCTCATTTATAATAGTCGTAGTGTCCTTCTTTCATTAACAACCTAATATATACAATATTTACCTGTATTCTTAAGGTTGATCACAGACTTAACTCGACTTAATTTTTACCGTTACTCTTAAAATGTTCATAAAAGGTGGGCCACACTGTTTTAAACCAGCTCTGCACGTCGGTCTCCACCGGCGGTTTAAAACTGTGTAGACACTTGTTTGAAACCAAAATTCGTTTGACCTTCAACAAACTTTGTGGACGGATGCGCGTTTAAACACGCATTCCACATGTGGAGAGCTTGTTTACAACAGTGTGTGGACGCTACACCAACCGTGGGCTCCACAGCTCTCCACCAAGGTCAGCCCTGTGGAGAGTTTGTTTCAAACAGTGTGGCACGGCCTAAGTAAACTGTCTGTATTTAAAAAAAAAATATTGGAATTTATTCCGTTTATAAGAAAATAAAAAGATGAGCTGTAGAGCCATCAATAAGGAAATGAGTGGTCATCAGGATTGAAACTAAGTCTTCTGAAACAGGAACCAAGTGTTTTGACTTCTAGACCACCATATTAATATATAAAATAAAAATAAAACATGCATATTATGAAAGTTATTCGAGATCAGCGAAATCAATCATCACATTTCGTTTTATTATAATGTTTCAAATAATCATATATACATATTATGCATTATAAATTACACAATAGTGGTTTGGTAACTGTGAGTGATATATAATTCAATAATCGCTCAATGTTCACTCCGCATTCACAAGTTCTCAAACTTTTTTAGCTTACCACAAAATTGAAGGAAAAATAACTATCTATTTTCACACATAAACTACTTCTTCTTCTTCACTTTTGGTAGACTCAGGAGTCTGTCATTTCAGGCGGGTTCTCTTGAGACGCTGAACTCCAGCTTTCTCTCCACCGTTTCGGGGGTCTTCCTGGTCGGCGTTGTCCGTTTGGCGTTCCATGGAGAGCTATGTGTGGTATCCTTTTTGAGCTCATCCTTTCTACATGTTGATGCCAGTATCGCCGTCTTAAACTTAAACTACACAAACAAAAAATGTATTCTCTGACATATTTAAATAAAGGAATCCTTTTTTCGGATTAGAATTAAATTGAATATTTCATTATAAATAGGTGCCTTCGCTCAATATTCAAGATCTTTTGGCCCCAAACAGTGTCAAATGCTGTTCTCTGGACCATGGTAGGCGAAAAGCCAATTAGAGAACAAGTCGCTAGACGCAAATGGCAGTGGATCGGTCACACTCTGAGATGGAACTCAGCCTGCATCGCTCAGGGCGCACTAGACTGGTCCCCTATGGGGGGAAAGAGGAAGCGAGGCAGACCTAAAGCCACCTGGAGAAGAGCCCTGCAGGATGAGGTTAAAGCAGCAGGCCTCACTTGGGATGATGTTAGGTATTAGGTATGCGATGGAGTCGGGTGGAGAAGGTTTCTTGAGGCCCTATGCACCACGGAGGTGTGACAGGACAAAAAGAAGAAGAATAAGAGATATGTTTATATAATATAATACTTAAATAAAACGATGTATTTTATAAATATTTCCAGTTTTTATCTAGGTGTTGGTGTGCAGCAAAGTCTTCGATTTCGTCTTCCACTGCGTTCGGTCTTCTGCAGCCCCGTTCAACTCAACAAATGAGACGTAGTTCATGTCAGCGCACACCTGTTCCAGATATTCCCGTCGGAGGCGCCTTCTATAGTTTATCTTGCAGGAGACCCTCATTGGATCATCATCATCATCAGCCCATAGTCATCCAGTGCTGGACATAGGCCTTCCTCCCCGACTTCCACAACTCTCTGTCCTTCGCCACTCTGCGATATTGACCTTCTGCCACTCGCTTGGTGTCATCAGACCATCTTGCTTGTAGCCTGCCAGGAGTTTTTTGGCCGGTTCTCGGTTGTCACTTCATGGTGCGTCTGGTCCAATGATCATCCGCTGTCCACTTGGCCCAATTCCACTTCAGCGAGGGAATTTTGCACGCTACGTCGGCGACTTTGATCCTATCTCTAATGCATTCGTTTCGCTTCCTGTCTCATGGCATAATATATGCGATCTATCGGGCTCGCTTCTATGAAATGGATTTGACTAGATTTTACATTTTGGTAAGTCATTCGTAGTCGACCTAGAAGAGTTATATTAATTCTACAAAATCTATATTTAAAACGCAAATTCGCAAGTTTTTCTGATTAACTTGATTGCTTTAAAATTGTGACAAAATCATTCTGTCATTGGATATCGCACGCTTTGGGAAACACTGGAGGCGGATTAATTTGCCTTTCTCGAAATCAGATGACAGATCTGATTTAAGAAAGGTTCGGAAGCAGAACTTGATTGATTTATGTATAGGAAACCTTTTATTTTTAGTGATAACAAAAAAATAACAAGTTTCGCTTATCACCTGTACTAACTGTACAGTTATGCAACTTTATTACAGTTAGAAATAACTTCTCCGTCTACTGTGTTACATATCTGATACATCAAAGATCTTTGATTACTAACAATAAGCTTCTTCTTCTTCCTTGTTGTAGACCTATGTGGTCTGTACTCCAGTGTTGCTCCTCCTGTGAGGTGACTTCCAGCTGTCCGTCCATCTTTTAGGAGGTCTTCCACGAGGACAAGTCCCATGAGGCTGATTATGTAGTGCAATATAGGGGAGTCTGGTGGTGTCCATTCTTTGAACATGACCGTACCAGTCCCATTTTCGCCGCCTCTCCATCTTATAATATCCTCAACCTTACATATCTCCCATATTCCGATGTTCCTTACGCGATCTTTCAGTGTCACAATAATCATATGTTAAACCGATTCAAAACAGATTTTTGTAAACATATTTCACGGTTCAAGCAATGCTTTATAAATATCCTTCTGCTTATCGCACCAACTACGCTCAAAGCGCCCTACTGTACTCAATATGTGACTGTATACTCAATGTACTCAATATGTGAAGAATAAGACATTAATTGTTTTTTCTTTATTTACAATGTACATACTTCTACCATGAAATTTCTTCTTCTTCTTTTTCCTCTTTTAATAGATATGTGAATCTGTTTTTATGGCGCCGAGGTCTCCTAGGACACAGAACTCCAACCATCTCTTCGCAGGTCTTCCGGGTTGGCGAGTTCACATTGGCACGTGCTTGGGGGAGTCTATCGTCGCGCATTCGTTCTACGTGGTCTTCTTTTCCTGCCCCAATTGACAATATCTTCGGTATCGTAGGTCTCACGTAATACTGTGTTCACGGAAACTCGGTCCAATGTCGGTCCCAAGTGGGTTGTCGAGTAAGGTTAGCAGCCTGCCTGACGTAAAAAAAAGCTACCACGCTCATAGAAGCAGAGAGGAAGCCTTGGACACATGAAATTTCAAATAACAATAATAATTTTTCATAAATATTATATTATATAAACGTCTTATTTTTTATCACCTAATGGACTTGATAGGAAACAAATCACAATCGAATTATATAAATTGAAATACATTAATTAAAATTGTTTACGTAACGCCTTCAGCCACTTGCCTCTGTCTGAGCCGTCTGGACACAGCGTAACCTTTAGACGACCCCTGACTATTGCAGCACGAGGCACCTGGACCAGATACGATCCGTCCCTCCTTCGAGACAGCCGCCTCCTGCTCTCCGCCCTCCCGGCTAGGACATCTGACCACCTTTCCTTACTTTCTGCAGTCACGATATCTCACATTCCTTCTTCATTATGTTATTTCCAAATACAACTAAGAAAAGTATATCAACCCAGTGGACTTGTGGGTTTTGGAAGTTTAACATGTTTTAATGTAATAAAAACAAAAAAAAAATATTCAAAATTTCTTTATTATTATGTTCGTAGTGTGTCATATCACCAGAAGATGGCAGCAAGCTGCCGAAACCGATCGAACATAAACACAAGTGGAAGCAAAATAAATACATACTAATAAAGAAATTTTTAATATATATTTTTTTTGTTTTCATTATTTAAAATGAACTTTTACCAAGAAATTTCAATTAAAAACAATAATTATGTTTTAATGTTTAAAAAATGCGGAATAATCGAATATTGAATGTCGGTCACGTGAGGAGTCGGAGAAATTAACGAGCGTGTATGACACACGACGTATGAATTTTCAAATCAAATGAAATGAAATCAGTTTATTAATTCAAAAGACATTACAAACAGCAAAATGTTTAAGGCATCTATTAAGTACAGGTAACATTTTATAAAAATACACCTTAATACCAGGAACACATTATAGATGGTTCGATATTAGGAAGAGGAAACGATAGAAGTATGTCAGGACCGAAAAGTGTGATACTCCATTATTTCCGCCTACCCCTTCGTGGAGACTGCGCGATGGTTAGTTAGTTAGTTAGTTAAAATGCGGAAATAAATACGAATTCTTAAAATGTATACTGGGTTTTGACGCCGAGTGTTATGGCACGAGTCAAGAGTGTGATGCAATTTCAGAAAGTCACAGCTAACAATAATCCGAGGCAAAAAGTGCCCCCAATACTTGTATCACCTCACTTATGCCTCTGTTCTCCTGGGCGCTCAGCTCCAAGCTTGCCTTTTGTAGCTCACTATTTCACTTAGCGCTATTTATTAGTAGCACATAAACGGACGTCAAAACACAATATCAACATTATTATTTAATTATTGCAAATCGTGAAAAAGGTATTATATTATTTCCATTTTTTTAAAATCAATACAACTTCGAATACGAATAATAATAATAATAATAATCCGTAATATTAATGAAAACAGGAGGAAAAAGGTGGTACATATAAATACTCCAGTATAATATAATAACAATTCTAGAAAATTATTATTTTCTTCAATGATAAATGAAACTTATAATTGATGCAATTATTTCATAGTCCATTGTTTTGGCCAAAACACTATGATACCTTAACATTTTAAACTGTTAAATTAAAGAATTTTGTTTTTGTATCACAATTATGAATGTGTTAATATAAAATACAATTGTGATACAAAAACAAAGTTCTTAAATTTAACAGTTTGCAATTATTTCAAATAAAAAAATATGTGTAATTAATTTATAATAATATTTTTTTTTAGATTTGTGATTTTTTTAAATTTCTAGTTATTTATAATGAAAACCCCAAAAGCTAACGTATAATTTTATTACATAATGGCATAGGATCCCAACCTTTTTCTAAAAAGAAAATAGTCAATTCCATCCTTCATAATAAATAAAAAACTTACTCCCATTCTTGAATTTTAAAATGTAATTATATATTTTTTGGATTATTGGGTCAGAGCCAACTTTATCAAACAGTGGGCTTCCATATTAGGTGTGATATACTGTATTCTACACAATTTAAGTATAAAACGAAATAGATAAATTAGCAAAGTTTTATGTTTGGAGTTTCATGGCATCGAATAGTTTTGAATGTTTAGGTTCAATGCGCTTTAAAATATAAGAATATTATTTTCTATTAATTGTTTCTTGAACAGTGAAATAAAAATATTCACTTACGCAGCCCCAATCTGGGGCTTAGCAGCTTCGAGTCACATAAGAAAACTCCAAATCCTGGAAAATAAGGCTATCCGTTTATTTGCACCTAGTATCGGGAATCCCGATGATAAATGAATTCATTCTGAAACTTGCCGAACGTTTTTACAAAGGACTCCCTTCACGTCCTAACCCCACAATAAAATACCCCTCAAATTAGGACCCTAACACCTCCGGTCATCACAAGCGCCCAAAATCGATCGAACACTCCGGGCCACATATCATGCCCCCGCATAAACCAATAACCCAAGAAATCACCTTCCAACAATGTTCATATCAAACGTAAGAGGAATAGCCACACGAGCTGAACTTCTGCAAGTCAGAAGATCCAAGTCCATATTAAAGAATTAATACGAATGAAAACGTTTGTTGTCTAAAAGTCTTATTGTAATGTATGTGAATAACATGTTTCGCCTGTCTAAGGCATTGTAAAATGTTTCTCTTCTTCTTCAAGTGCCCTGTCGGGTCCCCCCAACGTTGACGATCACCTCGGCGAACCTGTCTCTGTCCTGCGCCGCTCGGAACAGCTCCTCCACACTTCGGATGCCGGTCCACTCCCTCACGTTTTACAGCCAGGACATTTGTCTTCTTCCGGGCCCTCGGCGCCCCTCAATTTTCCCCTCCAATATCAGTTGGAGAAGGTGGTACTTTTCCCCATCCAGTATATGACCCAGATGTGAAATCTTTCGAACCTTGATAGTTGATAACAGTTCCCTGTCAATTCTAGCTCGCCTCAGGACTTCGGTATTGGTAACCACGTCTGTCCAGGGAACTCTGAGTTACATTTCAAATGCTTCCAGTATAATAATACGCAATTTGTAAAGTAAAATGTTTGATAAATTATAATTCAACTTCTATAAAACAGATGTTTTCATTCGTATCAAAATTATTTTCAATTATTTTTACATTTATTTCATTTTTACTATTATTTCTTACTCGTGTATGTGCTATTACTTTTTCTGTTAACACTATCGTATGACTGACTTTTGACATTAATAATTTCTAGTGAAATGTGAATTCCAATCGCATTATTAAATATATACACAATGTGTTCCGGAACAAATCTTACTTTTTGAATAGGGAGGGGTTTCCATATTTTTGAACTAGATACATAAAACTATTGCAACATACTCGTAAATATCTATATAAAGTAATAGATATTGCATTCCCATATTACAATGAAACAGTTTTCCAAGCACTTTTAAATGTAAATAAATTTTGCATTAAGAAATAATGCAAAACACTGGTGTAGTTGTATAGGGAAAAAGTCGCTTAAGTGGTGTGTGTGAGTATTGATATTTGATGGTATACAAACCAAAAATTGCCGTTCACAAATGAGTTTTCTAGAGTTCAAGAAAATAATAGGCAGAAGAAAGATTAGAGCAGAATAAATTCGGTACAGATAAGATCCATTAGACGTATGTGTGGTAAAATGATGTACGACAGAATTTGAAATGTTTTTATTATTATTATTGTTATTATTTTGTTGAATCGCTCTTTACATCATGACGGCATGAGATTTTATTGTCACGTGAATTCTACACCAGACCAAAGACAGTGTGACAATCACTCTGCCCTCGCCGGGAATCGAACCGGGAACCTTCGGGGTGGCAGTCAATGCACTTACCACTCGGCCACGAAGGTCGTCAGAAAGGAAAGTAAAATGGAAGAGCGTACGATGATTAAAATTATGAAAGGATAACTGAGTTGGTTTGAACAATTAGAACGCATGGTCGAAAAAAGATGGTTAAGAAAGTATATATTAACAGTGTGAATGGAGTACGTGGTCGAGGAAGACCGAGGAAAACATGGCATCACCAAATTAATCAAGTTTAAAAGTCGGCCATGTTAGAAGTCGGAAGAATCGATGTACGTGTTTGACTCGCTTTACGAACGTGAAGGAATCTAGGGCATGTCAGGATAAAGAAGTGTGGCGGTCCATTCTATCTGCCTACCTTTCCAGGGAAACGACGTGATGGTTTGTTTGTTTGGTATACTGAATAACTGAAAAATAATTAAAAATTATTTGACTATTACAAATTGCGTATTATTTATTAATTTATTTTCTTTTCGGTTCAGTTATCAAAAAAAATTTCTAGATTAAAATAAAACAATGTCAGAATTTTCTAACCTCTTATGATATACAGAGGTTAGTTTTATTTTTATTTTCTTACAAAAAGACAAATAATTAAACATTTATCACAGAAAATATTACACATAGCATTCATATATACTCGTACAATATATACCAATATAAAAAAAAACGATATTTATAAAATACTTATAGACTTGTCAGGGTAGGTACTTAATTGAATAGATTTTGTTACAAGTAAAAAATAAATAATATCTGTTTAAATATTTATTGAAATGTTTAACTCCATATCAAATATTAACTATTTATTTATGGAACGAATGGATGAGAGTAGAATGGTTAAAAAGTTGTACACAAGCAGCGTGAGTGGGAAAAGAAGCCGAGGACGACCGAGGAAAATGGCATGACCAAATTAATCAATTACTAAAAGGCGGCCACATTCGAAGTCGGAACAATCGACGTGCGTGCATGGTACGATGAATGAATGTAGAGGAAGCCCGAGAGGTATGCCAGGACAGGCCAGTGTGGCGATCCATCCTCTCTGCCTACCCCTCCGGGGAAATGGCGTGATGGTTAGTTAGTTAGTTAGTTTATTTTTACGTCCATTTTCTAAAAAAATATTATGTTTTATGATAGTAAGTATTTTCAATCAAATGTTTGATGATGCAAGGCGACATGTAAATCTCATAAAATTCTATGACACTTTTAGAACTCGAGCATTTCATTTATATAAAATTAAACATCGTAAATATTATGAACACATTTACCAAACATGCTTTTTATGATTTAAAACATTGTTATTTCATATTTTGAGTTTGATGATCCCGCCAAATTTCGAAGGCTTTTACACTCGAAACATGACGAGAAAAATAAAATCTTCACCGAAATAAACAGTGTATTATTTCATAAAAAAATCTTAATCCCATAGTATTAACCCCTTAAGTATATCGAAAAGCTAATATACGAGTATTTAAAAAATCTTGTACAGGTTTGCTTCCATTATTTATACAACATATATTAATAAAAATATTTGAAACACGTATTTTTAAAAGTTTAATTTGAATACTTAGATTTTAAACCTAACCATCTTAATACCCACATGAAGAATAATAGATCATTTATTGTTTAATTATATAAATATCCATTGAAAAAATTCAAAAGATCTTAGAAAAGTCAATTTATATATAATTATAACTCGTTTAGTATCAAATGTATTCTACGAATGACCGTGGTATAATGAATAAGCATTGAAAATTTAGTCGCGATCAGTTCGTATTTATGGAAATATTTGGGCACACAATAACACACATTACCTTTTATTTATATAGATTTGATAAAGATCGAGGATAAATAAATTGTTAAGACTTAAATATATCAAATTAAGGCATCCAGAGGTTTCCCTCTATCTGTCATAAGGAGACAGTTGTAGTGATGAAGTGGTAATAAAATCCAACTCACAACTGTAACGGTCTCCCGAAGTTCAGATAAAGGAAAGCTGTAGATTGATTGTATCTCAATAGAGCCGAAGACGTAAATTGTTTTTTGGAAACAGAAAATGGTGGTCGAGGCGTTTACAGGACTTATGACCTGTCATTGGTTGGGTTAAGCGATTACTTTATGTTCACAACATTCCCCATTTCGCCCTTCTTACGAACACACCACATCTGAGAAATTTTTGGAAGTTGTATATATGCCCGCAATGGGTAAAATCCAGTATTTGTCTACAAATATTGGTAACATTCAAGAAGTAGATTCTTAAATGAGATAATACCCAAGTTGACCCTACCTCCAGGACACGAATGGTGGAAACCTAGAGGACCTGAACCTAATGGTTACACCCTTAGATCCATAATATGGCAAGATGGGATATCCTTCAGGGCGGTATAATGCTCTTCATCTGTGACATGTAGCAATCCATGCTGCACATAACGATTTGCCCTTGCTATCTTGTGTCACATGCAAGTAAGAGGTCTGGTCAGTGCGATTCAGCTGGTGGACTTCTGGGCTGACTTAATTTGATCGAGTTGCCTTGACACGACGAGGAAGAAGAAAACTTAAAAAAATTAACATACATTTATTTATTTATAATGATATTTACATATTGATGCCATTAAGAGTAAGATAAGAATCTATAAAGCATGCGTAAGACCAATAAAAAACATATGGCGTCGAAGCAAGGGCAGACACAGTAAGGACCAAACAAGTTTTGAGGACTTCCGAAATGAAGACACTGAGGACGATAGCAGGCAAGACACTGAGAGAACGCGTGAGGAACACCACAGAATATGAGAGATATGTGAGGTTAAGGATATTTTAAAATGGAGCAGACAGCGAAGAAGGGACTGGTACGGTCATGTTCAAAGAATGGACATCACTAGACTCCCCTTTATTGCATTTCATAATCAGCCTCATGGTACTCGTCCTCGTGGAAGACCTTCTAAAAGATGGAAGGACAGCTGGGAATCTACCTCACAGGAGGAGCAACACTCTGGAGAACATACCACATAGGTCTACAATAAAGAAGAAGAAGAAGATATTACATATACATATTCACAAAAATATTTTATTACATGGCCAGATGATTTGTTATAACATTTTGTGTCGTAATTAATACTAACGAAAAGTCTGTTTTCTAAAAGTTTTATTATAATTTATAGGAATGATATGTTTCGCCTTTCTAAAGCATTATCAAATATCTAAGTAATTGACATTTGATAATGCCTTAGAAAGGCGAAACACGTCATTCCCATAAATATTAATAAAATTCTAAGAAAACAGACTTTTTCATTCGTATTAATAATTATTTAATACGGAGTTTTATATCATTGTTCAAGAAACAATAAATATAAACATTATGTGTCGTGTTCGGTTTACTTGGGTAATATAAGGTTAGGTTAGGTTAGATGATGTGATAATATATAAGTAACGATTGTTTAGATTAGGTTAGGTTACGTTATGCTATGATTAGGTGACGTCATGTAAGATAAGTAGAGTTTGGTTTTGTCATTCATATTATATAAGATAAGGTGATGTAAGGTAGGTTTATTTCATTATGAAATATAAAATAATATTTGGTTTATATTCTTTAGGGGTAAAAATTTAAAGATTCATTTTAGAATTATATATAAAATTTTTCTTTAGGCTAGGTTATATAACCTTATGATAAAAAATATTGTATAAAAATCTGAATTGATATTATATGGTTTATAAAGTTTTAGTAAATATGTATATAAAATTGACCATTTTCAATCCGAATACGTCTTATTTTATTATTTTTGCTTATAGTTTACAAATCAGTCAAAAATAAAAATTAATATAAAAAAGTCGAAACTCGGAGACTATGCGACTTTTAATTCAATCCCAAAATATTATAAAAAAAATATACAAAAGCAAAATAATTTAATTAACAGCAAATATATTTTCTATGGATATCTATATATTATTTGAACTCAAGTTTAAAAAAAAATATATAACATTTCGTTTTTTTTCCATGGGGATTCGGTCACATTTTTTCTACCTATGTTAAAAATTCATTTTTCAAAACACTCCTGACACTACTAAGAGCAAAATGTATTTTTTTCAGACAAATTGGTACAGCAGTTTATGAGAACATAGGGCACACACATACGAACATTACTTATTATTTATATATAATATATATAAAAACTAGTAATTTTCTACTCTTATCCTTACTTCTAACTTATTTAAAGAATAAAATATTATTTATCGTATCCCTGTTCTCTTTGGTTCTCACTTTCACAATTCCATCTTCTCGTTTTGTTTCTTACCACTCTTAACGTAACATTTCAAATTATAAAAATACATATTAAAAACGACAAGAAATTTAAGTCTACAAATACAAAAACACACCCCCAACCGCCCAAATTGCCTAAAATCGATCCTCCTTCAGAGAAACACTCCAAGCCACACAAATCAAGCCCACGCATAAACCAACAGCCCACCAAATCACCATTTCAACAATGTTCCTATCAGACGTGAGAGGAATAGCCACAAGAGCTGAACTTCGGTAGGCCAGAAGATCAAAGTTCAAGTCCAAGACATTTAACTTAATCTATTGTGGAATGTGATTTTTTTCATAAAAAAGTACATATGTACATTCAAAACCATCCACGAATTAGTTGTGCAGAGATTATATACATAAAATAGACACTGAGAATGGTAGCTTGCAAGACACTAAGAGATCGCGTGAGGAACACCAGAATAAGAGAGATACTCGTATGTGAGGCTGAGGATATTATACGATGGAGTAGACAGCGAAGGAGGGACTGTTTCAGCCATGTCCAGAAAATGGACACTACCAGACTCCTCTGTATTTCACTACATAATAACCTCACGGGACTTGTCCTCGTGGAAGACTTCCTAAAATATGGAAAGACAGCTGGAAATTCATCTCACAGGAGGAGCAACCCTCTGGAGAATAGACCACATTTTTCTATGGCAAGGAAGAAGAAATAGAAGAATATAATATAAAACAATTATCCATATGCCTTGTCTTTTTCGTGCCAATCAAACAGCATGTCGTTTTTACCATGTCGATTATTTTATTTTTAATATTCGAATCATTTTTTCATTGGTCGTCTCCGACCTATTGATCTATTGACGTTTTCAAGAATATTATTCTTGTGCCAGTTCCAAGTTTTCAATTCGAAGGGGCTGATAACAAGGTTTCCATCAATACACTGCACGTAAAATACATCTAATATGCTAAGTAGTTAAAAATACACTCACACATTTAATTAATTTTAAAAAACTTTTACATTGACACATTAAATATTTATTATATTGTTAATATAATTCTAACTTATTGATATGATAAAATGGAATGTACACGAAATAATTTAAATTAAGAAGAGTTAGAAATACAAACTTTTTTATTTATTATATGATATTGAATAACTTTAATTAAAATTCGTTTGTTTTCTTTTAAACCTACTTGAAACATTAAATTTAAATTCTTATGTATTACATAGGACGCATGTAAAGTCGAACGGAAACGATTCAGGAATCTAAACTTGTCATCTCTTGTTTTGCAACTTCAATTAAGTAAATATATGGTATTGACTTTTTTAATTGTCATATCTGTTGGCTATTGTATTGAAACATGTTTATTTCATTTCTGCATATACAAGTATTTTTTAAAGTTAGATTATTTTACGAGTAAGTTATAAATACAATAAGTAAGCATGATAATAAATATACCTACATACAATTACCAAATTTAATGAAACTTCCCTCAAATCGACGAATGTACAAATTTTGAAAAAACTTAATTTATGTTATAATTTTATAGAATATTGAATAGAGTTCATTTATCTACCTCAAATTTTGATCAAATCGTCCCATCCGGAACAAACGTGAAATATTTATTTCAATTTAACCTACAGTTATAATAATAAATCTACTGAACGAAAACAATATAAAAAAATAACGTTGTTTCCAAATCGTGATAATATTTTATGAATTCAAAATGTTACTATCATAAATTCTCAGATTAGAACTGGTTGTAGTTTTACCATATTAAGGAGACGGGAGACGGGAGACGGGAGACGGGAGACGGGAGACGGGAGACGGGAGACGGGAGACGGGAGACGGGAGACGGGAGACGGGAGACGGGAGACGGGAGAAGGGAGACGGGAGACGGGAGACGGGAGACAGAGACAGGAGACAGGGAGACAGGAGACGGGGCAGGGGGGCAGGAGACAGGAGACAGGAGACAGGGAGACAGGAGACAGGGACAGGAAGACAGGGGGCAGGGCCCAGGAGACAGGGGCAGGAGACAGAGGGAGACAGGGGAGACGGGAGACGGGAGACGGGAGACGGGAGACGGGAGACGGGAGACGGGAGACGGGAGACGGGAGACGGGAGACGGGAGACGGGAGACGGGAGACGGGGTATGGTAGTTGTAAAACGACAAATAACATTTATGTTATTTGTAATGAGATCATTATTTAGCGGGGTTCGTAGGTTTATAGCTTGCAGTCCAGGGAGTAAGACGTGTCAATAGTTGAAATGAAGGCGTCTTGCTGGTGATTGCGGTGCGGGCCAACTATACACGTGATGTTCTTGTGAGACGACGTTCGAGAACTTTCAGTATCTAAAACAAATACATTTTACTTGTTGTTAGAAAGGTAGAATAACCATTGCACATTACAAAACGTTTCGTCACATGTTTCAACTATATAGGCAAATCAGTTTAACGTTATTCAATCACAGAAACCTAAAAATATCATTTCAGAATTACAAACTATTAAACTCCGTCATTTACACTCACCTGTCGTAATACAGTTTTAACCTAAATAAGAACTGAACTTTATCAAACCAAAGTAATCTAACAATGTTCAAAAACAGATAACTCAAATACCCACATACTCGTACACCATAATTCGAATTTGATCAAGTTTACAAAAACATATCTTCTTCTTCTTCTTTAACAGCCGTTGCCGTCCACTGCAGGACATAGGCCTCCCCCATACTTCTCCACGTATGAAATGTCATACGGGGGGTGGTTGGCATTACAACGCCACGCTTGCCAGACGGGTTGGCGAGGTGTCCTTCCACGTTAGCCTATGCATCAATATTATCCACCGAGGTTATTCACACTCGATCTCTAACATTTCGCTTAGTTTCCAGGGGATACCAAAGTCGAGGAGGTGTGGATAGGTACATGGGATCAGATCAATCCTCCAGCGTAGCATGGCCATCACCACGGTGATGGCCATGCACCACTCGAAGACTCAATAGAATCCCCCTTACTCCCAAAGACACATAGCAAAGGCAATATAGTATATCAGAGACAACTAAAAGTTATTCTTTACAACACAATTTCAAATTTTTAATTCTATATGAGACAGAAAATTACTTATCGTTATAAAGATTCTATTTTTATTAGCAACAATTTAGTGATTGCCATCTTTGATTTGGGTTATGGAAGTAGACACTTTGGAGCCAAGATGTTGGTGTATTTGGGCAAGTGTTCTTGCGATTACCTCCAGTGGAAGACCTCTTGGCGGAGTACTTCCAGCTGAAGGAGAGCAGCTGGTCGCGGTACTTTGGCGTGGTAAAGGTGTACAGGAGAGGGTTCACCGCGGAGTTCAGGGGGACTACGAACACGACCAGCCACGCGTACATATCAGCTGAAAACAACACATTATATCAAAATATGATAATCTCAACGTAAATCTAGTGTTAATAAAACTTTAACACTCGCCGCACGGGTACCGAGTGACCAGTGACGCGCGAGTTCATTCCTGTCGCGACTGTTCACGGGGTAAATGGGTGTGTATATTCTTTGCGTTTATTATGTATTATTCGACGTTCGATTCGCGATTCATGTTTGATTCAAGATAAATATAAAAAAAAACATAATAATTTAATTTTGTAATTTGAAATATCAAAGTTCATTGTAAATAATGAAAATAGCAAAAAAAATTTTTTAAATGTATTATATATTAAGTTAAAATCCACTAATGTTTGTGTCTATAACCGGTTTCGGAAGCTCGCTGCCATCTTCCGGACTAAATTTTCACAATAGGATGGCAGCGAGCTGCCGAAACCGGTCGAAGACTCAAACATTAGTAGATTTTAGCAAATATACAATTTAAGGAGGTTTTTTTTTTAATTTTTTTTGTTTTCGTTAAATACAACGATGTTTTTTTTTTACGAATTGTTATTAATTAAAACGCTGTTTTTTCCACTTTTGAGTTTATTTTTCTCGACATGTTTTGAAGGCTTACACCTTCATCATCGAGGCTTACACCTTCATCAAACCCGTTTATATCGTTCTCCCGATGATGAAAAATGCTTTCGAAATATGTCGAGAAAAATAAACTCAAAAATGGATATAACTATTGTGCACTGCCATCTTTGCTTCAGTCGACATATTTCTATTCTACTTTTTCATAATTTAATATTACATTTTTTCCCCGTCTAGCAAGATTACAACCAGTAACCTGTACTATCCAAATACGAGTTCAATTCCTATTGGAAGTGTAGCCATAATTTTGGGAGGTGCTTATAGTATATGATTTATATAATAACTTACAGGAGACTTCGAAGTCCAGGAAGGTGATGATCTTGAGGCAGACGACTGGTGCCCAGCAGGCGGCGTTGGTCAGGACGATGAAGAAGAAGCGGATGGCGAACTCGCAGTCCGTGGAGCAAGGAGCTACGCGACGTGTGCGCCACACAGACACGAACATGGCGCAGTATGCACTGGCGATAATCAGCAACCTAAAATATACAAGTGATCAAATACAATAACAAGCAGGTTCCAATTTGTCTAAAAAGAAAAATGTTCGACACATAGTCTAGAGACAACCACCCTAACATCAAAAAGTGTTCATAACTTAAAAATCACACAACGATCCGTGGAGAGGCAAATGCTTAGCCTGAGTCTCTGAGATAAAATAAGAAATGAAGAAATAAGACGCCGAACCAAGTTGCCGACATCATGGATCGCACAGCTAATATTCGAGTCCAACAACATATACCTGAACCTCAACTTTTCAAACAACTTTTAAAAACATTGGTGTGGAGTGTTTTACTGTACGGCTGCGAGACTTGGTACCTGGGCGAAAGACAGCTCAAAAGGCTGGAGGCATTTGAGATGTGGACCTACCGACGAGTTGCCCATGTTTCATGGAGGGACCACATTACAAATGAAGAAGTTCTCAGCAGAGTTGAAGAGAGTAGGCACGTGTTGAACACCATAGCGGAGAGGCGCGCAAGATGAATTGGTCATGTGTTGCGACACGAATGTTTCCTGCATGATGTGTTGGAGGGAATGGTCGAGGGATCGATTGGCAGAGGACGACCTCGCCAAGAGTACGTAGACCAGATTTGCCGAGATATGGGCTGCACCTCTTATGCGGAGTTGAAGAGGGTTGCCGAGGACCGAGCGGAGTGGAAGAGGAGATGCGTCGCCTTGCTGCAGACCAATAATTAAATTGAGACTGGAGAAGAAGACAGTACCTAATTGCATGCAACAAAAAAAAAGGTTCAGTCGTATTGTTTCGCCGCTAACCGATTGATAACCTATGAATTTAATATTCAAAATTAAAAAAATACTTCTATTTCTACTCAAGGTCGAGCTGCAAAGGGCCTTTTACGGTCTCATATTAAAAAAAATCTTACAAAATACGCTATTCAAATACCTACTTTATGTAAAGACAGAGAGATAGACAGATATATGTGTTTCTATCATAGAAGTCAACAGACATATACATTTTATAAGAATAAAATTTTCAAAATAATAATTTTACAGAATAATGAAAAGTAGCTCGTAATATTAAATTTTGAAACACCGTGCGACGCCGCCACGCAACTGACCTTGACTGGTTTATAAACTGTTTTAATAAACACGAATCCACAGCCGCGCGTGTTTATCCACAAGCTACGTCAAACGAATTTTGGTTTACAACTGTTTTCAACTGTTTTAAAACATGTTTATCACAGTGTGGCCCGCCTTTTGCTAACATATCGAGAAAAATAAACTCAAAGTGGGAAAGACTGTGTTTTAATTCATTAAAAAAAATAATAAATAAACATTTCGTCTCGATCCTAGTTCAGTACATACCCAGTCATGTTGACTCCGAGGAAGATGAAAGCTGAATATTGCCACCCTAGGGGGTATTTCTCTTGTAGATGTAGCGGGAAACACATGCCACTGTGGGTTCCATAGAAACGGGTACTGTTTCTCCAATGAATTACTGTAAAAAATATACATTAATATTTAGGTACCTACCTAGTCACATTAAAAAAAAACAATAAACGATGGAATACCTGTCAAAAATAACGCAAACATTTAAAATCTGAAAATTCAAGTAATCTGAATTTGTCTTTGCTGACAATAGAACAGGAACATGTTCAACTAACTAACTAACCATCACGCCGTTTCTCCGGAGGAGTAGGCAGAGAGGATGGGCCGCCACACTGTTCTATCCTGACATAACTCTCGCGCCTCTTCTACAATCATACATCGTGACATGCACGCTCGTCGATTGTTCCTACTTCGAACATGGCCGCCTTTCAGAAATGGATTAATTTGGTCATGCCATGTATTCCTTGGCCTTCCTCAACTTATTTTTCCATTCACACTCTTTGTATACGTATACCTACTCGTATTATATATTTTAAATCATTCTTCCCTCATCTATTCTTTTCATATGTTCAAACCATCTCATTGACCCATTCTTTCTTCATCATTAGATATTCTATCATAAATTGTTTTTTCGCACATTCTTCTAGTGATCTCTTCTCTACTGCATTAATCCTACTTTCATCCTGCTTCTGCCAACTCCAAGCTTCACTTCCATACATAAGTGTAGGCACTGGAACTCCATTGTGCACTGCCATCTTTGCTTCAGTCGTTGTAATTATATTTGCGGTAATGACTTTGAGTGCACCATTTATTTTGTTTCCAGCTCCAACTCTTCTTTCGATGTCTTTCTCCATTTTTCCATCTCTTGTAAACATGCTTTCCAGTTAAATAAATTAGGTAACTTGCTTTAATTTCTCACCGTTCGCAATTATGTCACATATTTTTTAATTATTAATTATAAAATGGTTATTAAAATGAGTCTACATTATGAAGACGAAGAGGGTTTGTGGCATTGCACTGAGGATGTTGGGGTTCATCGTCCGGACCGGAAGAGTTTTCAGGGATCCCAATGTGCTCAGAGTCCTATACAACGCATTGGTTCGGAGCAGGCTCGAAAGTGGTTCTGTGATATGGAGTCCTCACGAGGCGAGATATTCCGTTATGCTGGAGAGGGTTGAGAAAAAATTTCTGAGGTATCTCTACATGAGGGAGTATGGTAGCTATCCGTGGCTCTATCCCACGGCGTTTCTTCTGGGAATGCTCGGAACCAATTCTTTACAGCTTCGAAGAGATGGACATCTAATAACCCATTTATTCAGATTAATTAGGGGATACTTCGAGAACTCGGCCGTACTGGAGGATGTTGGTCTTTTTGTCCCCGATAGATATCTCCGACAGCGACAGCACAGATTGTTTTACCCACCGGCTGCCAGAACCAATCTGCCTCTGGTGACACCGGTGGGAATAGCAATTAGTCTGCTGAACGCGGTCTCCTCGGAGATCGACGTCTTTCATGTTAGTGAAAGTACGTTCAGGGGGCAAATACTATTGACTTTAGAAAGTATCTTGTCTTCCTAATGTCGAACCATCTCTAATGCGTTCCTGGTACTGTTGTAATATTTTTATGATATTTTACCTGTACTTAATAGATGCCTTAAACATTTCCCTGTTTGTAATGTCTATTGAGTTAATAATAAACTGATTTGATTTGATTTGATTTGAAGATATTGTGATGTTCTTGTACAGATCTTTATGTATGAAGGTTAGAAGTGGAAGTGACTACAGAAGGATGAAAGTACGATAAATGCAATAGAAATAAGATCTATTAGACGAATATGTGGTACATATTTAAAAAAAAGTGTTAAATTCAGACATAATACAATAATTAAATGCTCACTTAGATGGTTTGGATACATAGATAGAATGAATGTAGAAAGAAAGTGAACGTTAACGATGTGAATGGAGCAAGAAACATAGGAAGACCGAAGAAAACATGGCACAATTAAAATAAAAAAATCGATCATATGAGGAGTCAGAGAAATCAACGTGTTACATGACACGATGTATGAAGGTTGAGGAGTGAAATAAGTATGACAGAAAATGTGGCACAATCAAAATTCAAAAGTCGATCACATGAGTAGTCGAATGACACGATGTATGAAAGTTGAGGAGTGAGAGAAGTATGCCAGAAAATATAAGTGTGGTAGTTCATTATTTCTGCCTACCCATTGAGGGACCGACAGAGTGGTTAGTTAGCTGTTAGTTTGTATGAATACATTATTATCTATATTATGAAAATTAGATGAATTATCTCAAATATCGTTAAACATGCTTACTTGGTAAGACAGCAAGAGTAATTCCAACTGTCCAAAGCATCATAAGAATCCTGCTAGCTACCCTTGGAGTCAGGCGAGGATGACCACCCAAAGGATCAACAATCAACAGAAACCTTTCCACTGACATGAAGGCTAAGATGAGTAAAGATACCTGCAAATCAATAAAAAAAACGATTTGCAACGGAATCAATTAGCTAATCGGTAATACAGAAATCTGCAAACTTTTTTTTACCTCTGAAGACGTCATAGCCATTGTTCCAATAGTTGTGCATATCCAGGAGTTCGTCCATTGGTGGGAATATTGATGGTAAACATTGCGATATCTTGCGTCCTGTACAGCAATTACTAGTAAATACATGCCCATCAACATGTCCGCAACTGAAATATAATAAAAGGTTAATGAATTTAAATTAATTAGACACATTATTTATATTTTAGATTAATTACATTTTTTTTTCCATGTACACAAACTTTTAAATAACCGCTAAGATGATTGCCATCTAGCGACAACTAGTAAAACTCTTTTAAAAATACTTAACATCCGTAATGGAATTTTAGTGTATATTTTTGTTCATAGATGGTGTACAAATTGAAACGGTATTTACCAAAATATTTTTATGTAATATATTAAAAAACGTCATGCCTATTTTTGCAAAAGGAAAGTATAAAACGAAAATAAATAAAAATACAATAATAATGTTGAATAAAATATACATAAGATATAATTATGATCAAAAAATTTGGATATTGAGTTATATACAAATATTTCGCGCTCGACCAGTGCAGCAGAGTGGCGCAGCGGAAGCGTGCTGGGCCCATAACCCAGAGGTCCGTGGATCGAAACCACGTTCTGCTATAAAACTTTTTTTATTTTTTTCCTGTGATTTTATTATCTAGTACTGTTATAATTATTTTAAAAAATGTTTTCATTGTAATTAAGCTTTTTTGAAATATTTATGTTGTAAGTAATTTAATCCATTTTCATGACAAACATAAAAAATAACCAATTTTATTTAAATGCACGTTATCTCATTCCAAATGCGATTTAGCATTTAATTATCAAATATATTTAAAAAAAATACTTCAATTAAAGATTTGAAAATTTTGTTAAAGTTATTTCAAACAGTGTTTTAATTAAAATTTAATTTGTACGGGCATGTATAGTATGTATGAAATATTCGAAAGAATACAATCTGGCTTCTTCTTCTTCTTCCTAGTCTTGTTCCATTTACTTGAGGTCTGCTCTTCTTGTATGGCGTCTCCAAGACTGTCTGTCTTGGGTGGGATCAGGTCTCTTTTGAGACTCATTTGAATGAGCGCAATCCATGTCAACTTGGGCCTATCACGTCCCCTGGGTTCGCTTCCATTATTCTCCGTGTAACTTGCTGGGTGCCGCATGACGAATACAATCTCGCATACATGGAAAATGCCTGCCTCTAATAATGCCGGTGGGAATAGCAATCAGCCTGCTGAACAAGATTATCTCGGAGATCGACGTATTTCATATTAGCGAAAGTGCGTCGTCACCTGAGAGTAAGAGGGTTCCAACTAACAAAATTTCACAGTTGGCTTTTTTCGTGAAAAGGGTTCTTACTAACCTTATCTATACGTACAATAAAAAAAACATGTGTAGTATCGTCATTTTGATGTTACGAAAATAATCAAGTTCCATCTGATCACTCAAAACACACGATTCAGTGAAGAAGGATTCATTTACACTTAGAACTTTATTATTCCAACTGTCGCCAGAGAAAATTTACACGCTTCTCGGTAAAAGAGTTTCATCTGCTTCAGATGGAACCCTTTTATTCCAAGATACACACCCGAAACCAACAAAACTCTGACTTAATTTTTCTCAGCTTTTAATTTTGACAGTTGGAACCTCCTTACTCTCTTATCTTGTCTTCCTAAAGTTGAACCATCTCTTATGCGTTCCCGATTCTTTACCCTTTCTCAAATAGATGTCTTAAACTGTAATTTTGTTTTTAATATCTTTTGATTGAATAATTAAACTGATAAACTGAAAATGGATCTAGTTTTATATTATCTCTTAAGAAGGTAAGTGACTATATTTTTTACCAGCTAAATTTCTGATGAGTAGCGAGAGTGCTCTGTTCTCGTCCCGGGATAGGAATCTACCCCAAAGCACCAACATATTCCCTCCAAGAGTAAGAGTCGCCACCATCCAGGCAGAAACCCGCAATACAGGTCTACTGATCAACTCTTTCAAAGAGGACACACCTGAAATAACATAACCAGAATAAATAAATCTTCTCATCACAAGTACGAATTGTTTTTTGGCTTAGAAGCTGCCAGAAGATGACAGCAAGCTGCCAAAACCGATCGAAACTAAAAAAACAAAAGAAATAAAACTTTTGAATAAATAGAATAACACTTTGTATTTTTATGCATCAAAAAATGCCGAGACATTTCAGCACACAGAAAAATAAAGTCTTGTAAAAATACAATGTGAAGGCATAAAAAAAACATACGAGTATATATGTACAGGTATATATAGGTATACAAAAGAATTTTTAAATAGTCCATTGTTTTGGCCGAAACATTATGATACTTTGTCATTTTATAAATGAAAAACTTTGTGTTGATGATGTCAACATTGGTTGATGAAACAGCTGTCGCAAAATAAAATACAATTGTGATATAAAAACAAAGTTTTTTCATTAACAGTTATACAATTTTTGTATAGAGTGTTTTTTTTAGAGGTTTGGTTTTTAAACTGGCAACATTGTTTCTGTAGAATGACTATTTGACATTTCACAGTTGATTTAAATTAAGTACGTTTTGCCATTTCACCATGAATAGACTGATGTCATAACAGAGCTGCAAATTGCGCAAAATTATTTTGAAAATCATGGTTCGGTTTGCCAAACTTATCGTGCACTACGTCCATTTTACGGTCGACATAATCGTCCATCCGAGCAAGTTATTCGGAAGACCATAGATCGTTTTCGCACCACGTAAATTCTAGTGGATAATACGCATCCACAAAGACGACAATTGTCGAAAATTGGACACGATTGCGGTTCATTCGAGCTAGCCGTGGCGCTCATATGCCCGAAATCATATTTAAACAATAATGGCATAAAATTATCTATTAATTAAAGCCAATACCATAGACATTGACATTATTTTAATGTGTTTTTTTTTATTTTAAATTTGTATACCTCTAAAAAAACACCCTTGTACTATTTTTTGTTTTCATTATTTACAATTTAGTAACTCGATAAAATGATAATGTATGGTTATGAAAATTATAAGTATTTCTCTCAGATGAACTACATTTATTAATTTTTGATAAACTTAAGGCGTTCGCACTGTGGAATTCCATAGAGACGATTTTTTATGAATTAAAACATATTTTTTTTACGTTGAGTTTATTTTTCTCTGCCAGTTTCAAAGGTTCTACACCTTTATCATCGAGAAATGTCGAGAAAAAGAATTGAAAAGTGTTGTAATTCATAAAAAATCGGCATTTATGAATATTTATAAAATATAGTGCTATATTTTAAAATTAATTACTGTACGCTTGGAAAAATGCTGTAACAGCGAATTTACTAACTACATTTTAATGTAAAATATTTTCACATTTTTCGCTGGAGGAAAACTAATCACTAATCTAATTTCGCCATGTTAATAATTGAATTCTGGAGAAAATAAGGTTTTACCGCCAAAAATACATCTAGCAGGGAAAATTGGAAATTCACACACAGTTTTTTTAAAGATAATTAATACTCAGAATGGAGTGTATGCTTTTGGCTTTTGCAATTGGAGTTTGCGGTTTGGCATATTCCCTCTGGATGTTAATGGAAGAAATGTCTTTAGTCAAAATTTAAGAAGAAAAAAAGTGTTTTTACTTAACTTAACAATTTATATTTTATGGCTTAACTAACTAACCATCACGCCGTCTCCCCGAGGGGGTAGGCAGAAAGAATGGACTGCCACACTTTTCTTTCCTGATATATTTCTCTCACTTCCTCAACATTCATACATCGTGTCATTTCTATGACTCCTCACATGGCCGACATTCAATATTTGATTTATTTGATCGTGCCACGTTTTCCTCGGTCTTCCTCTATTTCTGGTTCAATTTACATCGTTAACATATAATTTTTTTACCATTCTTTCTTTATTCATTCTTTCCATATGTCCAAACCATCTTAATGATCCTTTCATTATTTTGTTCATAACACCATCATTCGCACCGCATTCACTTCTTGTATTTTCATTCGACACTCTATCGTACACAGAGTATCCACATATTCGTCTAAAAGATCTCATTTCTAGTGCATTTATTCTACTTTCATCCTTTTTTTGCCAGTTCCATGCTTCGTACACTAACTGGTATAGCGAATTGAATAGCTCTATAGAAAGACCAGATTACGTATTTAATATCTAAATACACGCATAGTACACGCACCTTTATGTATGGAAGTGAAGCTTGGAGCTGGCAAAAGAAGGATGGAGGTAAGATTAATGCCGTTAATGACGAAATAATGAAGAAATGTAAGGCAAATGATTGCATCCGAAGTTATATTGAAAAGGTTTTCTTTTCTATCTTGGCATATTTCTGTAGACTTCCTGAGCGTCTCATGTCTATCATGAGCGACTAACTAACTATCATGGGTAAACAGAGGGGATGGAGCGCCACACTGCATTTCTGACATACCCCTTGACCTTTCTCTGCATTCATAGATAGTAACACGAACACTTGTCGATTTTTCCGACTTTGAATGTGGCCGTGTTCTAGTAATTGATTGATTTGGTTATGCCATGTTTGCCTTGGGCTTCCTCTGCTTTTTTTTTAACCATTATTTTCTCATCCATTCATTCCAAATGTCCAAACCATATAAATGAACCCTTTTCAAAATAACTTAGGATGCAATCATTTGCCTTACATTTCTTCCTTATTTCGTCTTTTGGTATTCTATCATACATAGTTTTCCCGCACATTTTTCTCAGTGATTAACGGCATTTATCTTAGCTCTCTCCTTCATTTGCCATCTCCAAGCTTCACTTCCATACATAAAGGTACGTGTACTATGAGTGTATTTAGATTTTAAATACGTAATCTGGTCTTTATATAGAGCTATTAAATTCGCTAAAGCTATGTACTCGTATATGTATACAACAGATTCCGATACCAGCTAGTACGAACTGAAAATACAAAGTGTCTTAAATATTGGCACAGTTTTGAAGTGCTTCTGTGCGGAAATTTTGAGCAAATCATAATTTGAGGATTCTTGTTCTACTTTAGATAATGGGCACGTGTAGTAGAGTCCGTTCACTACAGGGAGAACGTTTGCAATAGTATGAGTGACAGTGCGTTTACAAAGAATATAGACGCTATTTTTATTTTATTTTTTAATGATTGGAAAACCAAAAAATGTGTCAAACATATATTCAAACATTGAAATAAATAAACATGCTATTTTAATATTTTTTTTATTAACAAAATTACTATTGGCTTCGAAAACTAAGTTCATTAAAATTATAATTTGTTTATTGATTTTTCCTTGGAAAAGCGACCAAGGATGATACTAATATTAATAAAGATACTTTTTTTCCTTTTATTCAAATTTCAATTACAATATTTGATCCTCGCAGGTGTTTATCTCTAGGATATTATTACTAGTTATTATAAAATTTCTTTTTATGTTATGTATTTAAACTGACACTAAAAGTGGCTTTCGTTTTCCTTTTTTCAGCATGGTAAATTTGCGATTAATCAATTATAAAAATAAAATTTTATAAAACTCCTGAAAAACGAGTATTTTTCGAATCACCGAGTATATGAGCAGTCAAACGCGTGCGCTCCGCCTCGCGTCTCGGAATACACTGACCGTTGACGCTGTTGACCCGGCAACCAATCAGATTCCAAGGAAGACTACCATACTAACACAAAAGCAATAGCTCGTCGGTTTGTGAATCAAGTATACATACTCCTAAAATCTGAGTACATACTCGTAGCATCAAAAACGGACAACTGAATTGAAGTAGCAATTAACTTAAATATTATTTTATTTTCATTATTTTTGTAAGTGATATATTTTTTTTCATAAGCTACTACGAAAAGTTAAAGTGCGATTATTTTAAAAATAGAGTACCTACATATAAAAAATATTTTATTTTTTGGTAGGAAAAATATTCACATTGCAATATTTCATATCAGATATCATGAGTGTTATAAGTTTGAAGTACTCACCGTCCGAATTGGGTTTGCAGTGAAGGACTTGGGGAACTAGGGAGCAGTAGTAGAACTTCTTGAAGTAAACGTAGCGAAGTTTCCCCACGAGGTCAAATAATTTGAAGTCGATGTTTGTAGCGTCTATGTCGTCCAGCCGTCTGGTAAACAAAATGGTTTTAAATCCCATTAAAAATATAAATTATTAAAATTGACAGATTTTTCTTGATGTAAGTTCAATGTAAATAATGAAATCTGTAATAAACAATGAATTATTTTTTTGGAAATCATAAAATAAATTGGCAAAAAATTGGATGTCATTAAAAAAGAGTGCGAGAATATTTTTAATACAAGAGAACGAGTAAGGAATACTTTAATTGATGATTTAATTGATCAATGATTATTTTGAAATTTGTTCTGATAATTGTTGCATGATAGTAAGTGTAGAAAACAAAAGAAGAACAATATGGTGTTTTTAATTGTGAAACTTTTAACGTGTGCGAAAAAAAATTACATTAAAAATTAACCCTTATTACTGATTACAATTGTACAGTGAAACGAGTTTTTTAAGGGTAGAAAATCTTTACTTTCGTGAATATTTCACGGGTTACAGCTAGTAAATATTAATATTGTTATTTATTGTTTCTTGAACAATGATGTAAAACTCAATATTAAATAATTAATACGAATGAAAACGTCAGTTTTCTAGAAGTTTTATTATATTTT
This sequence comes from Lepidostoma basale, assembly GCA_022606425.2. Classification (NCBI taxonomy): domain Eukaryota; kingdom Metazoa; phylum Arthropoda; class Insecta; order Trichoptera; family Lepidostomatidae; genus Lepidostoma; species Lepidostoma basale. The sequence continues at coordinate 152,693 of JAHDVF020001328.1, read as the reverse complement.
ATAGGAATGACATGTTTCGCCCTTCTAAGGCATTATCAAATGTTTTCACATACCGCATGTTTTTAGGTATTAAAAAAAATAGGGCTGATGGATTTTATGCATTATGTTTATAGTTTACCTGTAAAATGATATATCATGTTTAAATGTTTCAAGTTGCATTATCGAAATTTAGTATATTTGATTTTTCATTCAAGGTTGTCACAAGCATAAATAAATAATTTTTTTTCATTTTTATAAAAAAAATATTTATTGAAAGCAAACATAAAAAAATGAAAGTATGTTGTATCGGTTCTTGTCCATTATCACTTGAAATTTAATTCTTTTGATCCTTTATATCAATCTCACCATAAGTGGTAACCCTAGTGCTCGACTTCTACAAAGATCCCTTTTTCAATAAGATCGACCAACGTCAGAAGGTTCATTTTTCTTGCAGAGATAGTGTATAGAAGTCGCTAGGCACACAAAAAAATATTGTTTAAATTTCTACTGGAATCATTGTTAATGCAAAGTGGCCTTACGGTATTGATGGTGCGCCTACGTAGCGGCCACCAAGTAGCCTTACGGTATTGAAGTGGTTAAACATTAATTTTGTTTGTAATGTCTATTGAGAAAATAAACTGTTTGATTTGTTTTGAAAAATATTGTATGTTGGTTTTTACAATAAATAAAATAAATGAAACACGAAATAAATTTAAAAAAAAACTTAGATCTCCTCAGGACTATTAAATTGTTGACGAAATCTGTCCGCGGTACTTCACAAAAGAATTTGTATATCGTGGATATAAATATTTTATACCCTAATAGCGAAAATGTATTAACTAATTCAATGGGAAATGAATTGATTGATTTATATAACTGTTCTCCTTTCAAAGCCGACAATACGTTCAATGTTCTTGAAAATAACAAAGAATCACCAAAAGATTTCTGTATTCAATAGAGTACGAGTATAAAGATAAAGCAAAATTTTCCGATCAAGAAAGGCGGACAGACTCGCTCGCAGGAAACCTTTTCTCCGAGTAAACAATAAGGGATCAATTTTCTATGTGAAAATAGATGAAACCACTTGTAAAACACTTACAGAGACATAAGATCGCTGTTGGTCGCGAACAAGGACTCGCTCACTTGAAGGGGATTATATCCGATAGACCTGCAAAGGAATATGACACTTGTTAACAAATTACTTAAATTTATAGATATGTGTTTATGGCTGAAAGAACAAATATGTTATACATATACATGGGTTGCCTTTTATGTTTTTACAATCGAACAATAGATGGCGTTAGTGAGTTATGGCATCACTGTATTTGTGAACATTAACGTTTGTTATTGCGAAGCCAGTGGCAACTTAGTAATTGACACAGGTTGTTGATAGTGAACGTTTAAAAGAAGCAAGTTTGTGAGAAAATGGAGATCACTCGTGAAGGTTTGCGTTGGACGATTTTTTATGATTTAAAAAAGGCCTTTTTTTTTTTACGTATAAAACAGGTCGCTTGAACCCAATTACAGTATACAATTTGTTTAAGCTGATATATTGATTCTCGTGACATGTGACAGGTAGCCAATCTATCGCCATTTTATTGTCACGAGAATACTACGCCAGACCAAAGACAGTGTGACAATCACACTGCCATCGCCGGGAATCGAACCCAGAACCTTCGGAATGGGAATCAGAGCTTTTACCACTCTGCCACGAAGGTCGTCAACAATGCATAGAATCGCTTCGCGCAACTTTTGGTAATGAAGAACCATCAAAGAAGACTGTTTACAATTGGTTTGCAAAATATCTTCGTGGTCGTGCGTCCGTCAGTGATGAATGTCGAGAAGGTCGGCCAAAATCGGTTGTCATTCCGAGAAACATCCATGCTGTGCGCAACATGATTAAAGAAGATCGGCATGTGACTTACAGACAAATAGAGGCGTCTCTTGGCATATTGCAGACTGCAATACAATCGATTTTGCATGAGCATTTAGGTGTGAGAAAGATTTGTTCCAGATGGATTCCGCATAATTTGACCAAAACGAAAATAAGGCTCGTGTTGATTGGTGTCACGAAATGTTGTAAAAATTCAACCAAGGAAGGTTCAAAATCCGTATACAACATTGTTACTGGACACGAAACTTGAAAATATTCGTATGAACCTGAAAGCAAACAATAGTCTGCCGTTAGGGTGTTTGACGATGAACCCAATCCCACTAAAGTTGTTCGTTCACGGAGCACTTCCAAGAAAACGATCGCTTGTTTCTTCGGTTGTACTGGACACTTCGCAACCTTTCCTTTAGAGGATCGAAGAACTGTTAATGCCGAATGGTATACAACACTTTGTTTGCAAACGGTCTTCGATGAACTAAGGAAAAACAACAAAAAACGTCGCATCATTCTTCATCACGGCAATGCCAGCTCCCACAAAGCACGTCGAACAACTGAATATTTGAAGGAGAAAAACATCGAATTAATGTCTCATTGCCCGTATTCACCCGATTTATCGCCTAATGACTTTTTCTTGTTCTCCACTGTCAAACAAAAGATGCGTGGACGGCGATTTTCACGACCTCAAGAAGCTGTTGAAGACTTTTAAAACCATGTTTCTTCAATATCAGCTTCAGAGTGGAGAAAATGTTTCCAGAATTGGTTTGAACGTATGCAAAAATGTATAGACCTTAAAGGCGAATATTTCGAAAAGCAATAAAACACTTTGCTTCCAACTTGTTTGTTTCTGTTTCACTTTTTGTAAAAACTTAAAAGGCAACCCTATGGTAAAATAAACCGATTAAACGCGATATTAAAAATTAATGTGCGAGGAGCGGACGCATATTAACGTCCTGTATATATGCGTATGTTCCTCGTGAAACTTCTATCGTTCTATTCGCCGTTCCTACGATACCAGAATGGCAGATTCGAGGGCCGTAAGGGACGATCTATCTCAATGAAGCAGACTTAAGGGAAGACCTCTGAAGAGATGGAAAGACAGCTGGTAGTCCACTTCTCAAGAAAGAAATTGACGCAGGGAATAACAGGAATAACAGGCCAAAAGGCCTCATCAAAGCAGAACAAGAAGAAGAATATATATCACCACATTAATATTTTTTTATTGTACTATCTTCTTCTTCTTCTTCCTCATCCTATTCCGGTCCACTCCTGAACAAAGGTCTCCTCCATTCGCTTCCATGTCTTTCTTTCTTGTACAGACTGCATCCAGGTTATTCCGACGTGTCTGTTCAGATCATCCTTCTACCGTAGTTGCGGTCGAGTACTTTCCGAGAAGTGCGCCCTGCACTTCTCTTTGCCGTTCACGGTCTCCAAGTTAGTAGTCTTCTTGTCCATTTTTCATCTGAGCTTCTGGCTACTTGACCTACCTATTGCCATTTTAGAGTCGCCATCCGGTGGATGTCAGTGACCTTTGTTTTTTTCTCACCGTATCGTTTCTGACTCTGTCTCTTAGGCTTATTTCGGAGGATATTAGTTAAAACTAACCGATTAACTAGGCATCATGCTGTCTCCTCGAAGAGGTCGGCAGAAATAATGGATCGCCACACTGTTCTTTCCTGACATACTTCTCTCGCTTTCTCAAAATTCATAAATCGCACGTCGAATTCTCCAACTCCTCACGTGGCTGACATTTAATATTTGATTTATTTGACAGTGCCACGTTTTCCTCAGTATTCCTCTATTTCTTGTTCCGTTTACATCGTTCACATATACATTCTTTACTATGCTTTATTCATTCATTCTTTCCATGTGTCCGAAGCATCTTAAAAACCCTTTCATTATTTTGTTCATAAGACTTTCATTCGCACTGCATTCAATTTGTATATTTGCATTTGGCATTCTATCATACTCGTATACAGATTTTCACATTCATTTAAGAAATCTCATTTTTACTTCATTCATTCTACTTTTATTATTCTTTTGCCAGTTCGACGCTTCACCTCAATCCATGTTATTAGTTTATGTAAAAATCCTGTAAAAACATATTAAATTTGATTTTGATTGAAAATTAGCGTATGTTATGAAGTGGTGTTTTTCATGGCTAATTGATGAGATTTCAGTTTAAATGCGCATGATTATGGTCACGTGTTTGCGGCGCTGGGACGCCCGTGAAGGCGCGAGCTGGGGATTACGAACGGAATAACCTCAAAACTCTCCGTGGCGGGAATTAGCATCCGATACGTGCAGTTCGTGATGGTTGCACAAAATGGCGGACACGCTTGTTTGCGCGGCATTCAATTCTATTTAACCCCCATTGACAGGTAATTATTTACTTGTTTGGCTGTTAATAATAACAATTTGATTGTAATTCTAAACACGATTTTGTTGAAATCAATTAATACTTTTATAAACAAAAACTTCGTCTGAGCGACCACCTTATATAGTTAATAATCGTTTTAGTACACGTATATTTAAGGGGTCTCATCTCGACCCCATTTGTTCTGCTCTCATCCTTCTTCTGCCATTTTCATTTATGTGTATCAAAAGTTTACATCGATAGAGAGAAAAGCTAAGATTAAAATTAAACTTAGAACGTGTTAGTATGATTACTTTCGTGATTAAATAAATAAATGCATGAAATTCACGTGTTTTCTTCTGTCTTATTTGAAATCATTTCGAATTTTCTCGAATTTGTTTTGCTTTGCTTTCAACGCGAGACTTGCTTGCGTTCTTAAAACGAACGAAAAAAGAAGCACTATCCAGTTTCAGTTAGCTCAGGACAATTCGGCAGATTAATTTTGGGCGGGAAATGGCAGACAGGACACGAAAGGACGGGCTACGCGACGCAGATGAATTCTGTCTTACGAGATAAAAATAATTTCAGAAAATTGCATCGCACACTCGCCATGCCACGTACGTGAAAGATGAAAGCTCCGGAGATGCAAGATTACTCGGAAATTCGGCGATTTATTAACATCGAGTTACTCCCTGGAGTATCGTGCAGACAGATGCACAGCCCCATTATTTCATTTTTTACCCATTATGCATTATGCAGAACGAGATTTGGTTTTTACAATACTTTGTAAACAGATAGATTTAAGATGATTATTTTCTCTCCCTCCCTCTCTCTAAGGTCGTCTGCTTCGTTGATAGATATTCATCATTTGAAGATGTCAAGCTTTCAATTTCGAATGTATTCTAGTGCATTTCTGAACAACAAGCAGCTAGCGATGAGAGATCTTGGGATCATCTATGAGAGTGGGCTGACTTTTCGTGCACATATCGAGAGGATTTGTGGCGCTACACTAAGGATGTTGGGATTCATCGGAGGAGTTTTCAGAGATCCTCATGTGCTCAGAGTCCTATACAACGCATTGGTTCGGAGCAGACTCGAAAGTGGTTCTGTGATATGGAGTCCTCACGAGGCGAGATATTCCGTTATGCTGGATAGGGTTCAGAAAAATTTTCTGAGGTGTCTCTACATGAGGAAGTATGGTAGCTATCCGTGGCTCTATCCCACGGTATTTCTTTTGGGAATGCTTGGGACCAACTCTTTGCAGCTTCGAAGAGATGGGCATCTCATAACCCATTTATTTAGATAACTCAGGGGATATTTCGAGAACTCGGCCGTGCTGGAGGGTGTTCGGCTTTTTGTCCCTGATAGATATCTCCAACAGTGACAGCACAGAACCAACCTGCCTCTGGTGACACCGGTGGGAAGAGCAATTAATCTGCTGAACGCGGTCTCCTCGGCGATCGACGTCTTTCATATTAGTGAAGGCACGTTCAGGGGACAAATTAATACTTTTGACTTTAGAAAGTATCTTGTCTTCCTAATGTCGAACCATCTCTAATGCGTTCCTGGTATTATGTTGTATTTTTATAATATTTTACTTATACTCAATAGATGCCTTAAACATTTTGCTGTTTGTAATGTATTTTGAGTTAATAAACTGATTTGATTTGATTTGAAAAAAAAGAAACATGGCATATTTGAGACACATTCTCCACAAAGAGAAATACAGTCTGCTGCATCTCATCATGAAAAGGAAGATTGAGGGTAGACGCGGTGTGGGAAGACCCCAGATTTCCTGGCCGGAAAACATCAAAGAGTGGACCGGAATTCGGAGGGTGAGGGATTTGTTCCGGCTAGAACAGAACAGAGAGGCCTACGCCAGAGATCACTCTGGTATATGCCTTACAAAATGGCGGACATGCTTGTTTGCGCGGCATTCAATTCCATTTAGCCTCTATTGACAGGTAATTATTGACTCGTTTGGCTATTTATAATAACAAATCGATTGTTATTCTAAATTCTTAGTTTGTTCTGAACACGATTTTGTTTAAATCAATGAATACTTTTATAAACAAAAACTTCGTCAGAATGACCACTGAAGAAATCTAAATTGCTTCAAAATGAGACACCATTTTATAATTTATATTTTCCTGATTGATTATTATTATTTTGTTGACTGAAGTTTGACGATTATCATGCCTCTATATAAGGTAAGGGGTCTCGTATGGACTGTGGTAACCACCGGGCAATAAAGCGCCGTTGGAAAACTTTATGACCGAATTTTAATAGAAAGAGGCTATCAAGCCTACGTTGGGGTTACCTGACATGGGGCTTTGAGAAGAAGAAAATGTTTTAAATAATTTTGTTAGTTAAACTGAATGAAAAAACTTCAGGATTAAGTTCACAAGCCTGGGATGCTATTGACCTTAGAGGAGATATTGTAACAGATAAAAGATAAGCATTTTTTATTTAAGTTTCTACGCGAAATCCAATTATCCTGAGGTTTGACTTGTCTTTTGTAAGTTAATTTATCTGCGTTGTCCCTCCATTACGTAATATCTATGAATATTCAACGAATTGGAGACAAATTAATGCGAATGTTAAGAAATAGAGAGTTCAGAAGATTCGAGGGGTTCAATATTGATTTTTGATTAATTTTAATATGAAACGTTCATTAACAGATTAAAAAAAACTTGAATTTCCTTCATAAAAATGTTATAGGTGGTTGAACTGTATAAAGTAAGTAACAAAAGTACATTTTAAGACTGGTTTATTTCGGTTTTAAAACGGTTTAAGATAATCTAATGATTTTACTGAAATCTCTTAAAGGAAGTACATTAATAAAATAAAGAAAATAAAAACTAACCAACTAACTAACCATCGCGCCGTCTCCACGAAGAGGTAGGCAGAAAGAATGGACTACCACATTTTTTTTCTGACATACTTCCCTCTCTTCTTTAACATTCATACATCATGTTAGGCACGCACGTCGATTTATCTGACTCCTCACGTGGCCGACATTCAATATTTGATTTATTTGATCGTGCCACGTTTTTCTTGACAATGTTTAAAAAAAATAACTACCACCACTTTTTGTTTTTAATTCCAAAGCGAACGGTTTCGCCAGGCTAGCTGGCTTCGACAGACTAGTCTGAACTGAACTGGAATAAAGTCGAAATTCGGACAAAACCTGTAAGACATAATTAAAAAAAAAACATCGTTGTTAAGATAATCAAATGATTTTACTGAAATCTCTTGATGGAAGTTCATTTTAAATAATAATTAAATAAAACGATGTTTTCACCACCAGTCTGTCGATGCCAGCGAGCCTGGCGAAACCGGTCGCTGTCTAAATAAAGACAAAAGTGGAAGTAGTTAAAAAACATCGTTTTATTTAATTATTATTTAAACATCGTTGTGTTTAATTATTGTTTCAAAAATGTTTATTTACCCTTTTGCCCTTTGCTTTTTTTAAATGTTGCATTCCCTAGTTAACGTAAGTCCCGCGTGGCCGGGGGGGGCGGACCTAGGAATTGCATGAGGGAAACTGAGGAAAGGGCGCCGCTGCGTCCTATAACAGCTTCGGGTAAGCGGTGGGTAAAAAGATTCCTGAGATGGTTTGGATATATGAAACGAATGATAGAGAGAAGAATGGTTGAAATGTTGTATACAAGCAGTGTGAATGGAAAGAGAAGCCGTGGAAGAGAAAGGAAATCATGACATGAAATAATTAATCAAACACTGAAAGGCGGTCACATTCAAAGTCGGAAAAATCAACGAGCGTGCATGTTACGATGCATAATGGTTAGTTAGTTAGTTATAAAAACTAACTAACCAGCACGCCATTTCCCCGGAGCGGTAGGCAGAGAGGATGGATCGCCACAATGCTCTGTCCTGGCATACCTCTCGGGATTTCTCTACATTCATACATCGTACCATGCACGCACGTCGATTATTCCGACATCGAATGTGGCCGCCTTTTAGTAATTGATTAATTTGGTCATGCCATGTTTTCCTCGGTCGTCCTCGGCTTCTTTTTACGCTCACGCTGCTTGTGTACAACTTTTTAACCATTCTACTCCCATCCATTCGTTCCATATGTCCAAACCATCTCAGGGATCCTTTCTTAATTTTGTCCATGATGCAGTCATCTGTCTTACATTTATTTCTTATTTCATCGTTCGGTATTTTATCATACAACGTTTTCTCGCACATTATTCTTAATGATCTCATTTCTACGGCGTTTATCCTGCTTTCATCTTTCTTTTGCCAGTTCCAAGCTTCACTTCCATACATGAGGGTTGGCACTAGAACTTCATTGTGTACTGCCATATTTGCTTCTGTGGATATATTTCTATTTATTGATTATTTATTCTATTTATTGATACATTTCTATTCTGTGGATATATTTTCTGTTAGTTATATTGCAGGTGCAAAGTGGATAAATATTTATACCTTAGATATTGGTGTAATATGATGCATAAAAAATAGGCAGGAATAATCATAATTACTAAGAAAAATGTTTATAATGAACTGACTTAATACTGTCATAGCGTAGTACGATATTAATACCACTTACAGCATATAGATGTCGTTAATGCATGACAATTAACCGTCGCGTTGCCATGTGGTCAATTGAGTTTCCACTGCCAATTTAAAGTTGATTTTCTTAAAACCTATGGACCCTAATATTATAAAAAAAATTGTAATCCTCCATTGAAGTGTTCTCAATATTTCGTAATAAAAAAAAAGCAAAAAATTACTTCCTTCATCCCAAAAAAAAAATTTTCTAAGACTGCCCTCACCTTCATTCGTGTTAAGGTAGAATTTGTTTTGCTAATATTTACAACTTTATCAAAAGTGACAAATACTTACTCGCTGTTTTGAACATATTATAAATTATATCTTTGACCTTTTCAATAGGTACGTAATAATACCGACTGGATGAAAACGCACCACGTAACTTAATAATATCAGAACTGTGAAAATATTAACACTTTACCAAAAGGGACAAATATTAATACGTACTCGTTGTCTTGAACGTACTATACATTTTGCCTAGGTGCCTTTAGTGGGCCGCGCCGCGCGGCGCTTGTTTAGACCTGATTTTAGTCGATCGTATGCCGTGACGCATTACATATCAGAAATCGCATGGTTCCAGAAAAAAATTAATAATGATATGTTTTTCAAATAATCCATGTATGTTATAGATATCGATCTATTCTAATGAAATTCCCTACAAGATGACATAAATTAAATTTTGATTCATCTAGTCATATGCTTGATATTTAGATAAAGTTAGCGGTAAACTGAACTTACCACATGGGAGCAAGCGTTTTGTTTTGAACACGTTACGTTAAGGGTTAAAAGCAAAATGGCGGGCTGCTGGGAAAAATGGAAATATATAATATTAGATTTAGAAAACAATTGAACATTTTAAATATACGAAAATACTCACAATTGATCCAAATAGATTAGCGGATGCATCAGGGTAGGTGAAAGAGTTTTCAACCTGTTGTCAGATAAATCTCTGAAAATATAAATAAATTAAAAACATTAATTCAACACATCCATGGTTTATGTTCTATGTCTATCATTAAAGTTAATCGTTGCTTTATCGCAACAAACAGTTGAAAAAAAATGTGTTGAGTTTATAAAAGTAATACACAATTAACATTTTTCAGAAAAGCATATAAAAGTTGATGAGGCATGATTCATTAGGCGAAATGTAATGTCAAGAATCGACTTAAACGTGTAATCAAGGAAAACACATATTGACATTATACTTTGTAATAAGAAAATAAAGTAAAAAGGTTTATATGATACATTAAAATACGAGCTGCAAATGTAGTTTGCCTCAGCTCGAAACCAATTTTTAAGATTGCAAATGTAGCCAGTCGCTTTATTTTTTTTTTACTACAAATGCAGTATTTCGTTTTTTTGAGACTGCAAATGTAGTAAGCCGAATTTTTTTTTGGACTGCGAATGTAGCTATGGGTTCTACAGGGGTTAAGAAAACAGTCTTTACGCCTGTAGCACTAAGCAGCGAAGCAGCGAATGCGAAACTCTAGCGAATAGAGAAATTCTTCATTTCATGTTTTTATTCATAAATGAGTCATCACAGCACGCGGAGCAAAAGCGGGCCGAATTCAGTTCGCCTGACGTTCGCAATAAGTTCGTACGTATCGACAGATTTTCTACATGATATACATTCGATCGATATTCGCTAGAGTTTCGAAACCATTTCGCTTTCGCTGCAGTGTGCTATACTACTTATTTGTTTCACTGCAAGCATAAAACTATATTTTTTTACGTTATAAAATATTAAAGAGATGTAAAACATTCACGTCTTTTTAAGATTTATTAAGATTATAGTCTGGGTTCAGGAGAGGAGACAAAAAACAAGATGTTATCACCAGAAAAATACGCTGGTATTACGGCAATGTGTTGCTGAAGTACCTACGTATTTTACTATTACTCTTTTTCATATCAACTTAGACAAAATCGAGTCAAGCAGGGCGTACAATTTTATAGAGGACAGACTACCCTTGCACGTAACATCTGTTTAAAACACATTTCCAATTTTCTTTACTGCCACATTTTCCGATAAAATTATATGTAGCTTAAATGCAGACACAATAAGAAAAGCTGACTAAAATAAAGGATGAATATTTTTTGCAACATTAAATTGATATTTAAATACACAAACAAACAACGAACCATCACGCCGTTTCCCCGCAGGGGTAGGCAGAGAGAATGGACCGCCACATTACTCTATCCTGGCAAACCTCTCTAGATTCCTCCACATTCATACAACGAGTCATACACTCAAGTCGTTTAAAATTTGATTAATTTGGTCATGCCATGTTTTCCTCGGTCTGTCGCGACTCCGTACTCCATTTACATCATTTACGTATACTTTCTTAACCATTCTTTCTCCATCCACGTGTTCCAAATATCCGAACCATCATAGCGATCCTTTCATAATTTTGTTCATAATACCTTCTTCCGCTCTACATTCCTTTCTTATATCAGCATTTGAGATTCTGTCGTATATCGTTCTACCACACATATGTCTTAGGGACCTCATCTCTACCGCATTTATTTTGCTTTCATCCTTTTCCTGCCAGCTCCATGCTTCGCTTCCATACATTAGGGATGGGACCAAAACTCCATTGTGAACGATAGTTTCTTCGATCGTGCTTTCAGTGTTGCGAGTCATAGCCTCCAAGTTAGTATTAAGTATGAGGATAGTGACGTTAAATTTAAGAAAATTCTTGCACTGTTCGGTCAGTATTTTCTTAGTGCGCCCTTGGAGTAATTGATTTTACAAAACGGCGCCTTAAAATATAAATTATCATAAATAATAATAATAATAAAATAAATAAATAATATAAGGCAGACTGATAGTTTATTAAGAATGGATTGATACCCGAAATGTGGTTGGTGGAGGATCATTTAACCTTTTTGAGTACAATTGTTGCGTTAACGCAACACTTGACAAGTCACATCATACTGAGACGATTTGATGAGAGTTTGTGAAATTTGTGAGTATATTAAAATGTTTAATAATCACTATTAAAAATATAAAAAAGCACTCGATACTTAAAACAACTTCAGTTTTCGATGATATTAAAAATCACTTAATATTTCTTTATAGAGTTAACTATGACGTAAACTTTACATTAAAAAACAAATAATAACGTTTACAAAAGGATTTATTAAAAATATTTGAACATGTCAATACAGTAAAACCTCGATATAAAAAAAGTTTTTATTTATTTATTTTTAACCTATTTTTATATAACGGACTTCCGGCATTAACGGACACCTCCCCCCCCCCCAATTTGTCCGTTATATCGAGGTTTTACTGTATTCATATTTTTAATAATATTAGGCATAAAACTGAGACATAGACATTGATATGAGATAAAGAACTGAGACATAATGATATAGAAACAATATTATTATTTTTTAGTAATACTTTTTCCACCAGTTTCTATTTTGTTTTTATCCAGCTTTCGCTTTTCGGTTGGGATATAATTCCGTTAAGAATTGTTACGTTTCACGCTAAGTACACGCACCTATATTAAAGTAACTGTACTTACAGGTCTCGAAGCTGAGTGAGATTCTGAAAAGCGTTGTCGGCTATCGTGTGGATTCTGTTGCTCCCGAGCTTTCTGAAAATGGAAAGCTCCTATTGTAACACGTTAACAAAAATCTAATTATACAGTAACGAGTATTCGCAAATGACGGTTAAGTAAATTCACCCTACCTTTCATAATAATTATTTAATTAAACGATATATTATGAATATCATATGTACCTTTTATATTCGCCATTTCTTTGTGATGTGAACTCATACTTGAATAGATATTAGAAATTCAATGTTGAATTCAACCCTATTCATATTTTACAATAAATATGTTTAGGATGGTTTTAATCCTTCATAGGTGTAAAAATATCACTCCATGTGTTTACAAAGTAAAATTTTACAAGAGCAACCATCTGATATTGGGATAATCAAATGATTTTACTGAAATCTCTTGATGGAAGTTCATTTTAAATAATAATTCAATTAAACGATGTTTTTTAACTACTTCCACTTTTGTCTTTAGTTCGACAGCGACCGGTTTTGCCAGGCTCGCTGGCATCGACATCACCAGTCTGTCGATGCCAGCGAGCCTGGTGTAACCGGTCGCTGTCGAAATAAAGACAAAAGTGGAAGTACTTAAAAAAAACATCGTTTTATTTAATTGTTATCTGATATTGGTGTAGATATTTCAATTAGAAGAATGATATGAACAAAAAGGAATAAAATAAATATAAAATAAAATAAACACTTTGTATTTTAATCTTGGAATTGTATTTATATATAAAGACTAGTTTCGCTTGTACCTAAGCTTCAACAGGGCAATATAAAAATGACATGGACGAAATCATAACATTATGAAAATCTAAAATGACTACCAAAACTCATTTCGATCACTTATTCTTTATGGCTCTCAGGTATTCTCATTTGATAAATAAATTATTATATTAAATAATCTTGTTTTTATTTATCTATATAAATAAAAGGCGATCTTCCGGGTGTGTGTCGACTATTTCTGAGGTTATTCCTGAGCTGATCCTTCTGTATCTTGGGGAATGGACTAATTGGAATTAAGCGGTCGTCATAGGCATATTTTCGTTATTAATCGAGCTCTAATTAACTTTATAAATTAATCAATTAATTGAAAATTTTCGTAGTGCAAACGAATATAGACCTTAATGTTCGTATCACCTGAGTATCAATCTTTTGAGTCTATATTCGTTTGACACGGTCTGGAGAGAATTCAGTCTCCATGTAATTTTGTGTAGTGGCAACAATGTGTTTTGCTTTCTGACAGTCCAATATATTGCGTTTTACTTTGGGATGTATAATACTTAATACGTTTTGCTTATTACGTACTAAAATAATTGGTTGTTTAATTGGTACAGTATATTTTATTGACCATATTTTAATGTACACTAATGCAGACAGGTAATTATACTTCTTAATTTTGGCGAGTATAATTTTTACGCGTCAATTTGAGGTTATGAACGAAATTTTATTTTTTCGTGTGGCTGAAACTTATTCGTTTCTCTTACGTTCGACGGTGATTACTTAATGATATTCGTTTTCTAGAGTTCTAGCCATTCGATTGGTCACGTGGTCTCTGAACTGTCACAATCTCTGTACGTCGTAATATTTTGTAGGTATGAAGTTTCGGTACTTTTAGGTTATGAAGTTTTTGGGATTAAAAATATTCAATGATAATTAAATTGTTCAGGTTATTTCAAAGGATGATAGCGAAAATATAAAATATTGGACGTCGAAGCTCTACAAGAATATGAAGAAACTTGCTTCCGTAAGTATAATATAATATTTATATTTCTAATTCATAAATATGTTTTCAGTTTATTCTATTTTGCTGTTTTCTTTATACGCATACTTTGGTCAGGGAAATTGTTACATTACCACAGCAACGGTAAGAAAGTTCTAATGATATACAATATGAATTACAATATGAATGAATGACACAATTCTTATGACTTTTTCCGTTTATTTCTAGGAAAATAAAGTAACGGATCAGAGATGGGACGAAAATTACCGATGCAGCGTGCAAAATAACTTCGTTAAAATGGAATTAGATCAATCAAACAACGGATGATCAGTGAATTAGATGTACCCTGGAGTGGCGAATGAAAACCGGCTCATTTTTACATTACACATAAGCTACTTTTAGTAGTTTTCATTCATATATGAAAATTCCATTATTAATTTCAGGTAAAGTTTTTAAATTTACAGTTTATAGACAATAATTAAGCACATTCCCAAACGTGCCACCTATATATCTGAATTTTGTGTTGCTCGGGCTGCCTGAAATATGCTTCCTGCACGCCTCAGATGCATTGACAAGCCGACAGACTTTAATTCTCACCTAAAAACCCACCTTTTCAAATTATCGCATAAAATGGTAACAACGGTTGTCTGTATATCAATAAACAATATTATATCACATTTGCACAAAACATTCATATGTTTAGAGAAACAAAATTCTTGATTTTGTTGTCCATGAAATTCACATCAGAGCCAATAAAGTAAGTTTCTACGATCGTGATTTCGCTGTTGTTACATGCACCTTTCATGACTAAAAACATTGTCAAAGCGCCCTTGAGGTGAGCTATTCACGAAAACGGCGATTATCAGTTCCGTAAGTTCAATGTTTATATTTTGATATGTACAGGTTTAAATTTTGAATTAATTGGTTTATTTTGTATATATAAGAATATAGACAATTTATATGAAGGAGTCTGGTTGTAATGAATGCTTTTGTAAAATTTTTGTTATTTCTTTAGCACAATCATAACTGCATTGATTAGCATAGTTTTTGATAGTTATTTTTGCCGTTCAGGTAAAGTTTCTAAAATCTCCTACATATAATATTAACACATTTCCACGCAACTCTTGCAATGCTCGATCAAGAGCCTCGAGTATTTTTTTTAAATATACTGCTTAGTGAACACTTGGAATTCATTAATTGTATGGAAGTTGAAAATTTGCCATATGCGCCTCTTCGATGTCCGCCTTATGCCAATTCCAATATTATTTTTTTTTATTTCTAGGAAACAATATTAATTAATCAGAGATCGGAATGGAATCGGTCATATAGCAGGGACAACGGATGATAAGATGCACCCTGGAGTAGCGGGCGAGAAACAACTGGCAGAATTTTGAATGGTATTGCGCTATTTTATTAATGTTATTTAATTATTATGATTTTAATTAGTTATTTAAAATACAATTAATATGACATTTGATGAATTCAAACATAAAGGTGTTCTTTATACGCGTACTTTGGTCAGGGAAATATTAAAATTACCACAGCAACGATAAGAAAGTTCTAATGATATACAATATCAATTTATTCGTTTTACTTACGTGTCATTTTAGGTTATGACGTTTCGTTGTGTAATAATTAGTTAATTGGTATAATCTATTTTAATAATGTTGTTTTAATGTAAAATTGTTCTGGCAGGGCGAAAATCTATATCTTTGGGATTAGATATTAAGTTTTGATAAAATAATTGCCTGGTTGTGAGAGACCACTGGTCTAATGGGGATATTTTTGTATTGGGATTGAAATTATTTTGATAATGAGCCATATTGGTGCATCTGCATGTTGCAATTCTTCTTTATTTTCCATTCCACTGAGTAATTCCAGCAGCACACATACCCAAATACACTATGAGTTACTTCAGCTGTTTTAGTTTTTCTCTGAAAACAAATGCTGTGATAGGTAAACATATCCTTATATGCAGCATTAGCTGCCTCAGTTAGAAGAGTCCAGTAATATTCCATTTTTGACCATTAAATTCTACATTATGCTGAGATTTAAAATATTCAAAGATAATGAAATTGATTTCAGGTTATTTCATTTGCTTGAGGATGGGGAAGACAACGCAGAAGATAATGGATTGCGCATGTGCAGAGGATGGGGAAAACAACGCAGAAGATACTGGAGTTCGCATGTCCAGAGGATGGATCCCACACTTCGATATATGCGTATCACAAGACAATGTTGTTATCTTTATGAACTAATTTGGAATGGTATGTACAGGTTTAAATTGGATTAGTTGGTTTAATTCGTTACATAAGAATATAGACAATTTATGTTTACTACTCCATGATACATTCTCATCTGTCTTACCTTTCCTGTATTTGGGGCTTTATTACAAAGAAGAAAGCTAATGAGATTCAGGTGATCCAAAATCGGGCTGTTAGAAATATTTTCCGTCTACCGTGGTACACTCATGTAAGGGCCCTATATTCTCAGACGAAAATAATTCCATTTCAAATCCATCAAAATTAGAGATCACTAAAACTATAATACAAATAATAAAGTCATCAACGCGCTCTAATACTCGACCAATATTCAATACGGACGTACACCAACATGATACGCGCTCACAGAATAAGAAGCATTGCGTTCAACTAGATTCGGTGTAAAATCCTTACAATTTATAGCCTCTACAGAATTTAATAAACTCCCTAATGATTTAATAATGATGTCGAACCAAAAACTTCAATCTGATCAACTTAAAAGTAATTTTTACATTACATTTTTACATTTTTACATTACACATAAGCTACTTTTAGTAGTTTTCATTCATATATGAAAATTCCATTATTAATTTCAGGTAAGGTTTTTAAATTTACAGTTTATAGACAATAATTAAGCACATTCCCAAACGTGCCACCTACGAGTATATCTGAATTTTGTGTTGCTCGGGCTTTCACAGTAGTAGGTTCGTCCGCCTGAAATATGCTTCCTGCACGCCTCAGATGCATTGACAATCCGACAGACTTTAAATATCACCTAAAAACCCACCTTTTCAAATTATCGCATAAAATGTTAACAACGGTTGTCTGTATATCAATAAACAATATTATATCACATTTGCACAAAACATTCATATGTTTAGAGAAACAAAATTCTTGATTTTGTTGTCCATGAAATTCACATCAGAGCCAATAAATTAAGTTTCTACGATCGTGATTTCGCTGTTGTCACATGCACCTTTCATGACTAAAAACAATGTCAAAGCGCCCTTGAGGTGAGCTATTCACGAAAACGGCGATTATACAAATTAAACAAACAAACAAACCATCACGCCGTTTCCCCACAGGGGTAGGCAGAGAGAATGGACCATAACACTACTCTATCCTGGCAAACCTCTCTAGCTTCCTCCACATTCATACAACGAGTCATACACGCATGTCGATTCCTCCGACTTCTAACATGACCAACCTTTAAAATCTGATTAGTTTAATTAATTTGACAAATTAATCAGATTAAAAGGTTTTATTAGTTTTATCGTTTTTGTAAAGAATTTTGACAGGTGTAGAAATAAATTTTTCATTTGTTCCAATGACAATTTGAATCATTTCTTCAATATTATTTTCAAGTTCTTGCTGGTTAAGTGCCTTACTACAGATAATTTAAAAAATGGTGGATACGTGTAACATAAATTAAATAAACACAAATGTCCGGATCGTCCAAGTCAACATGTGCAACATCGAAAAAAACATTATGTGTTATTACATTATGTGCTAAATTAAAAAACAGTGGATACGTGGAACATATTATAAATTAAATAGACAATATGTGCACCGTCTAAAAAGAACATTTTGTGTAAAATTATTTTTATTTTGTTATTTTATTTTATATCATTGTATTTTATATTATTTGTTTTAGATTTATTTTGTGGGTGTTGGACGATCGAAGTGTGCGCGGGAGATGCCTATTGGTGGCGATGAGGTTCGCAACCCATCACACCGCGCCTCCCGCGGGGCGAAAAGAGAAGGATGGAGTGCCGCATCAGTAAAAGTGTGACAGTCCATTCTCTCTGCTTACACTTTCGGGGAGACGGCGTGATGGTTAGTTAGTTAGTTAGTTAATTTGACAAATTAGCCTAATTATTATTATTATTATGCATATAGCATGAACTGCCTTTTATATGAAGAATATCTTCAGCAAACAAGTGAAAAACAGTTGTAATTCATTCATTGTATGGAAATTTAAATTTTGCCTTATGCGTCTCTTCGGTGTCCGCCTTATGGCAATTCAATTTTTTTTTTTTTAATTCCAGGGCCCAAAATTGATGAATCAAGGATCGGACCAAAGTTGCCGATGCAGCGTGTAAAATAACTAATGTTTAAATGGAATGGGATCGGTCATAAAGCAAGGACAACGGGTGATAAGATCTTCTGGCCTGGAGTGGCGAAAGAGAAACAGCTACACAAATTCTGGCAGATCACAAGCAAGATGGTCTGATGACATTAAACGAGTGGCAGGAGGTCAATGGCGCAGAGCGGCGAGGGATACAGTTGTGGAAGTCGGGAAGGGAGGCTTTTGTAGTATTATCATCTATATTACTATTCCACGCCAGCGGACTCGCAGTGCCGAAATCACGATCGTAGAAACTTACTTTATTGGCTCTGATGTGAATTTCATGGACAACAAAATCAAGAGTTTTGTTTCTTTAATATAATGAATGTTTTCTTCAAATGTGATATAATATTGTTTATTTGATTATTAAATTTCATATAAAATATTCAAAAAATAGTTTTTCAATTACCTTAGTAATATGTATTCAAGTTTATAATTCACAGCGAGTTTGCTTGGATTGAAACTTTGTTTTAAAGATATAGACACACATTTTTGCATCCATACACATGGCATTTAATCCAATAAATAAACGAATTGTTATTGAACTTTAATTGTATTTGTTGAATATATATTGGGTTTATTTATGTACTCGAATTTAGCAATAGCGAAGCGTTGCCGGGTCAGCTAGTTTATTATAAAAAAATACTTACAATAGTTGAAGATGTGATAACCTTGCGAACGTTTCAACTTTGATTTCTTCAATCAGGTTGAAATCAAGGAAGCTGTAACAAACAAAATATAATTAATCATAATTTACGTAGAGCTGACTATTTTGATGAGAAGAAATATTTTAATTTAAATTTCATTAATAGCGTTCGTTCCTACTCCTCCTACTACTTCCTCCACCTTGCGAACGTTCCTAAAGTCCAAGCTTCTATTCAAGCTGCGCATTTATAACACCATCATCAAGCCAGTGCACTGAAGTGGTGACATATGGTTCTGAGTCATGGACAATGACTCTAAAAAAAAAACAACAAAGAATCTACTGGTTTGAGAATAGAATACTCAGAATTATCCTGGGATCCATACCCGGTCTAGACCGACTGGAGTGAGACCTCTAGGAAGGCCTAGACAGCGCCTAATGGACGATGTTCTGGCTGACCTGGCTAGGTTGGGCGAATCGGACTGCTGGGAGCAAAAGGCGCAGGATCGAGGAGCTTGGCGAAAATCATCAAGGAGGCTAAAACTCTCCAAGAGTTGTATAGCCATAAGAAGTAAGCAAGTAAAGCTTAACTAAGTTAAAAGTGTATTGAAGTGTTTTTCGTGCAAACTGATTTAAAATGGAATGTTTATAGTAGGTCGAAAAACTTCTAAAAAACGCACGTTTTTGAATATAAAATATATAAATCCATAAATAATTTACATAGATTTTTATATCGTTGTTACCGTAATACGTATAATAGAGTAAATCGTAGAATTGCATAACTTCATTTATAAAATATATTTGCCGAGTAAATGGTCTTCACAATAACACATTTTGGCTTTTATTAATAAGGATTAATGGAACCAGAAATAGAGGAAGACCGAGGAAAACGTGGCACGATCAAATAAATCAAATATTGAATGTCAGCCATGTGAGGAGTCAGAGAAATCGACGCGCGTGCATGACACGATGTATGAATGTTGAGGAAGCGAGAGAAATATGTCAGGAAAGAAAAGTGTGGCAGTCCATTCCTTCTGCCTACCCCTTCGGGGAGACGGCGTGATGGTTAGTTAGTTAGTTTTTAATAAGGATTATATTATTGTATGCGTATTTTTTTAAAGGTTGAAATCAATGGTATTAGTATTTAAAATGCAATCTTTAATGTGAGCTGAAACAGCTCATTATCATGGAATAGGAACCGAGCCGTGCTCAAGTTTGAAACCAAGTCCCCTGGATCAGGAGCCAAGCGTTCTGTCCCCAAGACTATCACCTAAAATGTTGAAATGAAACGCCAGACAAAGCTTGTCAAATTAAAATGGAAATGGATATCAGAGATGTACAATATTGATGCTTTTGAGATGTGGTGCTGGCAACGAATGCTGCGTATACTCTGGACTGCAAGAAGAACAAACCAGTCAATCATTGACCAGCTGGGTATCAAGGCAAGACTCTTGCGAATGCGTTCTCAGAGAGTGCTGAAATATTTTGGACACATAGCCCGGTAACACGATTCCCGGCGATGGGAGTGTAATTGTTACACTGTTTTTGATCTGGTATAGAATTCACATGACAATAAAATGGCGATAGATTAGCTACATAACACATGTCATGAGAATCAACAGATTAAAAGTTGTATACAGTAACTGGGTTCATATAACTTGTAGTATTCACACATGGAAAGCAACGGGAAACCACCACATTGATGGCCCAAATAGCATCCCAAGAACCAGCAACATGTTTCACTTTGGTGCCAATCCAATCTCTTGTATTGAAACTAGGGAAGCAGGTTATCACCGAGAGAGATGAATAATAAGATTTAATTTATTTTATTTCTGAATCAATGGACGTCATCAACAAGGAAGCCATTAGTATTTGCATACTGAAGATGCTTGCGGTATACGGGTCACAATTGCGAAAATTAAATTGCTTCATTATCCATTCTCCTCTCAGCGGGAGGCCTCGAGGAACTTTATTCTGCTCCAATCAAACTAATGGTCGCTTGTGATTGGAGGCTATTGCGTGGTCGGGAGTGCAATCAGGAAAACGCACTCTAGATGCAACAGGGGTGGCTCGGTGATTATTAAACACCCAAACTAACTAACTAACTTACCATCACGCCGTCTCCCCGGAAGGGTAGGCAGAAAGAATGGAACGCCACACTGTTCTGTCCTGACATACGTCTCTCGCTTCCTCTACATTCATACATCTTGTCATGCACGCACGTCGATTTTTCTGACTCCTCACGTGACCGACATTCAATATTTGATTGATTTGATCGTGCCACGTTTCCTCGGCCTTCCTCTATTTCTAGCTCCGTTCACGCCGTTTACATATACCTTCCTTACCATTCTGTCTTCACTCATTCTTTCCATGTGTCCAAACCATCTTAATGACCCTTTCCTTATTTTGTTCATAACACTTTCATTCGCACCACATTCACTTCTTATACTTGCATTTGTCACTCTATCATAAACAGATTTGCCACACATTCGTCTTAGAGATCTCATTTCTACTCCATTTATTCTACTTTCATCCTTCTTTTGCCAGTTCCATGCTTCACTTCCATACATAAGGGTCGGCACAAGAACACCATTGTACACTGCCATCTTAGCTTTTAAACACCCATATATTTTGAAATTAAGAAAGTATACGTTAATGATGTAAATGGAGTCGAGGCAGACCGAGGAAAACATGGCATGACCAAATTAATCAAATTTTAAAGGTTGGTCATATTAGAAGTCGGAGGAATCGGCGTGCGTGTATGACTCGTTGTATGAATGTGGAGGAAGCTAGAGAAGTTTGCCAGGATAGAGTAATGTGGCGGTCCATTATCTCTGCCTACCCCTGCGGGGAAACGGCGTGATGGTTTGTATGTATGTATGTATGTACATTTTTGTTATGCAAATTAAAGGTTCTAGAAAATATAGGGTGGCGCGAAATGATTTTCTTATAACTAACAAATTAACCATCACATCGTCTCGCCGAAGGGGTAGGCAGAAAGAAAAGACATATTACTCTCGCTTCCTCAATATTCATACATCGTGTCATGATATCTCTGACTCCTCACGTGGCCGACATTCAATACTTGCTTTATTTGATTGTGCCACGTTTTCCTCGGTCTTCCTCTATTTCTTTTTCCATTTACATCGTTAACATATACTTTTTTACCATTCTTTCCATGTGTCCAAACCAATTTAATGATCCTTTCATTATTTTGTTCATAACACCATCATTCGCACCGCATTCACAGCTTATATTTTCATTCGACACTCTATCATACACAGAGTATCACATATTCGTCAAAAAGATCTCATTTCTACTGCATTTATTCTACTCTCATCCTACTATAAATAATGAAAATAACATAGGTTTATTAACAGCTACCAAAAACGAGTTATCCAAGTTGGGTTGTAGTAGAACCACGAATTTGATAAACGATAAATAAATAGAAAGAGTAAAAACGAATTTTAACCCTTAACGTACCGTGTTCAAAACAAAACGCTTGCTCCCATGTGGTAAGTTCAGTTTACCGCTAACTTTATCTAAATATCAAGCATATGACTAGATGAATCAAAATTTAATTTATGTCATCTTGTAGGGAATTTCATTAGGAATAGATCGATATCTATAACATACATGGATTATTTGAAAAACATATCATTATTAATTTTTTTCTGGAACCATGCGATTTCTGATATGTAATGCGTCATAGCATACGAGCGACTAAACATCAGGTATAAACTTGTCTGCGCGCCGCGGCCGGCGCACAGACGCCGAATTCGACAATTTAGGGGGAAAAAAATAATTTGATGTCAAAAAGATTTTTTTTAAATAAAAGCATTTCTAAAATATTACAATTTATTTTATTCAAATATTATTGAGGAAAAATACTATATCAAATCATTAAAAATAGGTATTATATGCATTATGAACGTAAACAAAACGGGCAATTTATATAAGAAAAAAATGTGACAGGAAAAACGCATTTTATAAACAAATTATTTTCATTAAATTACTTCTGTATCACTGTCCTCATAATCGTGCACTGTTATTAATTGTGGTAGGCTTAACAAATTTAAAACTTCTTTTGAAAGAGGACCACTTTTCCCAAGCGGAAGTTTCCGGAAACTTGAAATTACGGGATCAGATGAAACCCATAATCTATTTATTAGGTCCGTATTAGTGTTTATTCTCGAGGTCTTTCTTGTGTGGAATTTCCTAAATGTCTTCCAATCTTTCTGACGTATTTCTTGTACGTCCTCTGTAACTGTATGATCTAATAAAGTTTGTAATTTTATTTCTGCAAATGTTTCAGTAACTATCGTAGATTCTTCTCTTTCCGGATAGCACCCTTGTTTAGCCTTCAATGTTGAGTCATAGCTCGGGTAAATGTTTCCATTTTGTTTTTTAGCATCTCTTTGTAATGTTGTGTATTGTTCTTTTGTTTGCTTCCAATCAATAATCGACGCTAAAGCTTCTTCTGCAGTATATGGTTTTAAGACAACATTCGGCGTTAATGATTTCTTCATTTTTCCTAGTCTCTTTGGAGTAACACTTGTCGCCATTTTGACAATGTCTGCACTCATACGATTTCCAGACATGCGTAAGCTTAATTGCGTTGCATACGACAGTTCTTGTGCTGTTCTTTTTTCAACAAGATCCACAACTTTTCTTCGTTTCATTTTCGAACAGCTAGCATCAAACATTTTTTTAGGACGTCCGCGTCCAGATCCACGAGAGATTGAAGGTATTGCCAACGAAATTTCTTGATATGCTCAATTGTTTTATCAAGCAAGCTTGAATTTTTCCTAGTAAATACCGGAAGAAAATATTTACTTTCTTTCCAATTAAATAATATTTTTTGAACAGTCCATTTAATTTGAGACAAAATACTCCGCTCACAGTTTTTGGAACATGTAACGTACTCTAATTTTGTTTTTATGTAATTTATTAAATATTTGACACATTTACTATGTGCCTGTTGTAAAAAAATGCCATTTTTTAACTCTAAAAATAGCTCCATGCGAGTTATATTTAATCTTCCGCTCGAACGACCCAAACTGGCACCTGGAGAGGCAAAAGATAAAATCAATTATAATGTATGAAGAAAGGGTTGTAAAGGGTTATGATTTTAATGTTACTTTATAGTAGATAGTACAAAGAATACATATATAACAATTATATCGTGGACAATGGCGCTTTTTTTTTTTTTTTGAAGTCCAAATTATCGCGGAAAAAGGTTAAAAAAATCATAGATTTTATGCATATTTTTTAAGCGTCTACTTTAAATGATAAAATTGTAAATCAAAACTAAATAAATATATAATAAAATAGTACATACCTTCAACAACTTTATTCATTTTGAAAATTTTTATCCTTTTTCACACAGAACTAAAAAAACGACTTTCACTTCGGAAAAAAGTACGCTACTATTTGAAATTTGGATGACAAGCGAAACAATTCGCATGGTTCCCACTGTTTACAACCTTGCCAATTATTACAGACGCTAGTTTAATGTTTTTTTTGTTTTGATTTATAAGTTCTAGACAGTTTTTAATAATTATATATACTTTTTTCTAAATTAAAAAAATCATTAAAAATTTCTTTTCTTCCCCATACATTTCCAATTTCGGCGTCTGTGCGGCGGGGCGAAGATAAAGGCACCTAGGCAAAATGTATAGTACGTTCAAGACAACGAGTACGTATTAATATTTGTCCCTTTTGGTAAAGTGTTAATATTTTCACAGTTCTGATATTATTAACTTACGTGCTGCGTTTTCATCCAGTCGGTATTATTACGTACCTATTGAAAAGGTCAAAGATATAATTTATAATACGTTCAAAACAGCGAGTAAGTATTTGTCACTTTTGATAAAGTTGTAAATATTAGCAAAACAAATTCTACCTTAACACGAATGAAGGTGAGGGCAGTCTTAGAAAATATTTTTTTTGGGATGAAGGAAGTAATTTTTTGCTTTTTTTTTTATTACGAAATATTGAGAACACTTCAATGGAGGATTACAATTTTTTTTATAATATTAGGGTCCATAGGTTTTAAGAAAATCAACTTTAAATTGGCAGTGGAAACTCAATTGACCACATGGCAACGCGACGGTTAATAGAAAGAGTAAAAAAGACGACGACTGAAAGAGTATGGGATGTTCAAGGCGCTTTTATGACCGGAAGAGGATGTATGGATCAGATTTTTGCACTTCGAACGCTTGCGGAGAAGTTTATGGCCAAAAACCGTAAGCTTTTCTGTGCGTTTGTCGATTTGCAAAAAGCCTATGATCGAGTGAACAGAGATAAACTGTGGTCAATCTTGTCCGAATACGGAGTGAGCACAAAACTGATACGGGCGGTTGCTTCTCTCTACGAAGGGAGCACTGCCAGTGTTAGGGTAAATGGAGACATCACGCCTTGGTTTGATATCACGAAGGGTGTTAAGCAGGGCTGCGTGATGTCTCCATGGTTGTTCAATCTGTATATGGACAAGTGTATGAAAGAACTTAAAGGTATAAATGCTGGTGCTAAGATGAGTGATCTGTCTGTAAACTGTCTGCTTTACGCGGACGATGCCGTTCTCGTTGCGGATAGTGCGGACGCATTACAAGTCTTGGTGTCGAGAATGAATGAGGTATGCAAGTCAAATGATTTAATGATGAATGTCGGAAAGTCAAAGGTGATGGTTTTCGAAAGGGAAGAGCAAATGACAGTTTGTAATATAAGTGTGAACGAAGAGAACTTGGAACAGGTGAGGGAATTTGTGTATTTAGGTAGCATGTTCACAGCAGATGCCCGAACGGATAGTGACGTCGAAAGAAGGGTTGGTGCGGGTAACAAAGTGAATGGAGCTTTAAAAATAGTTATTGGAAACAAGAATTTATCAATGAAAGCGAAAACGGCCGTTCACAATGGAGTTCTGGTCCCAACCTTAATGTATGGAAGCGAAGCATGGAACTGGCAAAAGAAGGATGAGAGTAGAATAAATGCGGTAGAGATGAGGTCCCTAAGACGTATGTGTGGTAGAACGATATACGACAGAATCTCAAATGCTGATATAAGAAAGGAATGTAGAGCGGAAGAAGGTATTATGAACAAAATTATGAAAGGATCGCTGCGTTGGTTCGGACATATGGAACGCATGGATGGAAAAGAATGGTTAAGAAAGTATACGTTAATGATGTAAATGGGGTACGAAGTCGAGGCAGACCGAGGAAAACATGGCATGACCAAATTAATCAAATTTTAAAGGTTGGTCATGTTAGAAGTCGGAGGAATCGACGTGCGTGTATGACTCGTTGTATGAATGTGGAGGAAGCTAGAGAGGTTTGCCAGGATAGAGTAGTGTGGCGGTCCATTCTCTCTGCCTACCCCTGCGGGGAAACGGCGTGATGGTTTGTTGTTGTTGTTGTTGATAAATAAATAAATAAATATTTTAAAATTTCTGTGCAACATATATTATGTTTAATTAAACATATTTTCCATATAGTTCCGAAAGCTTTGGACACCTATTAACAATTGTATGTTGTCACCGTCCTTTCATAATTTTATATTAATTTTTAAATTTAGCGTTCATAACCAATCCGTATCTGACGCTACTCTTAAGAAAAGCGGTTTTAAATGGTTCATTTAATTTAAAAAATGTTATTTTAAACAAGAACGCGTATAAGGAATCTGTCTTGAATACATCTAGAATGTATTTAATTATTAATGTTGTTATTTGAAATTTCTTAATTGAAGTTCATTGTAAAAATTCGTTTATAATACTCGTATATGGCTTCGACCGGTTTCGTCGTTATTATAAAGGTTATTATGAGGAGTCAGAGAAATCGACGATGCAAACACGATGTATAAATGTTTGGGAAGCGACAGAAATATGTCAGGAAAGAAAAGTGTGGCAGTCCATTCTTTCTGGTGGTTAGTTAGTTAAAAAGGATATTTATTGTTTCTTGAAAAATTATGTAAAACTTCATATTAAATAATTAATACGAATGAGAAGTCTGTTTTATACAATTTTTTTTAAATACTTTATGTTAATGACATGTTGGTATAGAGTTTTTTTTTAAGAGGTTTGGTTTTTAAACTGGCAACTTGTTTCTACAGACTGTCAATTTGACAGTTGACTGTTGATTTGTGGTCAGTACGTTTTGCCATTTTACTATGAATAGACTGACGTCCATCACCGTGATGATGGCTATGCTACGCTGGAGGATTGATCTGATCCCAAGTACCTATCCACACCTCCTCAACTTTGGTCTCCCCTGGAAACTATGCGAAATGTTAGAGATCGAGTGTGAATAACCTCGGTGGATAATATTGATGCATAGGCTAACGTGGAAGGACACCTCGCCAACCCGTCTGGCAAGCGTGGCGTTGTAATGCCAACCACCCCCCGTATGACATGTCATACATGGAGAAGACGTATGGGGGAGGCCTATGTCCAGCAGTGGACGACAACGGCTGTTAAAGAAGAAGAAGACTGACGCCAGAGCAGCGCTTGCAAATTGTGCAAATTTATTTTGAAAATCATGGTTCGGTTCGCCAAACTTATCGTGCACCACGTCCATTATACGGTCGACATAATCGTCCATCCAAGCAAGTTATTCGGAAGAACATGGATCGTTTTCGCACCACGTACACTCTAACGGATAATACTTATCCACAAAGACGACCATTGTCGAAAATTGGATTTCACGATTGCCCTTCATTCGAGCTAACCGTGGTGCTTATATGCCCGAAATCATATTTAAACAATAACGGCATAAAATTATCTATTAAATAAAGCCAATATCATAGGTATTAACATTATTTTAATGTTTTATTTTTTTTTCATTTTCAAATCAAATCAAATCAAATCAAATCAAATCAGTTTATTTTCTCAAAAGACATTACAAACATTTTTTATAGTTTAAGGCATCTATTGAGAACAGGTAATACATAAGGAATATATAATACCAGGAACGCATGAGAGATGGTTCGACATTAGGAATACAAAATACTCTCCAAAGTCAAGAGTATTTGTCTTCTGAATGTACTTTCACGAATATGAAAGACATCGATCTCCGAAGCGATCATGTTCAGCAGTTTGATTGCTCTCCCCACCGGCATCACCAGAGGCAGGTTGGTTCTGCATGCTGGGAGATAAAACAGTCTGTGCTGACGCTGTCGAAGATAGCCATCCGGAACATAAAGATGGATAGCCTCCAAGATGACGGAGTTCTCAAATAATCCCCTGATAAGTCTGAAGAAATGGGTAAGTGTGCACCCATCCCTTCTTATCTGTAAACTATTGGTCCCCAGCATGCCCAAGAGGAATGCAGTGGGATAAAGCCACGGATAGCTACCAAACTCCCTCATGTAGAGATATCTCAGAAATCTTTTCTGAACCCTCTCTAACATGAGCGAGTATCTCGCCTCGTGGGGACTCCATATCACCGAGCCACACTCGAGCCGGCTCCGGACCAATGAGTTGTACAAAATTCGCAAAACATAGGGATTCTTGAAAACTCTACCAGTTCGGAGAATAAATCCCAACATTTTCAGTGCAACTCCACATATTCTCTCGATGTGAGCATGGAAAGTCAGCCTACTTTCATAAACGATACCAAGATCCTTTATCGTTGAAACACGCTTAAGTTGCTGGTTATCCATTGTGTATCTGTAATAAACAGTACGCAATGCTCTCGTAAAAGATAAAATTACGCATTTAGAGATATTGAAATAAATTTGATTGGTTTACTCCAGCGGACGATATTATTTATATCTGACTGGAGATGGAGGCAATCTTCGGGGCTTTTTATCTCAAGGAATAATTTAAGATCATCTGCAAATAAAAGAAATCGCGAAAATTGTATAACCCTCGCGACATCATTAATGAAGATGGTGAAGAGGAGTGGACCAAGGTTTGAGCCCTGTGGCACTCCGGAATATACGGGAAAAAGTGCAGATTGAAATATACCGTATGAGGCAAACTGTTTCCTCTCCCTCAGGTAGCTAATAAAAAATAAAACCAACTTAGAAGAGAAACCAATTTCCGACAGCTTTCGCAGAAGTACATCATGGTTGACGGTATCAAAGGCTTTAGAAAAGTCATTATAAGAGCAGTCAACCTGGTGACCATTGTCCAAAGCCCTTGTCACATATTCTGTGAAAATCATAAGATTGGTTTCAGTAGAGCGCCCCTTCCTGAATCCGTGTTGTTCTGAAATTATGAAGGGTTCAACTCTAGGGAGAATCATTTTATAAATAATAGATTCGAAGAGTTTGGCCGGAGCAGACAGTATTGCTACAGGTCTGTAGTTTTCAACTGATTCTCTCGGGCCGCTCTTGAAGATGGGACTGATCTTGGAGATTTTCCACAAATCGGGAAAGGTATCAGTATTTACTGACAGGTTGAAAATGAAGTGGAGAGGAGGTACCAAAAATTCAGAGCATCCTTTTAAAAAGAAGATAGGAAGAAAATCAGGGCCAATTGAATGCGAATTTTTCATGGCTTGAATTGAAATTTTTATGTCTGAGATGTCAATTTGACTGACACCATTGAAGCTATGAGTAGTATCGGCACTCGAATTGGTCACATCGTTATGATTTAGCCGCGGGGGAATATTGCTATAGACAGATAGGAAGTGCTTAGCGAATGCATTCGCTATATCGGCACCTCGAACCTCTCTATCCCCATGCATCATGGTGTTTATCATGCCACCATCTTTGCGTAAGCTTTTGACGTAGTTCCAAAAAGATTTGGGATCGTCCATGAGATTACCCTCAATGGTGCCCACATATGTTCGAAAGGCCAATCGGACACTGCGAACCACCATCGAGCGGTAGTGACTGAATTGTTCATACTCACCACGAGAGCCAGTAGCTTTCCACTTCTTATGATGAGCATGCTTCATCCTTATATTTCGCATGATATCCTCAGTAAACCACTTAGGATATCTCCGTCCACCATTGCTCATGTGTTTCCTGGGGAAGCACAAATCAAAAATGTTATATAAAATACGGTAAAAGTATTGTAAGGCTTCATTTACGGTACTCAAGTTGTATAAGCTACTCCAATCAATCTGAGTCATTGAATGATAAAGTTTGTCAAAGTTTCCTCGCCCAAAATTCCAACCGCGGAAGGTGCTGGCATCATGTTTGGGTACTCTAGTGACCCCCGAGACCATCTTACCGTCACACACAAACTCCAGCGATGGATGGTAACTATCTTCGGGTACCAGAGGAAACAATGACCGAAAAACTTGCAACTTCATGTTGCTCAGAATCAAGTCAAGAACTCTGAGATCAGAGTTCAGAATACCATTGCACTGGGTGAGCCCAAACACCGCGCACAAGAACTCCAGGTCCTGCTGAACACTGTCGCTCCCACGCGCGGAGTGAAGATTGAAGTCCCCCATCACAATGACATTCCGATCTCCTATCAGACCGTGGTTCATATGCATTGAATCAAAAAAGCGTTTGTAGACATCCCAAGAAGATCCCGGTGGAATGTATACCACGCATAAAAAAATATTGACATTTGAGTTGTAAGTCAGTTTTACCCATAAGTCCTCATTTTCGGATTCAAGGCCGAGGACGCGCTCGGCCATAAGCGCGTCCTCTTTCCTGATAGCCAGAAGACAACCGCCACCCTGCCTATGGCCACTGCCGTTGTCTCTGTCTCTCCTAAAAACAAGGAATGAATCCGTATCAAAAAGCTCAGAGGAGAAGACACTCGGATTAAGCCATGTTTCGGAGAGTGCAATTATATTTGCGTCACTCGCCAAAACACTGGTGTAAAACGTCGAGCATTTTGTCTTCAATCCTCGAACATTCTGATACAGAATACCAAAATTATCACGTCAGCTGAGCATCGGAAGTCGAGGAGCCGCCACACTTGACCGCCACTCCTTAATGAAAGACTGTCGCGGCCAGTGTTTCGGCTTTAAGACCTCCGACACGGCCGACGTAGGAACGCCAATTTTGAACGACGCATAGGAACCATCTCTGGGCTTCATTCTATGGACCGTATACGAAGCCTTACACAGAGAATTTAAGTAGGTTTTCATCTCCTCCGCCGAGGTTTCCGGATGGAAGGGATAAAAGTGAAAGTTTTTCTGGGACGTTGTGGGTGTTTGCTCCTTGCGGGAACCACGGACAGCGAGCCGACGCCTTCCCGAAACAACACTCCACCCTCCCGGAACACTGGGCTGCGAGACAATATTCCCATTCCCTCCATCATTCTGAGGACGGGTATTGACTGCTGCAGCTCCTGATGCGTCGGTTGTCGGGTCCTTCGATTTCTTGGCAGCCGATACACCAGATACAGGACGTTTTCCCTTGGTGACACTCCCTACAACCACCCGTGATGCCTGGGCAGCGTAGGAAGTGGAGGGTACTGCGAGCGAATTGGATGATGCCACACGCGCAGCGGCACGTGTCGAGGCCCGTGTAGCCGGGCGAGGCAAAGTACGCGCACCCACATCGTGTGCGCTAGCCGCTACATCAGCATGTGACGCGGCGCTAGTATCACTTGTAACATTTGCCGGCTCTGTTGGTCCTGTGTTGCACAGAGCCGGTTCGGGTGCCGAATGGCCCACTCGGGAAGTATCGGCATCACTCGGCCGCGGCGTCAGAGGGGCCGGGGGGGGCGACACCGGCAGAGCCGGCGCAAGTCCCGCAGTACATGCGTATGTACTTGTGTCGGCGGCGGTAGAAACACTGCCATGGTGGCAATTACACTTCTTCAGTGACTCGACAAATGCTGATATTTTATCAAACTTAACATGCAGATCGAGAACTTGTTGCAGAAGGCTCATGTACGTTGGCGAATCCATTGCAAACGATGTTTCGCGAACAATTTTTTACAAAAAAGAATCAATTCACTCGGACGTCAAAAAACGATCCGTCACGTGTCACAGGTAAACTCACATATAGGTATTATATATCGTATATAAAGAGATTTTTTAAAATTTTCATAATGTAATTATTTGTATGTTATTTAAGATAATCACTTTAAATACTTGTTTTCTCGACATTTATAATATTACTATTTTTGCTACTTAGTCGATATGTATAAACCAAAAAAAGGAAGTTATAACAACGACGTAAGAAACATAATTTAACTTACATCTCGTAAATCTCTGGAAGATCAGGGAAGGGATGTAGAGTGGTAAGTTTGTTCTTGCCGAGGTCTAGCCAGTTGAGGCTGACTGCTTCCGGGGGCAGAGAGAAGTCACGCAGGCGGTTGTTGGTAAGGAACAACCATTTCAGAGAAGACAATCCTCTCAAGTGCTCCTCGGTCACCTTCTCGAGTAGATTGTTCTGCAGATACCTGTTGATTTGAATGATCCAAAATAAAATAAAAACAGTTTTTAAAAAGTGAAGCATGAAACTGCCAAAAGAAGAAAAAAGTAAAATAAATGTAGTCTACTGCATATCATCAGGCATCCGGGCTTGCTAATTACTATCGCAGAGGGAATGGTTGAAAATAGGAATTGCAGAGGTCGCCCAAGAGAAGCTCACATGGACCAAGTGATAAGAGACATGCGCTGTGGCAACTGCACAGAGATTAAAAGAATGGCTGAGGACAGGACTAAGAGGGTGGAACACCATACTGCTCAGTCCTGATATACCTCTGGAGCTTTCTTTACATTTGTACATTGTAACATGCACGCTCGTGGATTTTTCCTACTACGAATGTGGTGTGTGTAGTCGAAGTTTAAAAAATAACATAGGTTTATAGAACACCTACTAAGGACGAGTTATCCAAGTCGGGTAATAATAAAACCATGAACTTGATAAACGAAATGAAATCTCTAATACGAATATGTCGTAAATCTGTATATGATGACAATGAGTGTAAAATGCAAATATAAGAAGTGAATGTAGTGCAAATGAAAGTGTTATGAACAAAACAATGAAAGTGTCGTTAAGATGGTTTAAACACATCGAAAGAATGAGTGAAGACAGAATGGTGAAGAAGGTATGTGCAAACGACGTGAACGGAGCTAGAAATAGAGTCGACCTTCGTGGCAGAGTGGTAAGACTTCTGACTTCCACACCGAAGGTCCCGGGTTCGATTCCCGGCGATGGCAGTGTGATTGTCACAGACCAACTGGTGAAGAATTCACGTCGGTGTCTCCAGACACTTCTCCGGACCAACCTTGGCATCCATTCAGTAACCTCTGGCTCCATCTTCCATCATCTCCTCGACACACATGACTAGCCCACTGCCACTTCATCCTCGCAATGCGTATCCCTATATCGGTGACCTGGTACATCTTCTAATCTCCACGTTGGGTATATGGTCTCTAAGCGTGATACTCAATATGGATCTTTCCATGACCCGCTGTGCAACTTTGATTTTTTGCATT
This sequence comes from Lepidostoma basale, assembly GCA_022606425.2. Lineage (NCBI taxonomy): Eukaryota > Metazoa > Arthropoda > Insecta > Trichoptera > Lepidostomatidae > Lepidostoma > Lepidostoma basale. The sequence continues at coordinate 119,212 of JAHDVF020001328.1, read as the reverse complement.
GCTTCTTAAGTGAGAATTTATAAGACTTGTGTGCGACCTATCATGACAAATGGGATGGAGTGCAGGGCTGACACCAAAATCATAAAAAAACGCGCTCAGAGTGTCAGAAATGAAGACGCTCAGAAATATGTCTGGCAAGACACTGCAAGAGAGGATAAGGAATGCACGGATAAAGGAGATATGCAATGATGTCTTAGGTGGGAAAGGCAAAGGAGAAGATACTGGTATGCACACGTGAGGAGAATGGATCCATCCAGACTCCCTTTCATTGTGTTGCACGGCCAGCCCCAACGTAGACGCCCCCTGGGCAGACCACCAAAGAGATGGATTGACAGCTGGGAGTCGACTTCGCAGGAGGCCAATTCCTCTTAAAAAACAGGCCAGTAGGTCTACGCTGAGAATAATAAACAGAAGAAGAGCTTCTTTAGTTAACGTCCATGTCTCGCATCCAAAGGTCGTCACAGGTAACACACACTGGTCCAGCACTTTTGATTTTAAATTTTGTGGCATGCTGACTTGAAGATGTTGCTAGCCTTCTGAATGCAGACCAACCGAGCTGTATTCTCCTATCCTAGGGCACTTATCTATCCAGTGAAAATAAAAACTCCTTGTCGGGTGACTCACTGCGAGTAAATTAAAACAAAAGAAACTGTATCGGATGTTTTTTATGACTCAAACTAATAGTATAAAATCTCATTTTCGAAATATGGAACAACTTTTTAACTATTAATTCTAAACTTTAACTTATTTTATAATATCCCATATAAGAACGTACCTTTCGTCCACTTTGTAAAGCTCCCAAAGCTTGTCAAAAAGCGTGTTTCGAAATAATTAATGTGACGAGTCGTGTCGCGATAACTTTTTATAAGGCCAAAAAAATTAAATAATTCTTCTTTATTTCTAGAAGTTTACGCTCTTAAAAGTAGGATTTATTTCCAACAGAGAAAAGCCATGCGATTTATTAGCTACCATTACTTTCATTGTTTTCTTATATTATAATATAATATATTTCTTCCACGAAAATATATATAATGTCCTGTCAACCTTTATGTGATTTGTTCAAAAACGTGCACAAATTGTAATGGTACATTTTATTAATCACGAAAAAGACTATAATTTTGTATAAAATATTATTTCTAAACACGTTTAAAAGAGAAAGAGAAGGAACTGGAAACAAAGTCTTACCTACCACAAATAGAAATATATCGACTAAACCAAGGATGGCAGTGCACAATGGAGTTCTAGTGCCAACCCTTACGTGTGGAAGCGAAGCTTGGAGTTGGCAGAAGAAGGAAGAATACATGCCGTAGAATGAAGTCATTCAGAAGAATGTGCGGAAAAATAATATACGATAGAATACATGATGATGAAGTAAGAAGGGAATGTTTGCTACCCAAAATCACACAAAACAAGTATAGTGTTTCGGCCAAAACAATTGACTATTTAAAACTGTTGTCTTTCGTGTAGAAATAAAATTGTAATATAAAGTTTATATTAAATTATGTAATTTAAAGTTTTTCATTAATATCAAAACGGTACTAATGTTTTTAAAAATGACGTTGATATATTATAACTTGAATTGATACTTCACTAATTCTTTCTTCACTTACTTTACTAATATAATTTATTGATAACGAAACAAAAAACTTATTGTCATAGTAACAAGTAAACAAACATATTTTAATTGTTTTAAACTGATATTTGGAAGCACTGACGGGCCAAACAAATATATAAATTTAAAACCGTTTACATATGTTTATGTTTCATCATTTTTGACTCTATACTATGTGTAATTGTTTTTTCTAATTACTGTTTTATTATTCTTATTATTATTTTATTATTATATTTTCCACCTTTAATATTTTCTCTTATAAATAGTAACTAACCGTTCTTTTAATTAAAATATTTCGGTACCTAACTCAATTTCAGCAAGAACTTCAAAATTATATCAAAGAAATGATTCAAATTGACATAGGAACAAATTAAAAAAATCACGAAAATTAGATTTTTGATATATTAAATATTATTGTAACACCTGATGATGTCATCATGGGTTGATGAAACAGCTGTCGCGTAAAATAAAATACAATTATGATACAAAAAACAAATTTATTTTATTTAACAGTTTAAAATGTTAAGGTATCATAATGTTTCGGCCAAAACAATGGACTATGAAATATATAAATAAAACATTTCCTACGTTCGTATTGTCAGTAACACAAGGGTTTAATTGCCTTTAAATTGCCCGTTGACAGTTGGTAAATACAAATTTGAGACGTTTTACAAAATATGATCAAATAGATTCGAAAACTAAGCTCTGCTATTAGGATAAAATATGATAATTTTAAAGCCATGAAAAATTATTTAAGATACGTTTCATGACTTTCTCGTTCGAAATTTATAGGAATATTTCTGGTTTGAGGTAAAGTTTGTTAATGTTAGAATTGGAATTGAATATTGAACAAAGTTTTACTTACAGTTTTTGTAAATTGTTTTGCGTTTCGAATACACCCTCAGGTAGTTCTGTAATTGTGTTGCCAAGTAGATTTCTGAAATAAAAGAAAACATGTATGACTATTTTTATTTTGTTATTTTATTTTATATCATTGTATTTTATATTATTTGTTTTAGATTTATTTTGTGGATGTTGGAAGATCGAAGTGTGCGCGGGAGATGCCTATTGGTGGCGATGAGGTTCGCAACCCATCACACCGCGTCTCCCGCGGGGCGAAAAGAGAAGGATGGAGTGCCGCATCGGTTAAAGTGTGACAGTCCATTCTTTCTGCCTACCCTTTCGGGGAGACGGCGTGATGGTTAGTTAGTTAGTTAGTTATGTATGACTACTTTTACAAATTCATTATTTCTTGAACAATGATATACTCGTATAATACAATTCCGTTGCTAAGGCATAATAATAATGCATTAGCAAGTCAAAACATGTCATTTACATAAAATATATAGGCATATTATTATTATTATTGTTATTTTTATTATTATAATTATTATTATTATTACTATTTTGCTGAATCGCTCTTCACATCATGACAGCATGAGCCAAATCTATGTAAAGGGTATTTATAGCTACCATATTGATTCTAGTAACACATGATAGGTAGCTAATCTATCGCCATTTTATTGTCACGTGAATTCTACACCAGACCAAAGACAGTGTGACAATCACATTGCCCTCGCCGGGAATCGAACCCGGAACCTTCGGGGTGGCAGTCAATGCACTTACCACTCGGCCACGAAGGTCGTCATATCAATGGCATTGGAATTTATTCGACAATCTTCGATATGAGCAGAAAATATCTCATTTATTGTTTCTTGGACAATGATGTAAAACTCCATATTAAATAATTAACACGAATGATTTTCTAGAAGTTTTATTATATTTTATGGAAATATCATGTTTCGCCCAAATGTTTTGACATTTGATAATGCCTTAGAAGGGCGAAACATGTCATTCCCATATTATAAAACTTCTAGAAAACTGACGTTTTCATTCGTATTAATTAGAAAATATCTCATTATTATGAAGAAGGAATCTGGTCGTGTCCCCTAGATCAGACCAGTATTCCCCAACCTTTGTACACCCGCAAAACGGGTAAAAAAAAAAGAAAAAAAGATCGCGGACCAATAATACTGAATTTTTTTGATATTTAATGAGAACAATTTTTGGACCAACGCTGGAGGATGGGACTTACAGAATCAAAATAAACCTTGAACTTGAAGTACTGATTAAACAGGAAACAGTAGTGAGATTCTGTAAGTCTCAACGCCTACGTTGGGCTGGCCATGTAGAAAGAATGCCAGAGAGTAGAATACCAAAGAATATATCATGATGGGTGCCCCGTAAAAAAAGACCCAGATGCCGACCGAGGGAAAAGATGGGCGGATTGCGCGGAAGAAGATTGGGAGAAAATGGAAGGAGCTGGGGGATGGAGAGAGATGGCCAGGAAGAGAAGTCAATAGAGGACCGTTGTGGAGGAGGCCAAGTTCCACACCGCGATGTATCGCCGAGAAATGTTGACTAATACTGAAATAAAACTGATTTTTATGTAATATTTTCTTATTCTTATATTGACAGATGGACATATTATATAACTATAACTTACAAATATACAGGGTTTTTCATTAAGAGCACTTAAACTTTGAAAAACTGTAGGTGGTGTATCCTGGTGGTCAAAGGGTTTTTCAATATGGACGCTTGAACTTTGACGGTTTATTTATTCTTGACATTTCACCATGGAACGTTACACGCTTCAACAACGCGTTGAAATTGTTAAAATATGTTCGAAAATTTATTTCATTTCATTTCATTTATTTTAATAAAAATTACAAACATTACAGAAATATTTCCAGATCGTTTGCAATTACATTATAAGAATTTAAAAGAGAAGCATAAAAACATATAAATAAAATAAAAAAGTTTAAGAATTATAAATAATCATAACATTGATATTGCATCCCTGAGGCAACTCACACTATCACGAAATATGTCGACCTCCGAGGCGATCCGATTAAGCAATAAGATTGCCCTACACATAGGCATAACCATTGGCAAGTTGGTTTTGCAGCGTGGCAAATAAAACAATCTGTGCTGTCTTTGACGAAGCATGGCATTCATGGCCGTCCTGCAGAGTCAACAATACGTCGTTGAATGCATAAATTTGATATGGACACCGACACCGATTAAAAATGGAGCGTCCTTATTGAGGAACAATCCAGCCGTCCTTATTGAGGAACAACTTATCCAGATCAAAAAGTCTCCTAGGAACCACAGTAATGAGGACTCTCCGATCCATTGTGGGAAATTCTGAAATAAGGAAGATCTGCGATGTCAAAGATGATGTTTAATAGGGAAGAACGAGACGATCTTACTAGAGAGACTGTGTGGAGAGAGCGTGTTATGAAAGAGTGATAAGTAAAGTGGCAAATAAAGTATCAATAGACAATCGACCTCCAAGAAGACTACCCAAAAGATGATGAAATAGCTGGACATCTACATCCCAGGAACGGGCTCCCAGGATACGGTCCTTAATAAAGCAACAAGAAAAGAAGAACAATTCATTGGTTAAATACTGACCAGAAATGTTCTTTAACCTTAAGTGGTGTTAGAAAAGTTTTTGTTCATCATTATTTCCATTTTGTTAGGTTCTATTTCTTTGTTTGTCGGAGAAACGAAAGGAAAAGCGAATCGAGATGTCCCGATTTTACTTTTATATAGCTCGGAATGTTTTCAAAATGTCCAAAAACTTTGCTAGTTTGCTTCAGACATATTGAGATATAAAACCAAGATTAGTAATGCTTATTTTCTCTTACTCGTGTGTTTCTTGAATTCACGTCGTGGAAGTCCATCGTGAATAAACATTACTATATATTTCAACGGGGGGTTCTAACGGGTAGTAGGGCTACGATGGGGTATACTTTGCTTGAAAGTGTACTTCTATAAAATTTCGTAATGCGCCATGTTGCAATAACACCTGCAACACTACTACCAAGTCCAACTCAGCATTCTTGAGTGTTCTCTCAGGCCCCGCGAGCCCCGGGCAATGTGGCCACTGACATTACCATCAGTGTCATAGCAGATAATGAGTGGGCGACTGGCAAGTGTCCGACCCCATAAAGCCGGACCCCCCCAGCTAAGGGAAGGTGACCCCTACAGAAAAACCCATCAGAGAAGGCAAAGGGAAATCACTCTGATTACCTTTTCCCAGGATATTCACTATGGCGAGAACAGGTTCGCCGAGGTGATCGCCAACGTTAGGGGGACCCGACAGGGCACTTGAAGAAGAAGAAGATATGTTTCAAGATTTTCTTGATTCCACAACAAGTTTATCACTTTCATGACCGGTTTCATCAGAATTATTGAATCTATCTGAAGGGGAGGCAGAAATAATGGACAGCCACATTTTTCTTTCCTGACAAACTTCTATTGCTTCAATAACATTCATATATCGTGTCATGCACGCACGTCGATTTCTCCGACTTTTTCATCCGATATTACATATTTTTGATTGATTTGATCGTGCCACGTTTTCTTCGATCTTCTGGTAACTATGAACCTTGAATCGCTCTTCACATCATTACAGCGCAAGCCAAATCGATGTAAAGGGTATAACTATCATATTGATTCTCATGACATGTGATAGGTAACTTATCTATCGCCATTTTTTGTCACGTGAATTCTGCACAGACCAAAGACAGTGTGAAAATCACATTGCTATCACCGGGAATTGAACCCGGGACCTTCCGTATGACAGTCAGAGCTCTCTCCACTCTGTTACAAAGGTCGTTAACTAATATTTAATACATGGTATGCACTTAGTAAGTGATTGAAAAGAATAATAAATAAAATGTGATATTTGTAGTAAGAACGATTAGTAACGTAATATTAAAAAAAAGTACCATTTAAAAAAAGATAATTACTTAAATTATTATATCATGGGGGCAACGAAGGTGGATCCACGTGTGAAGAAATTATATCTATAACATGCGGTACCCTTGGAAATGACACTAAGTAGGCCAAACCTTCCACCACAATGGCAAAGGAAAGAAGAAAAAAAGGTATTTTTTAACACTACTACTGCAATCTATAAAGCTTTTTTCCCATTGATACGAATATTATATTATTATTAAAAACAAATCCAGACAGAACATTTCTGTCACAAAAAAAACAATCTCAAACGTGGAAATAACAGAGTTTGAATCTATAAAAAAATATATGAGATGATACGTCACGAAGTTTCCTTTATTTGTGACTTATTAAATAGGTATTTACTGTCACTTTAGTAGACAAACAGACAAGAAGGGCGTACAATACATCCGTCAATATGTATGTCTGTATGTATAATACATTTGTAGCGAACATGTCTGGGCAGTCTGAGAACCAACAGTTGTAACAGAGCTTCGGCTAAATAAGTACCTATAAGCAGTGGCGTGCCTAGGGTCAACCAGTAAGGCAAGCCCGTCCGACTTTTTTTGTGTTATAATATCAAATCTATATAAAAAATTGTAGATATCTTCTGGTATATATGTACCTAGCTATATGAATACAAGTAAAAAATCCGTAAGTGCGACAAAGACCCTTTTACATTTTGCAAGCCCAATATGAAGCCTGTGGATTTCGCGGGCATCTCACCTACGGTACGTATGAGTGAAATAAAATACGGCGCGTATGAGTGGAACAAAACATACACTAAGGTCATTTCTGCGCATGTCAGCAGAGTCATTTGCAACGCAACGAATTAAATCGCTTTAACTCAAAAATAATTTAATTCAAAATATTATTTTATTCGTAGACGGCTCAAACGCGCAAAAAACATCGTTTTATTATGGATTTTTTAAGTCAAGCCCGGCTTTTCGGCTTGTATGGAAGGACCGCCACTGCCTATAAGTCTATTGTTTGCCTCTCGAAATTTGAGGGCATTTAGGGTACCTACATAGCAAACAATTCACCTTCATTTGTACATACTTCAATTTGGATTATTTATGAATGTTGTATGACTATGCAATGAAGTCCTGGCCCAACCCTTATGTATGGAAGCGAAGCATGGAACTGGCAGAAGAAAGATGAGAGCAGAATAAATGCGGTAGAAATGAGGTCCCTATAGAAATGAGGATGTACGACAGAATCTCAAATGCTGATATTAGAAAGGTATGTAGAACGAAAGAAGGCATTATGAACAAAATTATGAAATCGCTGCGTTGGTTCGGACATATGGAGCGCATGGGTGAAGAAAGAATGCTTAAAAAAGTATACGTTAATGATGTAAATGGAGTACGGAGTCAAGATAGACCGAGGAAAACATGGCATGACCAAATTAATCAAATTTTTAAGGTTGGTCATGTCAGAAGCCGGAAGAATCGATCTATGAATGTGGAGGAATGAATGTGGAGGAAGCTAGAGAGGTATGTCAGGATAGAGTAGTGTGGCGGTCCATTCTCTCTGCCTACCCCTGCGGAGAAACGGCGTGATGGTTTGTTGTTGTTGTTGTTGTATGACTATGCGACAAAATGTAAGAAATTTTCCAAAACACCAAAAACACGTAACCTGACTATAAAGAACCAACCTATACAAAGGGTCAGTTACTTCAGATATCTAGGCAAATACCTAGTTGGAGGAGCTGATCTGTGTGAAGAAATGTAAGCTTATGTAATCAAGGCAGCCGCAATCTCATGTGCTATAAAATCCATTTCTTTCTTCTTTCCCCTCGCTTCTTCCCGTTCCTCGGGGTCGGCTTTTCTTATCATTTGACGCCAGGTATTTCTTTGCTTCCTCTTTAAGGCCTAGGGCCTTCATATCCCTCTGCACATTCGTCAGCCAGGTAGTTTGAAGTATTCTTCTCCCTCTCCTACAAGTCACGGAAAGACACTTTTTAACGACATGGTAGTGAGGTCTCCTCATCACGTGACCATACCATCGGAGTCTTTTTTCTGACAACTTTTGTTTTATAGGGGCTACATTGAAACTTCCCTAGTGCTATAAAATCCACAAGAGTCTTCCACTGGCTCCTGTTCCTCGCCATTTCAAGTCTTAACATTCCTCCTTAAAATTATCAATGAAATGATGATTAAATATAAAGCATTGATACTCACAGAAGGTCCAAATCATATCCCTTGAAGGAATCTTTAGTAAGGACGAGGGTGTTGTTGGTCAGCTGGAGGCGCGTGGCCCCCCGGGCAAGGGGCACCGCCCGAAGCCCTGATCCCATGCAGTACAGCTGGGTGGCTTGCCGGCAGCCACAACCCTTAGGAATCTCGATACCTGAGAAAAAGTAATAAAACAAACCCTTTAGAACCTGAAAACGACGGTCAATCCCGTGTTTTAAATGTAACTAACACGTTAAAACAATATTGAACGATCAACTAATGCACGTACACTCACCACTCCTATATCCATTGTAAACAATAAAATTCCACATATATCCACTGAAGCAAAGATGGGAGTACACAATGGAGTTCTAGTGCCAACCGTCATGTATGGAAGTGAAGCTTGGAGCTGGCAAAAGAAGGATGAAAGCAGGATAAACGCCGTAGAAATGAGATCACTAAGAATTATGTGCGGGAAAACGTTGTATGATAGAATACCGAACGATGAAAAAATAAAGAAATGTAAGGCAGATGACTGCATCATGATCCCTGAGATGGTTTGGACATATGGAACGAATGGATGAGAGTAGAATGGTTCAAAAGTTGTACACAAGCAGCGTGAGTGGGAAAAGAAGCCGAGGACGACCGAGGAAAACATGGCATGACCAAACAAATTAATTACTAAAAGGCGGCCACATTCGAAGTCGGAATAATCGACGTGCGTGCATGGTACGATGTATGAATGTAGAGGAAGCCCGAGAGGTATGCCAGGACAGGCCATTGTGGCGATCCATCCTCTCTGCCTACCCCTCCGGGGAAATGGCGTGATGGTTAGTTAGTTAGTTAGCTAACAATATAATTCAATCCCAATCTTTATTTAACTAATAGGTGATTACCTTCTAAAGAATATGTAATCTGCCGTAATTATCTTTGTTTTAGAACTCCAGGGAGAAATTCCCAGACACCAGTAACCGGGCCACAAGACATTTGAAATATTTAAACTTAACTAATCCAAACACAAAAATTACATAATATAGAATCATTCCGAGAATTAGCCACCCTAGTAATTGCTTTTTAATTATATAGTAAACAAACTAACCTAAAACACAATAATTTTAGAATTTGTTTTCTTGTATACAAATACTTGTAGACAAATACTGGATTTTTACCCATTGCGGGTAAATACTTGTATACAAAAAAACAAATTCTATAAAAAAACTGGTGCAAGTTAATAGCATAAAAATTGGAGTTTCACTCCAGGCGTTATCTAGCAATGTGATAATTTCGAAAAAGCCTTTCACATTGTATTAATAAAAATTTTCTGCTTAATGCTTTAAGCAGAAAATCTTTATTAATACAATGTGAAAGGTGGTCTTAATAGATCTTAATAGATGGCACTAGTGTACAACATTGTGTATCTTAATCTATCTTAATAGATGGCACTAGTGTACAACAATGTGAATTTATTAAAAATAGTAGCATATATACAAGTTCCAAAAATTTGTCAAATGTAGTGTCGTAAGAAGGGAGGAATGGCAAATGTTGTTAACATAAAGTGATCGCTTAACCCAACCAATGACAGGTCATAAGTCCTGTAAACGCCTCGAATTTACATCTTCGTCTCTATTGAGATACAATTAATCTTTAACAATAATTTTACATTATATAGAATCATTAAATAAATTAGTCAGCTATGTAAATTGCTGACGAAATCTGTCCACGGTATGCGAAGCATTCTCCTGTGCAACCACATCTCGAATGCTCTCAACCGGTGCATAGTGTGCACTTTCAGGGTCCAAGTCTCCGAGCCATAGAGTAATACAGACCAGACATAGCGCTTCAACATTCTCTACCTTAGTTTCAAGTTCAAGTTGTCATTGCAGAATATTGATCTCATTTTGTTGAATGAACTACGGGCTGCTTTGATCCTGCACTTCACTTCCATATCTGGGTCCATAATAATAATAATAATAATATGCTAACTTTTATAGCGCCGTTTTTGTGATGTAATCACCTCAAGGGCGCATTAAGACGTGTTTTAAATCTAAAAATCTAAATTTTCGTGATCGGTTAAAAAGTATAGTAGAACAAAGTATAAATGTTTAAATTGGGTATGAATTATGAAAAAGATGGGTTTTCAGTTTAGATCTGAAATCTGTTGGATCATTTATACATCTGAGGTGTAAAAGGAGATTGTTCCAAGCTGATGGACCGGCTACTGCGAACGCTCGATCCCCGAAATTTGTACTGGGGCAACGCTTCGGCTCAACTAATCTTCCTATTGTCGAGGAGTTCGCCGAGCGAAGTGTGGATTTCCTTGTATTTAGGATGTCCGTTATACAGAGTTCAGATATATAACTTGGTGCCATTTCATGTAGCGCTTTGAAAACTGTCCAGCAGAGTTTATACTGGATTTTTTCTGGACTTTTTAGCCAGTGTTCTTTGAGATGTTGTGTTATATGGGACTTTTTTGGAATGCCCTTAATGAGTCTTGCTGCTGCATTGAACCCAGATTAAAATTTGTTTATTTGTTGTTTTGTAATGTTTGCATAAATTCCATTACAATAATCAAGTCGTGACACAACGAAGGAATTTACAAGAGTTTTGAAAGTGTCATGGGGAATACTCCTTTTGACGGATTTTTATCGTCTTAGGTGGAAGAAACTAGCGCTGACCGTGTTATTAATTTGGGATTTTAGAGACAGATTTGCGTCAAGATAAACACCAAGAAGCTTTGTGGAGTTTTTGGGAACGATATCGCTGTCAGCTGTTGAAATTGAGGAATGATCGAGATGTTGACGCTTTGCAGAAGAAGTCCAGAGAAATTCCGTTTTGGATGGATATAGTTTAAGTTTGTTTGATGCCAACCATTTGGATATGGCATCAACGCAGTTGACAGTTATTGACGTAAGATGTTTGGTGACATCAGGGTTGCAGAAAAAATAAAGTTGCTGATCATCAGCATATATGAGAGGAGGCCAAAGGATTAAATTATTTTGGCAACGTCATTCATAAACATGATAAATAAAAGGGGTCCTAATACAGAGCCTTGTGGCACACCAGATTGGATATTAATAAATCAGGATTTTTTACCTGCTAGCTGCACAGCTTGTGAACGATCCGACAGATATGAATTTATCCAGTCTATGGCATTACCCCTAAAACCATAGATGATGTAATCATACTGCCCAGTGTTCCACCCTCTCCGATGGTTCACCATCGAGTCGTAATGTTAGAGGGGAGTAATCGGCACTGCCAAATGTCATCCAAGTAATCCGTAATGCCAAATGCCAAATAAATTGTGATACTTAATAACTTATTCTTTAACCTTGACATTACCCGCTATCTGGGGTAGGCTATCGTAATACGGTTCTTCCAAGTCTCGCAATCCTGTGTGATCTGGTTGTCCAGTCTCAGTACGGTGATATTAATAACAGTGTCTCAAATTTAAATATTAAATAAAAATAAAATACAAATTTAAATCGTTTCAAAATATTTGAATCTTTTTTAAAATTATTTCACAGAGCTTCTGTTAAAGAAACTTAACTTAATGAGGGTACTCTGATGCCCTTTCAAAATATTCTTATTGAACTGTTCGGTAATTAGTTTGAAAGTTATGAAAAACAGCTCAACATGCCAAACTCAGTTCTTGATTGAGTTAAATATTCAATGGAGTGGAAACAGGACCAAAAGGAATTCAAGGATTAGTAAATTACTTCCACGACGGAATCTCAAAAGTATCAAATAGCCGGTGACAACGCAATACTTCAATATATATTAATTCAAATGATGAGCGACCCAGAAAATTATTAATAACATTAATTCCGGATTTTATTTATTTATTATTTTAACTGATTGAAAGTACCTACAGGCATTAACACTATGGAATTGAGTATCCATAGTAATATACTTTGGGAATTAAAAAGCATCGTTTAATCCACTATTTTTTAAATAATAATAAAATAATAATTGACCATAGTTTCGATAAAAATGACATAAAATTTCTACGCACGGCTAACAATAACAATAAATTAAACAAACTTGAAAATTTAGAAATCCTCAAGTCGGTGAAATTGGGTGAAAATATAATTAATAATCAGATTCCTCCTTTTACTCCTTTCTCCTTAAATACTTTGTCTACATTTAATCTCCCATTCCCAATCAAATGCAAATTTATCATTTATTAATTTCTATATAAATTGTGTCTTTTCAAATGTAGGTTTTTTCTAAATTATATTATCATTATGTATTATTATTATTTAATATTATTTATTATTTCTTACTGTTAAATAATTGTTAGTACCTACTTATTACAAATAGCCCAGGTTAATTTTTAAATTTGAATTAATGTATCGAATTTTAAATGCGTTTTTTATTAGTCTTTCTTTGTTTAGTTTTTGTTATATTTTTACATCTGAATATGGAGATATACTCCGAAATTTTTTACCAAAAAATAGCGGATTAAACAATGTTTTTTAATTCCCAAAGTATATTTATTATTTTTATTATTATTTTCAAAACTGTAAAATCAATTACTCCAAGGGCGCACTAGGAGACGACTGACCGAACAGTGCAGTCTTTAGAAGTTTCTTAAATTTAACGTCACTATCCTCATACTTAATACTAATATGGAGGCTATTCCACGCCAACGGACCCGCAACGCTGAAAGCACGATCATAGAAACTTGCTTTATTGGCTCTGACTGGAATTGATATGTTGTTTGCACTTGTTTCTACTGATCGGAGTGAACGTTGCTTTTCCGTTGGCACAGGTGTCACTCGGAGGTCCAATAAATACGCTGGCGCTCTCTGGTGTCAAGTTTTAAACACTGTCAGACAAAATTTGTATTTTACTTGCTCTCTAATTTTAAGCCAGTGACAGCAGTGAGAGATTATTTAGCGGAGCTAGTATTATTTATATAAGAACACCGGAACAGATTGTTACGTGTAAAAGCGCCCTAACTACTTTTTATAAAATATAACTTACCACAACTTAATTTTGAATATTAATTTCATTAAAAATTGTATTTGTAAAATTTTAAACTTTTTTTAGAAGAGCTTTAAAAGTAGTTATTGGAAACAAGAATTTATCAATGAATGCGAAAATGGCCGTTCACAATGGAGTTCTGGTCCCAACCCTTATGTATGGAAGCGAAGAATGGAACTGGCAGAAGAAAGATGAGAGCAGAATAAATGCGGTAGAGATGAGGCCTCTAAGACGTATGTGTGGTAGAACGATGTACAACAGAATCTCAAATGCTGATATTAGGAAGGAATGTAGAGCGAAAGAAGGTATTATGAACAAAATTATGAAAGGTTCGCTGCGTTGGTTCTGACATATGGAGCGCATGGTGAAGAACGAATGGTTAAAAAATTATACGTTAACGATGTAAATGGAGTAAGGAGTCGAGGTAGACCGAGGAAAACATGGCATGACCAAATTAATAAAATATTAAACGTTGGTCATGTCAGAAGCCGGAAGAATCGACGTGCGTGTATGACTCGATGTATGAATGTGGAGGAAGCTAGAGAGGTGTGTCAGGATAGAGTAGTGTGGCGGTCCATTCTCTCTGCCTACCCCTGCGGGGAAACGGCGTGATTTTCACATTTACACTTTCCGCTTCCGCATCCGTTTCTGTTTCCGCTAAATCATCTGTTTCCGTTTCTGCTTCCGTTATGATACTTCCGTTGCATCACTAATTTTTGCTTTCTTCTAAAATGAACTGATTGCATCAATATTAAATATACAATATCTCAAGAAATGTCATTATTCGTCATTTAATAAAACGACTACTTTTCCGGGTATCCAGTGTATCCCTACAATATACCCAAAGAAATGTTTAACACGAATTGATCTCCATTCATCTTACGTCTACGGCTGTATGCGGTGATGCAGTGGGGACTATGAAAGCCCTTCATAGGGCAATCGATAAAAATAAATGACGCGATAAAAGGGAGAGAAGTGTTGAAAAGGGACGCGTTTGGGAAATAACAGTCTTATATTCCGTTCAAAAACCATTTTTTTACTATATGTCATTTATGAGTATGAGCCAATTAGATTGGATAAAGAACAAAAGTAAATTTCATAATTTCAAGAATTAATTGTATAAGAGACGAAGATGCAAATTGGAAACAGAATATGGTTGATCAAGGTGTTTACAGGACGTATGGCCTGTCATTGGTTGGGTTAAGCGCACACTTTATGTAATACAACATTCCCCATTCCACATTTTTTCTTATAACCACCATGTCTGACAAATTTTTGGAAGTTGTATATATGTTTATCTGTAAGACCACTCTTTACATGGTAGTTTTTTCAATCTACACACTAACGCCATATATGAAGATTGTATTTTTAAGCACTAAGCAGAAGATCTTTTTAACGCAATGTGAAAGGCTGCCGCCATTTAGCGCATTGCTAGAAACCGCCAGGAAATGTCACTCCAATCTATATGCTATAATTTTGACCAGTTTTTGTTTTTACAACATTTTGAATGTATACAAATACTCGTAGACGAACAACTGGATTTAACCCACTGCGGGCTATCACCCAACCAATGACGGGTCATAAGTCCTGTATACACCTCGATCAACCATATTCTGTTTCCTATTTGCATCTTCGTCTCTATTGAGAAACAATTGATTCTTGAATTGATAACCCGCAGTGGGTGAAATCCAGTTATTCGTCTTTGTATACATTCAAAATGTTGTTCATAATTTCATTTCAATCAGCAGTTTATTTTTTTTACGTACAAATAAAATAAAATTACAAACATGTTTCGTGACACAGAAGCCCTTCATTTGTGTAATCAAAAAAATACAAAACAAATATAATGTTTTATTATTATCATGAATGTGGTCAGTTTTGACTGTCAAAATTGCCTACATTAATGATAAAATTTGTTTAAATATTTGTTTTGTATATTTTTAATTGCAATGATGAAAGGCTTCTGTGTCCCGAAACAAGTTTGTTATTTTATTTTATTTTATTTGTGTGTAAACAAATAAAGTGTTCATTGTTTTGCCGAAACACTGTGATACTTCAACACTATATACTGTTAATTAAAAACACTTTGTTTTATTTATCACAATTGTATTATTATTTTTCGCCACAGCTGTTTCGTCAACCTATGTTGATATCATCAGGTGTTACAATAATATGTTACATAAAACAACATTTTTTAATTTAACAGTCGGAGGAGTCGGAGAAATCGACGTGAATGACGGGATGTATGAATGTTGAGCAATTGAGAAAAGTATGTCAGGAAATACAGAGTGTCGAGGCATTATTTATGTCAACTGGGACGGCGGAACGGTTAGTTAGTTAGTTAGTTTAGTATTCAAAAAATAATTCAGACGTTAAAAGAAAAATCTTTTCTACGGACAGCCTCAAGAGAGATAATTTATTTTTTCGTCTGTTGATCGTCTGAGAATGGAAGACTTGGAGGGCGGACATGACACCTGACACTAGGGAGGGGCGTGTAATGTAAGAGAAGGGGTGCTGCAGCCGGTAACTCTCACAGCCTCCACTACCCCTGGATAGGGGTGGAAAATGGAAGGTACTACAGGGTAAGGATTAATTACTTCATCAACTGTAGTGCGAAACTGTACAATATTATTATGATCATAGTATATAATATAAATATATATTTATGCTAATTATTTTTCTTATTCATACAAATGAAAATATGTGTTTTCTAAAAGATTCCTTATAAACTAACCATCACGCGCGCCGTTTCCCCGGAGGGGTGGGCGTTAATATTAAAACGAGAATCTATATTAATTTAAGATAAACTTGGCGTTAACCTTTCCCTTACGGTGCTAAAATAAAAACGTGCGTTCTGGTGTAGCGTAGTCAGTACGCGTTAAAAAATTAACGATTTGTAATCGGAAAAATAGGAACATTCATAGCTAATCCCCTTATATAATTATAATTGAAGTCAAAAATTATAATTATTGAGATTTAATTGCTAAAAACATTAAAAAAACATCTGGCAACGCTCACGGAACGGGCATAGGTCCACTCTGGTTGCAAGCCCGAAAGCGATGCCGGCGCGACGGAACGACGAGAGTGAGAACATTGAGCTAGAACATATTCAAGAGTGAGATGCGAATATAGTGTGACGCACTCAAAGCACTGTTTATACGCGAATTTGTTTTCGATTTTCACAAAATACCTCCGATGTACCTGATAAATTCTGATTATTATTAATATTATTTTTTAAATCAATGCGTCAATATATTATGGAGGAATACCTAAAATCTTAACCTTGTATTTATTATATTTATAGAGATATTGATGGTTTTAAGAAGCAACGTGTAAAATATACCCATTATAGGGAAGGGAGGGTTAACACTGTAGAATTCCACACTGACGAATTTTCTACTAAAAGTTTATATTGTTCTCCCGATGATGAATGTGTAATCCTTCGAAACATGCCTAGAAAAATTAACTCAAAAGTGGAAAAAACAGTGTTGTAATTAATAAAAAAATCGGAATCTATTTTAGAGATGCAACAGACCTCTGCTTCTTCTCCTCTGTTTTTTGACATCCGTTTCTTTTTCTGTTTCCGCAACTTTTATAACGGAACTTTGAAGAATCCACGTTAAGTATGAATGAAGACCAGCAAGACTCGATTACAAATCTTCTTCTCTGGTTTCAATCCTGGGATTGGTTTGCAGCAATTTCCTCCATTATTCTCTTCCAATTTTCCCTGTCTTGTGCGGCTCTTTTGAGATCTGCATATGATGAGCAGCGTACGTCCACCAACAGGTCCTCCAGGTACTCTCGGCGTGGGCGTCCCCTAGAGTTTGTCCCCTCGATCATACCCTCCATTATGGCATGCAAGAGGCCTTCTTGACGTATTACATGGCCGATCCATCTTGCACGCCTTTCGGACAAGGTCCTGAGCAGGTGCCTTCCTCCTTCGATTCCTTGAAGAACTTCCTCATTCGTGATGTGGTCTCTCCAGGAAATTCCAAAGAGTCTTCTATAGGACCACATCTCAAAAGCCTCTAGTCTCCGCTTATCCCTGTCTCGTCTACAAATAACGAGTATGAAAATCTATTTTTGGAGACACAGTCACAACTTCAGGAGTACAAAAAAGAAAAAACGATTGAAACGAGTGGTGGAAATTAAATTCATTAAAACATCCAAATATTTATCAGCTCTTGCCAGTAGCGTCGCCAATGAGAAATTATTTAGCGGAACTGATCTTATAAAACCTTTTCCAAGTGGCGCAGGACAGAGATGCCTTTGTGGCGAAAGTTGGGGGGACCTGATACGGCACCGAAAGAAGAAGCAGGTCTTACATATATTATATAACTCTGGAACAGATTGTTTGATGTAAAAGCGGCCAAACTACTTTTCATACAATAAAATATAATTTACCCCTACTTAATTTTGAATATTAATTTCATTATAAATAGATTTTTGTAAAAATAAAAACTTTTTTATTCATAGTATTTACACTTCCGATTTCGCATTCGTTTCTGTTTATATTTCCGCTAAAAATACTTTTTACATCTGTTTCAGTTTATGCTTCAGTCATGACACTTCCGTTGCATTACTAATCTATATGTATCTAGGATATTGTCTATTATCTTCTTATACAAGCCTATAAAATTCTATAAAAAAAACTTTATCATATAATACATTCGTTTAAGAAATCATTTTTTTTATAGATATTAGTTTCGATGAAAATAAACTATGGTCTACTGCCATCTTAACTCAACAGAGCTTACAAGATATATTCTTGTTCTTCTTCTCCGGAAACGGCAATTTCCGTTGTGGGAATTTACCTTATTCACAATAGTCTTCGCAGCTTCGAAGAGATGGGCATCTCATAACACATTTCTTTAGATTACTCAAGGGATATTTCTAGAACTCAGCCGTGCTGGAGGGTGTTGGTCTTTTTGTCCCTGATAGATATCTCCGACAGCGACAGCATTGATTCTTTTACCTACCGGCCACCAGAACCAACCTGCCTCTGGTGACACCGGTGGGAAGAGCAATTAGTCTGCTGAACGCGGTCTCCTCGGAGATCGACGTCTTTCATATTAGTGAAGGTACGTTCAGGGGACAAATACTCGACATTAGAATGTATCTTGCCTTCCTAATGCCGAGCCATCTCTAATGCGTTCCTGGTATTATGTTGTATTTTTATAATATTTTACCTGTACTCAATAGATGCCTAAAACATTTTGCTATTTGTAATGTCTTTTGAGTAAATAAACAGATTTAATTTGATTTGATTTGATTTAAAGGGTAAAAAATCGTTAATTCCGTGAATATTTCACGTTTTGCAACTAGTTTTCCTGTTAAATGTAATAAAACGTCTAGAAACCGATCGTTTCCATCAATGTAATCCAAAAATAGTTATTCTGTAGCTAAAAAAACAATGCTTTCGTAAGCTCCAAATTCAATTAAAGTTTATTAAAGCTACAGCGTGTTTTTTTCGCTAAATTTTAACTAACTTTGGTTGGGAATATCACGTCGAGATCTAACTTTATTGTTTCAGTAGGCCGTCATTAGGAGGTAACTGTTTTTAATTTGTTTCTGAATGTTTCAATTAAGACTAGAGGAATTTAGTACGCAAAGCAATTTGCACCACTTTCTTTAATAGCTCCTATCAATGCTCGCCCAAAACGGGATTGCTTTACAGAAAATAATCCCATTTCAAATAAAAGGAATTGAAAAAATTAGCTAGAATTTAGACATCCAATTACTTAAAAACAGTTAAGAAATTAGAATTGATTTATTTCGGCTTTCAACATACGTCAAACAAACTAACCATCACGCCCTTTCCCGAAGAGGTAATCAGAGGGGATAGACCGCCACATTACTGGAAACATGACAGACTGAATTTATTTATTTTGGAAGTATCTTTCCAAAGATGGGAGAGTGGGGAAGGATATTGAAAGAAGGGTTGGGGCAGGCAACAGAGTAAATGGTGCACTTAAAGTTGTCATAGTAAATAAAAGCCTATCCAAAAAAGCTAAGGTGTTATTGTGCCGACCCTTATGTATGGAAGTGAAGCATGGAACTGGCAACAAATATGAAAGTAAAATAAATGCAGTAGAAATGAGATCTCTAGGACGAATGTGAGGTAAATCTGTATATGATAAGAGTATGAAATGCAAATATAAGAAGTGAATGCGGTGCGAATAAAAGTGTTATAAACCATCTGAGATTTTTCATGTCTTGGAAATATTTGAAGATTTTATAATTATTTTGGAATGCCATCTGGGATTTTTTGTATATCTTGGAAATATTGTAGGATTTTAAAATTATTTTGGAATGCCATCATTAGTAATTCAATAAATTAATGAACTAACTAACCAACCATCACGCCGTATGTCCAAGGAGGTAGGCAGAAATAATGGACCGCCGATCTTGTCATGCACGCCAGTCGATTTTTCCGACTTCTCATGTGGTCGACATTTAATATTTGATTGTTTTTATAGTTTTTATAGTGTTAATAATAGAATCAAATAATATAGACCTAAAACTGAGAATACTCCTCATCAAGACCTATATGTATGGAGTATCTTGATGTATGATTGCGAGACATGGTGCCTATCCGAAAGAGATAAGCGGAGACTAGAGGCTTTTGAGATGTGGTCCTATAGAAGACTATTAGGAATTTCCTGGAGAGACCACATCACGAATGAGGAAGTTCTTCAAGGAATCGAAGGAGGAAGGCACCTGCTCAGGACCTTGTCCGAAAGGCGTGCAAGATGAATCGGCCATGTAATACGTCAAGAAGGTCTCTTGCATGCCATAATGGAGGGTATGACCGAGGGGACAAACTCTAGGGGACGCCCACGCCGAGAGTACCTGGAGGACCTGTTGGTGGACGTGCGCTGCTCATGCTCATGCTGCAGATTTAAAAAGAGCCGCACAAGACAGGGAATAATGGAAGAGAAGAATAGAAGAAATTGCTGCAAACCAATCCCAGAAGTGAAACTTTCTAACTAACTATAGTGTTATGTTTTCCTCGGTTAGCATATACATTCTTCACCTTTATATATTTATTATTTTAAAATTATACAAATTTCAATTGTTTTAAACATGTTTACTTAATCGTTTCAAAAATAAAATACATGTCCTCGAATAACTATCGCCAAAAATAACCTCGGCCTTTCACCCCCTCCGTCACGCGCGGGGAGAGAGGGGGGTACAATTTATTTTATTACTCGGGCCATTAATTAGAAAGCTGGAGCCTACAATACAAAAGATTTAGGGCCTTTTATTTTGGACCTTAAATCTAAGACCTTGATTAAGTTAAAATCTCAATGCGTTCCAAGTCTAAATATCAGAGGGAAAGGTCAAAATATCATATGTTACATTGTTAACTCTCATAGAATTATTTATTGTTTCATTTAATTTAATTTATTTTAATAAAAATCACAAACATTACAGACATATAATTCAAGATCGTTTGCAATTACATTATAAGAATTTATGAGAGAAGCATAAAAAAAATTAAGCTTAAAAATTAAAAAGAATCATAACATTGATATTGCATCCCTGAGGCAACTCACACTATCACGAAATATGTCGACCTCTGAGGCGACCCGATTAAGCAATAAATCAAATCAAATCAGTGTATTTACTCAAAAGACATTACAAACAGCACAAATGTTCAAGGCATCTATTGAGTACAGGTAAGATATTATTCAAATACAACATAATACCAGGAACGAGCAGAAACTACTTTTGTGAATACTCGGAACCAATTTTTTACAGCTTCGAAGAGATGGACATCTAATAACCCATTTCTTCAGATTAATTAGGGGATATTTTGAGAACTCGGCCGTGCTAGAGGGTGTTGGTCTTTTTGTTCCTGATAGATTTCTCCGACAGCGACAGCACATATTGTTTTACTTATCGGTCACCAGAACCAATCTGCCTCTGGTGATACCGGTGGGAAGAGAAATTAGTCTGGTGAAGATCTAGGTCTGCTCGGAGATCGACGTCTTTCATATTAGTGAAGGTACGTTCGAGACAAATACTCTTGACTTTAGAAAGTATATTGTCTTCCTAATGTCGAACCATCTCTAATGCATTCCTGGTATTATTTTGTATTTTTATAATATTTTACATGTACTCAATAGATGCCTTAAACATTTTGCTCTTTGTAATGTCTTTTGAGTTAATAAACTGATTTGATTTGAACACAAACACAAACACCACAAACATAACACGTCATCGGGAAGGAGTAACAGACTTCCGAGTCTCACTCCAACAAGTGCAACGATCCAAATCCAAGTCATTATTTTATATTTTTGTATATTGTGTTGTTATCTGATTAAGTGTCTTTTGTAATCCTGACGAATCTCCGGCGGGAGCGAAACCGTTGGTTGTTAAAATTTAAAATAGTATAAAAGCAAATTAAAAATGAATTAATATTATATTCGATTTGATTGCAAACAATATTTGTCATTCATCATATGAAAAAAGACTTGTAGGTTTATATTTGAACGTTCAGTTTAAGTGTGGGGTGGAAGTTAGGCGAATACCTAAATCATATTATAATTCAGTGAAACAGCATAATTAGTTCAACAGTTCGTAGCTCACTTAACGACTTTACAGTGAGCCCATCTACAAGTCAGCAAACTTACTAATGAACTTGCACGGTATACATAACCCCGTCATAACCATGTTTCGTTCCATACACCATATCATAAGATTATCTCTATGGATATGTGTAATGAGCACTAACTTACGAAAGTAAAATGAAAAGTAAATACTATAATGGAATAAAAAATAAATATTAAAATAACTATGGCTTTATTAATTTGTTTATTTTGTTATTGTCACGAATAAATATCTAAAAAATATATACAAATGTGGAAATCAATGGGAAACTACTATATTTAAAAGGCCCAAGTGGCATCACAAAAACCAGTATATATGTTTATAGACATTGCTGCAAACCAATCCCTATGAATGAAATATATACAATAAAAAATGTTATATTATTAGGAATGTAGAACTTTGGGAATAAATCAATAATTGAGCTTGATTTTAATTTCGTTTTTCAATATATTATAATTTCTATTGTTTTGGCCGAAACACCATGATACTTTAACATTGTAAACTGTAAAATTAAGAACCTTTGTTTAACGTATCACAGTTGTTTTTTTTTTATTTTTAGCGAAAGCTGTTTCGTCAACCTATGTTGACATCATCAGGTGTTACAATAATATATTATATTATATCAAATGTCAAATTTTTGTGATTTTTCGAACCTTTATGTGTACCTAACTCAACTCCAGCAATAACTTCAAAATTATATCAAAGAAATTATTCAAATTGACATGGGAACAAATACACATAAAGGTTCGAAAAATAACAAAAATTTGAACAACAACAACATCAAACCATCACGCCGTTTCTCCGCAGGGGTAGGCAGAGAGATTGGACCACCACACTACTCTATCCTGGCACACCTCTCTAGATTCCTCCACATTCATACAGCGAGTCATACACGCACGTCGATTCTTCCGACTTCTAACATGACCAATCTTTAAAATTGGATTAATTTGGTAATTCCATGTTTTCCTCGGTCTGCCTCGACTCCGTACTCCATTTACATCATTAACGTATACTTTCTTAACCATTCTTTCTCCATCCATGCACTCCATATACCCGACCAACGCAGCGATCTTTTAAAAAAAAAATTCATAACACTTATTCCGCTCTACATTCCTTTCTTATATCAGCATTTGAGATTCTGTCGTACAGGTATATCGTTGAAAATTTGACATTTGATATATTATTGTAACATCTGATGATGTCAACATAGGTTGACGAAACAGCTGTCGCGAAAAATAAAAATACAATTGTGATACATAAACAAAGATTTTCAATTGAACAGTTTATATTTTCTTTTATTATAATTTCGTTACTTAAAATTTGTAAAATCTCAAGATAAAAAACTTAACTTAAGACGTCGTGGAATTCCATAATGTGATTTTTTATGAATTATACAATGTTTTTTCCACTTTTGATTAACTTTTCTTGACATAATTCGAAGGTTTTACACTTTAATAAACGGGAAAACGATTTTAACATTTTATATCGTATATATACATATAACAGTTTATATCGTTGTCCTGATGATGAAGGTAAAAAACCTGGTCGAGAAAAATAAACTCAAAAGTGGAAAAAAAACAGTGTTTTAACTAACTAACTAACTTACTAACAATTACGCTGTCTCCCTGAAAGGGTAGACAGAAAGAATGGACTGTCACACTTTAACCGATGCGGCACTCCATCCTTCACTTTTCGCCCCGCTAGAGACGCGGTGTGATAAGTTGCGAACCTCATCGCCACCAATAGGCATCTCCTGTGCACACTTCGATCGTCCAAAATCCACATTTAAATCTAAAACAAATAATATAAAATACGATGATATAAAATAAAATAATTTAACTCATAATGTTCTATTTGTCCTTTTCTTCTTTTTTATTATTATTATTATTATTCTGATGACTTCTATTTTAAGTGCGCCGTTTTGTAAAATCAATTACTCCAAGGGCGCACTAGGAAATGACTGACCAAACAGTGCAGTCTTTAGAAATTTCTATCTTGCATATACAACACTACACAAAAGGGTTTTAATTGATATAAATTTCATTGTTGCGAAAAATGCAAAAAATAACGTGTTAAAAAAATACACGTATAATTTTAACTTATTTTCTCAATCAATTGAAGCAGATACGTAATTTAAAAATATATTCGAGTAAAATATAACTAATATTTCGTTGAGGGAAGTATCCCCGAAATAGTTTTAAATATTTTGAAATTGGGGTACAAAGCTTTATTAAAAATATTTTACCTCCAATGTAATAAATCGTAGTCAAAATTAATAAGTATTCTGATATAATGTGACAGTTGTGTGAATAAATCCACTTAAATTGCTACGCGAAAAGTGCGGATTTATTCTTCTTCACGGTACAGCCAGGAGCGAGTATAAACGCTACATCCCTCGCAGTGTGAAAACCCCTTAGGGAAAAATTAAATGTCAACCAGTCGGCATTCTCTTAAGACATATTCAACCCAGCTCGAAAATAGAATGGGTAGGTACAAACGACACGCGCTTTCTAAGATATAGTATTTTCGATTGAGTAATAGGCAGTAGGGAATTATTCAAATGAATTTCAATCAATAGAAATGTCTTTAAGATATAACATATGTGTGGTATAAAGTTGTATAACAGAATTTAAAATGCTGATATAAGGTAGGAATGTAGAGCAGAAGAAAGTGTTATGAACTAACTAACTAACTACCCATCACACCGTTTCCCCGGAGGGGTAGGCAGAGAAGATGGATCGCCACATTGTTCTATCTTGATATAACTCTCGCGTAATACATACACATAAATTTTATAGAATTCTTTTATAAATTATAATATCAAACGCAAATGTTTAACTGCTTCTTTTATAAAATAAAATAAAATAATTAAACTTTAATCAAATTCAAATAGTATTTTTATTGTCTGAAATTATACTGGACCACTCTCGGTCACGCAATATTTCACGAAGCGTGGTATACGTGAGTATTAATGAGTATGTTCACACCCAAATCTTCCTCCAATCCATATTAACGCAGCTCTATAAAATTGATGACGGCCATTTCCAGGCGGACCTTCCCAGCGAACCGACCAAATTTACAATGAATTCTTCAAAAAAAGCTGAAACGTTTGGCGACCATGTGAACTTTACAGAAATCATCAATGCGATTAAAAAAACTATTAAATTCGATATTATAGATGGTTATAGTTTTTATTTTGTAAAGCTCTTATCTCTGTCCCATCTATATGTCTCATCTCTATGTCTCATCTCTATGTCTCATCTCTATGTCTTATCTCTATGTATAATTTATATGTCTCATCTCTATGTCTCATCTCTACGTCTCATCTATATGTCTCATCTCTATGTCTCATCTCTATGTCTCATCTCTATGTCTCATCTCTATGTCTCATTTATATGTCTCATCTCTATGTCTCATCTCTATGTCTCATCTCTATGTCTAATCTCTATGTCTCATCTCTATGTCTCATCTCTATGTCTCATCTCTATGTCTCATCTCTATGTCTCATCTCTATGTCTCATCTCTATGTCTCATCTCTATGTCTCATCTCTATGTCTCATCTCTATGTCTCATCTCTATGTCTCATCTCTATGTCTCATCTCTATGTCTCATCTCTGTCTCATCTCTATGTCTCATCTCTATGTCTCATCTCTATGTCTCATCTCTATGTCTCATCTCTATGTCTCATCTCTATGTCTCATCTCTATGTCTCATCTCTATGTCTCATCTCTATGTCTCATCTCTATGTCTCATCTCTATGTCTCATCTCTATGTCTCATCTCTATGTCTCATATCTATGTCTCATCTCTATGTCTCATCTCTATGTTCATATCTATGTCTCATCTCTATGTATCATCTATATGTCTCATCTCTATGTCTCATTTTTATGTCTCATCTCTATGTATCATCTCTGTCTCATATATATGTCTAATCTATATGTCCCAGCTCAATGTCTCTTCTCTATGTCCAATCTCTTTGTCTCATCTCTATATATCATCTCTATGTCTCATATATATCGCACGTTGAAAACAAACGTGACACTATACAAAAATATCAATTTTTCAGTACGGTCATTTAAAGTTTTTATGATTTTTGTGAGGTCAATAACTTGACTGTGAGTTGAAATATATCTAATGTTGTTGTTTTATATTTTAGTTTAGATATTATTCTATCAGAATCTAGTTGATTTTAATTAGGTTAATAAGTAGGTTTGGCAAAAAAAAATTATTAAAAAAAAGTTCAGCATAGTGCCACTTTTGTTCTCACTTTGTCAACTATTGTTTTGCTTAGTGCCCTATACGACCCCTAAATAATAATCTACCTTATTAATTAAATCAATGAAAATCATAGAAATAAGACAAATTGATGTAAGAATAATAAAAAAAAAAAACTATTTATTTGGCTGCTTAACCATTAAACTATTACAAAATTACTTTATTCAAATAAACTTATACATAGGTACAAAAAAAAACTTAAGAAACATTTTGAAGGTTTTTTAAAGAACAAAAAAATTAATTCAAATACTTAATTATCAGGCGCATTATTTAAAAATCGACAAAAATAACAAATATAGTCTGTATTATAAAAAAAAAACACAACAAAAAAAATTGAGGTAAGGTCGTCAGTCTTTTTGTGTACTTTGAGAGTACCAAACTCTTAACATAACACTTATGCTTTTAAAAGCGTTTAAAATTTAGTTGAAAATGCTATCATAATAGGAACTATAGTACTTTGGGATCAAGCCTGCATCTATGAGACTGGGTAGATGTACATGCCAATGATGAGCTGATTTTTCTGCTGGCCACAGCAGTTATCCGAATAGAAAACTATGTCAAGATCGTCACTAGCAACTGAAGACTTTTTTTGCAAAAACTTCAAAACACAGCTCCCTATTTCGTTTGCTCCACGATTTCCTTGAGATTCATCCCAAAAGTAGCATTCGGTTTTGTCAGATTTTAGTTCTGAGATGGTAAAGTTGAAACAGTTTATTTAAGTCTTATAATAATAAGTCAATACTTCGCCTTTTGGGACTGGCATTACTGCTTGCAAGTCATAGCATGTAACGATAACACTTTTTCTTTATCGCTTGCCTTTTCTTCTCGGCTTCTTTCTTTCTCTTTTTAATGTTTTTCATAATCTTCCTCCAGAGCTTCCCTTTGAGAACCAATAGACAACTTGTAAATTGTGGATTGTTCGCATTGGTCTTTCTTGGGCACAAATAAAGCAAGCTCCAATAACCCAAGGTAATTCATTATTTTTGCAGTCTTTTTTATAGTCTTAATATAGGTCTACCGCAGTTTTTACTCCAACTATGAATTCTCTGGTGCTTTGTTGACGAAAGTGATGACTTTCGATACGCGGAATGCTGTTTATATGACTTTTAACTCTTTCAATCAAATAATCTACCAATTTTTTATGCTTCTGATGCTTTCCTCTCCTTTCTCCTTCTATTACACCAGTTAATTCACCTTTCTTTTGCAAAACAGTCCTGATACAGCTGTCAGTAATATCCGAAGAATTTTTGAAGAAATTTTTACCGACTCTAATTTTGGTGCCGTTGACTTAGTGAAAAGCGTTTTTTGGATTTCTAGTGGATTTTTTTTTGTATTGATATTTGGGGGCTATGTTTTCAATATTAAGAGTAATGTACTCTCTTTGTCTTTCAATTGAAGCCATGTCCCAGTAACTTTCAAATAGTTTTTGTATACATATTTCTGATACCTTTTCTAAGCATTTTAGCTTACAGCTATATTCACAACTTTGTTTGAAAAGTCTATCTGGAAAAACCTTTTTGGCATTCAACACATGGTGCCGTTTATTGGTATAACCTCACCTAATTGAGGTAATTACCTTACGCAATAAGCGGCACTATTCAAAACTTGTCATTGTTGGATTCAATAATTTATAATTAATTCACGAAAAGTTACGACAAAACCGACACTAAACAAAATGTGTCACTTTTGCACTTACGAACAAGCACAAAACCTAGAAGTATGAAGTGACACATGCTGACATCAAACCATATCTAAGTGAGATATTAGGAAACGGATCTTTGGAGACGACGTAGTTTTTTCGGTAGATTCTAAATCTAGCTGTAACTCAATATCACAAAATTTTGTTTAGTGTCACTTTTGTTTTCAGCGTGCGATATGTCTAATCTATATGTCCCACCTCTATGTCTCATCTCTATATCTCATCTCCATGTCTCATCTTTTTGTCTCATGTGTATGTCTATGTCTCAATTCTTTATCTTGTCTCTATGTCTCATCTCTCTCCGGTAGAAGACCAGCCGAAAAATACCAGCCGAAGGAAAATCCGAATATTCAAAACATAAAATACATTTTCCGCGTTCAGACTTTGAAACAATATCAAGTTCACTTTGCCGTACCGCCTCTCACTATTTTACCGAAATGAATCTATTAAGTTTGATTTAATTCTTACGTTTAGGACGACTCTAATAGACATTTTCCGTTTAAAAATATTCCCACGTTTTGAAGTAAATCATGTTAAAGTACCCAAACTGCCTCCATGGACCTAATAATATTGGAAATTATGATTCCCAAAAGGGTGAGAATTTTTATTTTGTTTGGATAAGCATTATACGAACTATTTCATTACGGATGTTGACATATTTTTTTTTAAATAATCATTATATTTAACAATAATATTTTACTAGAAAATATTAAAATATTTCTATTATAATAATTTTCGAAGATTAAAATTATTACGAATAAAAACGTCTGTTCTCCAGAAGATTCATTATAGTTAATTGGAATGACGTGTTTTGCCTTTCTAAGGCATTTATAATCTCTTTGAAAGCGAACTAAAATTCTAGGAAATATTCGTTTGAATTGGTATTATTATTTCAATTGTAAAAATTAGAAAGGTCTCATATTTGGGTCATTTGCCAAGGAGAGAAAAATAGCACCTCATTCGACTGATATTAATAAGTAAAGTGGAGGGAGGTCGGGAAGTTGGTAGACGGCAACGGTCCCGGCTGTGGAACATCAAAGAGTGGACAGGAATAACAAGAGTTCAGAACCTGTTCCAAGTGGCACAGGATAGAGATCCCTTTGCTGTAGTGATTGCCAACGTTGCGGGGACCTGACACGGCACCGAAAGAAGAATTTCACGTGGAATTTTAAATCATTGTTCAAGAAACAATAAGTAACAAACAAACAAACAAACCATCACGCCGTTTCCCCGCAGGGGTAGGCAGAGAGAATGGACCGCCACACTACTCTATCCTGGCAAACCTCTCTAGATTCATACGAATGTGGACTTCGTACCCCATATACATCATTAACGTATACTTTCTCCATTCATGCGTTCTATATGTCCGAACCAACGCAGCGATCCTTTCATAATTTTGTTCATAATACCTTCTTCCGCTCTACATTCCTTTCTTATATCAGCATTAGAGATTCTGTCGTATATCGTTCTACCACACATACGTCTTAGGGACCTCATCTCTACCGCATTTATTCTACTCTCATCCTTCTTCTGCCAGTTCCATGCTTCGCTTCCATACATTAGGGTTGGGACCAGAACTCCATTGTGAACGGCCGTTTTCGCTTTCATTGATAAATTCTTGTTTCCAAAAACTATTTTTAAAGCTCCATTCACTTTGTTACCCGCACTAACCCTTCTTTCGACGTCACTATCCGTTCGGTCATCTGGTGTGAACATGCTACCTAACAGGACACAGTCCTAAATAAAGCAGAAAAATAAGAAGAAGAGTTTTATATATAGATGAAGTATAAACTAGATAAACTATTTACATACATTAGGTTTATGCATTTTCTCCAAGAATTTATAAATGACATGAATAGAAAATAAGTACGCTAGTGTTTGTTTAAAAGACAGTGAGAAAATAGTGACGATTGACATTAGATTGGCATATGTTTAATGTAACGGAGAATCACAAACACACACTAGAACTTTCATTTACGAGATTTTGTGAAATTATTGAAGTTGTAAAAATGATTTGTATAACAGAATTCATAGTATTTATTTAAAAAAATCATTCCATGAACAATATATTGTGAACAAATATCATTACAAGATTTCAATATAAACATAAGAAAAAAAATTAAAACATGATTGCAAGGTCTTCTCTTCTTGTTTTGTTACACTTCCGTGGTGCATAGGGCCTCAAGGAACCTTCTCCACCCGACTCTATCGCATGCCTGATGCCTAACATCATCCAAAGTGAGGCCTGCTGCTTTGACCTCGTCCTGTTTCCTCTTTCCCCCCATAGGGGACCAGTCTCATGCGCCCTTAGCGATGCAGACTGGGTTCCGTCTTAGAGTGTGACCGATCCACAGCCATTTGCGTCTAGCTACTTATTCTCTGATTGGCTTATCGCCTGCCATGGTACAGAGAACGGCATTTAACACTGTTTGGGGCCAATAGATCTTGAATATTGAGCTAAGTCACCTATTTATTAACAGCTGAAGTTTTCCAATAGCGTCCGCGGTAGATTTCCAAGTCTCAAATCAGTACAGCAGTACGATTTTAACGCTACTGTTGAATATTTGGAGCTTGAGCTTTCTCGTAATAATACTGGAACGCCATACAGGGCGAAGCATTGAAAGGTAATGACTTTTAAAATAGTTTTAATTTTTAAAACATAAAATGAATTCGTTTTATTATAAATATCATCGGATATAAGAGTTATACTAGAGGTGTGAATATTTTGAAATATTATACGTACAAGGATTAATTGTATCTAAATAGAAACGAAGATGCAAATTGGAAACTGAATATGGTGGGTGATCGAGGTGTTTACAGGACTTATGACCTGTCATTGGTTGGGTTAAGCGCACGCTTTATGTAATCACAACATTCCCTATTCCACCTTTCTTATGACCACCATGTCTGACA
Organism: Lepidostoma basale; assembly: GCA_022606425.2. Lineage (NCBI taxonomy): Eukaryota > Metazoa > Arthropoda > Insecta > Trichoptera > Lepidostomatidae > Lepidostoma > Lepidostoma basale. Next base: position 88,129 of record JAHDVF020001328.1, on the reverse strand, counting down.
AATTTTTGGAAGTTGTATATATGTTGATATGCAACACCACAATTCACATATTATACATTTATACATACACGTACATTTTTCAACTACCATTTTCATACACGTACATACACGTACATTTTTCAACTACCATTTTCCAATGTGATTAAGCTCTAGCACAGTGGTTCCCAAAGTGGTCCGTACTGAGCGCTAGGGGTCCCTGGGATCATTCAGGGTGTCCGTGGAAAATTAAAATTGATAAGGGGGTCCCTGAACAATGTCTGGGGGTCCGCGCAAGGTTTACGGGGATCTATATTTTTCACGAAGGAGCAAAAAAAAGGTCGACAACAAATTTCAGTTTTTTTTCTATTGGCCTAATTTTGTTCTGTGTCAGCTTCAAAAACCTATTTTATAGTGATAGATGAATTTGTAAAAAAAATGCACAAAATAAAATAAATCAGCAGGGGGTCCACGGGGCAAACAAGTTCTGGAACCACTTCTCAAGCAAAATTTAATCAAGAAAATGAGTTTCATTAATATTTATTAATTAATGTGGTTCTGGAAATAATTAATAAATAAAATTTATTTTTATTTAGTTTAATATCATTTTACGTCTTTTTAGAAAACGAAACAAGAATTGTAAAGATGAGAGAAAAATATAAAAGGATCGCTGCGTTGGTTTGTCAATATGGAGCGCATGGATGGATAAAGAATGGCTACGAAAATGTAAGAATACGATGTAAATGGAGCACGGAGTCAAGATAGATCGAGAAAAACATGGCATGACCAAATTAATCAAATTTGAAAGGTTGGTCGACGAAATCGACGTTCATGTATGACTCGTAAAAATGTGGAGGAATCTAGAGAGATGTGTAATGATAGAGTAGTGTGGCGGTCTATTATATCTGCCTACCCCTGCGGAGAAACGGCATGATGGTTTGTTTTTATAAAATAAATTGAGAAATCTAAATTACATCTATTCTCAGACATATAGTTAGTCCGAATACACATAGAAATTTATGTTACGTCTTAAGAATAATTTTTATTACCAAAAAGGAAACTTTCTTTAGTTTTCTTCCTTAATGATAGAAGTAAAATAATTATTTCAAGACTTGAACAAGTTAAAATGAATTATTTTTAGGAGAAAATTCTCGAAGTACTCTTGAGAAACATAAAACCTAATTAATTAGATTATTTTATAACTTGAACACTGTGAGACTCGAAATCTTGAATATTTTTTTGTTTCTCTGATGTTCATATTATTATTTTGGCGAGAAACGAGTTTATTTAGCAATCTACTTAAAGGCAAAAAGATTCGAAATTGTATAATAATTCAAGAAATTAAACAAATAAATGTATTAGGTAAAGCTGCACCAAGACGTGTGGGATAGAAGAGACCGATACCTATGTAACTAAGAACCTTCTCAGAGTAGCAGAAATGCGAACCCTACGCTCCATTGCAGGCAGAACTCTCAGAGATCTGATCAGAAATAAGACGATAAGGTCTGTCTGTGGCATTGAGGACATAGTAAAATGGGAAAGAAGCAGAAGGCTGTTTTAGAGAGATCACGTAGACCGCATGGAGAATACTTCTTCTTCTTTCAGGTCCATCAGGTCCCCCCAACGTTGGCGATCACTCCAGCAAAGGTATATCTATCCTGCGCCACTTAGAACAGGTTCTGAACTCTTGTTATTCCTGTCCACTTTTTGATATTCTGCAGCCAGGACAGCTGCCTTCTACCAACTCCCCGACGTCCCTCCACTTTACCAATTAATATCAGTCGAAGGAGTTGGTATTTTTCTCCCCTTAGCACATGACCCAAATATGAGGCCTTTCTAATTTTCACACTTGACAACAGCTCTCTATTGGCTCTAGCTCTCTGCAGTACGTCCGCATTACTGAACACATCCACATCTCGAACGCTTCCAACCGGTTCATTACATTCACTTTCAGAATCCAGGTTTCGCAGCCATATAGTAGGCAAACCCCAAGTGCAAGAGATTACCAGGAAGGTCTCCGAAAAGATAGAGAGATAACTGTACATCATCATTCCAGGACAGCACACCGCCAAAAACAGGTTATAAACGACCCAAACTAAGAACAAGAAGGTAAATCTTGTTTGTTCGCCAGTTTCAATCCAAAGAATTGGTTTACAGCAAAGTTTAATATTTTTGCTGGTTCTTGGGATGGCAAATGGGCCTTTTTATGTGGTAGTTTCCCGTTGCTTTCCACATATCTATACAGCAGGTTATTCGAACCCAATTATTTGTATACAACTTTATAGCTATTGATTCTCATGGCTTGTAATAGGTAGCTAATCTATCGCCATTTTATTGTTACGTGAATTCAACGCTAGACCAAAGACAGTGTGACAATTACACTGTCATTGCCGGGAAACGAACCCTGGACCTTCGGTATCGCAATCATAGATTTTGGCACTCTGCCACGAAGTTCGTCTAAATATTGTTAAATAATATTAAAATACAAGCTCCTAGTAGAAATACTATACATTAATAAACATGAATTTTGTAAGGATTAATTGTATCTCAATAGAGACGAAGATGTAAATAGTTTTCTGGGAACAGAATATGGTGGTCGAGGCGCTTACGGGACTTATGACCTGTCATTGGTTGGGTTAAGCGATCGCTTTATGTTAACAACATTCCCCATTCCACCCTTCTTACGACCACCACGTCTGCCAAAATTTAGAAAGATGTATATATGCTACTATGTTGAGAAACACTTCACATTTTTTTTGTTTAATCTACACAAGCGCCATCTATTAAGATTAAGTGTAAGCATTAACAAGAAAATCTTTATTAAGAATTTTGTTACAAATTGTTCCACAGTGTTGTATAACTTCGATGTATTCGTTACAAGATAATGCAGGCCCAACGAAGGCGCTGTGATAGAAATAATTAAGTGATCAAAGATTGTTTCAAGAAACAGAGTAATCTAATTTAGTTTATTAGTAGATAATTGAGCTTTTTATGTTCACAAAGCAGAATACCAGAAATACGCTCCTGTATTGCAAACATAAATACGCTAAAATGTAGGTAGCGCCATTCGGTGTTTTCCACGCTAGTCGGAATTTCCTTTCAGAAAATAACTACGTTATGCCTGAAATAATCCCTGAAAGAATTGCGGTGGAACCTGTAGCGTTACAGGCTAACGTAGGACCCTAAAAGTTTCCATTCAAAGGTAACTAATTGATTTTTTTTAATGTTACCAATACTTGTATACAAATACTGGATTTTACCCATTGCGGGTAAATCATTTAAGGATTAATTGTGTCTCAAAAGAGACGAAGATGTAAATTGTTTTTTGGAAACAGAATATGAATATGTGAAGGGTGGAATGGGGAATGTTGTATTACATAAAGCGATCGCTTAACCCAACCAATGACAGGTAAGTCCTGTAAACGAGTCCTGTAAACGAGTCCATAAGTCCTGTAAACGCTTCGACCACCATATTCTGTTTCCAAAAAACAATTTACATCTTCGTCTCTATTGAGATACAATTAATCCTTAAATGATTAACCCGCAATGGGTAAAATCTAGTATTTGTCTACAAGTAATGATAACATTAAAAAAAGGTTACATAAAAACTGGTCCAAGTTTAAAAAAAGCATAAAGAAAATTGGAGAAGTTTTCTCCAGGCGTTGTCTAGCAATGTATGATAATTGCGTAGCCTTTCACATTGCATTAATAAAAAATTTCTGCTTAATAGTTACATTTAATCTTAATAGATGGCGCTAGTGTATATTGAACTAAAAATATGTGAAGTTTTTTATAAACATCTTTCAAAACAATTGTCGTAAGAAGGGCGGAATGGGAAATGTTGTATTATATTGTATAAAGTGATCGCTTAACCCAAACAATGACAGATCATAAGTCCTGTAAACGCCTTGAATACCATATTCTGTTTCTTATTAAATCAACCGGTTTCGTTCCCACTGGAGCTTCTTTATGGATATCAAACCAAGCTAAATCCATAAACAGATAAACACTTAATGTATGTGGTAAACATTTAAAATGTTGGGGAGAGACTGAAGCCTAATCTATATGTAAGAGAAAACGAATGGATAAATGAGAAATAAGTACGATAGGATGGTAAGTCAAGAATATTACACAAATTACTCAGTAAACTTATTGTAAGAAATTTTGATATCTGGGAGTGGATTTGCTCAGTCAAAATGAACTTTGGAAATAATGGGACAAGTCAGCGAAATTTGATATTCATAACTTTAATCATTTTTATTTAAACATTTAATAATGTTGAAATATCAAAGTGTTTCCGCGAAAACAATGGATTATCTAAAGTTTTTTTATTATTTAAACTGTTAATAATGCTGAAATATCAAAGTGTTTCCGCCAAAACAATGGATTATCTAAAGATATTTTTGGTTAGCTTTGATTTCGTTTTACCGACAGTGAAACTAAAATATTGAATCACACCAAAAAATATTGGAAATGTCCATAATAAAATTTTGGACATTTCCAATATTTTTTTTTTGATTGTTAATACAATATTTTCAAGGTTATTAAATATTTATTTCACTTAATTACGTGTAATTCTACAGTACCGTTATAGTTAGCTAGAATGGCAGTGCACAATGTGCATGTTCTTCTACCGGCCCTTATGTATGGAAACGAAGCATGAAACTGGCAAAAGAAGGATGAAAGTAGAATAAATGCAGTAGAAATGCGATCTCTTAGACGAATGTGTGGATACTCTGAGATTGTCGAATGAAAATATAAGAAGTGAATGCGGTGCGAATGATGGTGTTATGAACAAAATAATGAAAGGATCATTGAGATGGTTTGGACATATGGAAATAATGAATGAAGAAAGAATGGTAAAAAATGTATATGCTAACGATGTAAATGGAACCAGAAATAGAAAAACACCGAGGAAAACGTGGAACGATCAAATAAATCAAATATTGAATTTCAGCCATGTGAGGAGTCAGAGAAATCGATGCGCGTGCATGATACGATGTATGAATGTTGAGGAAGCGAGAGTAATATGTCAGGAAAGAAAGGTGTGGCAGTCCATTCTTTCTGCCTATCCCTTCGGGGAGTCGGCGTGATGGTTAGTTAGTTTTGTCATTATTTACATAAAAATTATTCTTTTTAATACTACTGATATTTTCCAGTGAGGTGCTTGAGACATTTAATTTTTATTTATTTATTTATACATGATACACAAATGAGACATAACAAACGAAAAACATTTTGGCGACTCATTTGGACACAAAACGGTGTTACAAAGATAAGATAAAACAACATGAGACCAAAAAATCATACATATCAGAAGGAATCCAAATACGAGTATGTCGTATGTCGACATCAGTGAGGTAGTACTCTTTCCAGAATTTGTAATTTTTTTTTTTATAAATACTGCCTAACTGACACTGAAAATGTCCAAATCCGAGATGATTAGATTCAGCGTCCGAATTGCTCTTCCTACTGGCATCACCAAAGGCAGGTTGGTTCTGCGTGACGGAGCAAAGAACAATTGATGTCGGCGCTGTCGTAGGTAATTATCAGGAACAAAAAGACCTATTTGCTCCAGAACATAGGGGTTCTCAAAAGAGCCCCGAATCAGTTTGAAAAAGCTGCTCTTTTTCAATGTGCTCTTTTCTATTGTATCTAATATACAGGTAAGTGTCCTTTTCCAGCTTGATTCATAAAGCCCTCATCCAATCTTCATGATTTATTGTTTCATATAATATTGGACAGTTACGCCCCTTGTATGTGTTGGACCGTTGACCTTACAAGGTAAATGAGATGAGAACACGAATATCCTTATCCTTCCCACTTTTCCTTTCTCTAGTCCTTCCTTTCTTTTACTAGCTAAACCGCCCGCTGTACTAAAATATTTGGCGAAATCTCAGAATAAACACTCATCCATAAAAAGGCACTAACCGCGACAGGTTAAAACTTTGGATTTTCTAGGGAAAACACAGTTTTTGTAGCTTTATACTCGTATGACTTTAAGAATAATAAAACATAAATTGATTCATCATCATCATCATCAGCCGTCTGTCATCCACTGCTGAATGTAGGCCTCTCCCAAAGCCCGCCACCGCCCCCTATCCATTGCCGCTCCCATCCATCCATGTCCAGCAATCCTCTTCAGATCGTCGGTCCAGCGGGCAGGGGGACGTCCAACTCTACGGAATCCTGTACGCGGTCTCCACTCCAGAACCCGTCTTCCCCACCGGCTGTCGGTTCTCCGACAGATATGGCCAGCCCACCGCCACTTCAGCCCGCCTATCCGTAGAGCCACCTCAGTCACCTTGGTTTGTTGTCGAATAAATTCGTTTCTAAATCTGTCCCTCAAGGTTATTCCAAGCATGGCTCTTTCCATGGCGCGCTGGGCAACCTTGAATCTGTAGACTAGACCTTTTCTCAATGTCCACGTCTCGGCTCCGTACGTCATGACTGGCAAAACGCACTGGTTGAAGACTGGTGTTTTGGAAGTGAGAATATGAAGTAATTTCCCAAAGGCTGCCCAACCCAACTGAATTCTTCGGTCGGCTTCTTTCTCGAAATTGTTTCGTCCTAATTGTAAGTCTAATTACTGGCCTAATAAAGTTATTGATATTCAAATCATTTTCTAGACGAAAACAAAATTTATAGATACAAAATATTAGAGCTAGAAATAGAGGAAGGCCGAGGAAAAGGTGTCACGCACAAATCAATCAAATATTAAATGTCGGTCACGTGAGGAGTCGGAGAGATCGACGTGCGTGCATGACAAGATGTATGAATGTAGAGTAATCGAGAGAAGTATGTCAGGACAGAACAGCATAGCGTTCCATTCTTTCTCCCTACCCCTCCGGGGGGACGGCGTGATGGTTAGTTAGTTTTGTCATTATTTACATAAAAATTCTACTTCTTAATACATTGGATTTTCTAGAAAAAAAAACCCAGTTTTTGTAGCTTTATACTCGTATGACTTTAAGAAGAATAAAGCATAAATTGATTACTGTTCTAATAAAGTTATTGATATTAAAATCATTGTCTAGACACAAATGTTACAAATGTTATAAAATAAAATAACAAAACAAAAAAAATATAACACATAATGTTCTTTTAGATGGTGCACGTGTTGTCAGCTGGACGATCCAGACTTTTGTGTTCATTTAATTTATATTCCACGTATCCACTGTTCTTTTAAATGTAATTAGGCACTTAAAGCAATCCAACTGTAGCAAGAACTTCAAAATGTTATCAAATTTTGAATTATAATAAGCATAACATGGTAAAACACGAAGTGTTTTATTAGTTGATATATAATATATTAGATTAAAATGTTTACCACAAAGAAAGTGATTCGTTTACAAGTATAAATTGAAAACAAAATTGTTGTCAAAACCAGTAAAGAATATAAAAATCTAAGTAACATTCTTCTTAAATTTCTCAAAAATACGAATCCACACAAGTTTTTCTAATGTGACATAACAAAAAAATGTGTATGATATAATATGAATAATTTTATTTTTCGAGTATGTTCTTTGACATAAAATGAACTAATTAACTAACTTACGTTCCATCCGCTGTTTCTCCGAAGAATGATTAAACCTTTATTCATCACTTTGTGTTGTGGATTCATAATTTTTATTATTGAACTTTGCAACACAACACTTAAAAATAGAAAGAAAAAACAAGACTCAACCAGTTTGTCGATGCTAGCTAACCTGGCGAAACCGGTCCATGTCGAAATAAAGGCAATACATGGAAGTAGCTAATAAAAAAACAACATTTTATTTAGTTATCATTTAAAATGAACTTATTATTTAAAAATAATCAAGAAATTCCAGTAATCTTGATTGTATTATTTAAAATAATAGAAAGTTTGTAAAAATGAACTTCAGCCAAAATAAAAATTATTAAAGAATGTTTTAACTTCCCTTGTGTATGGAAGTGAAGCATGGAACTGGCAAAAGAAGGATGAAAGTATAATAAATGCAGTAGAAAAGAGATCTCTTAGACAAATGTGTGGTAAATCTGTATATGATAGAGTGTCAAATGCAAATATAAGAAGTGAATGCGGTGCGAATGAAAGTGTTATGGACAAAATAATGAAAGGGTCATTAAGATGGTTTGGATACATGGAAAGAATGAACGAAGACAGAATGGTGAAGAAGGTTTATGTAAACGACGTGATCGGAGCTAGAAATAGAGGAAGGCCGAGGAAATCTTGGCACGATCAAATCAATTAAATATTAAATGTCGGTCACGGAGGAGGAGTCTAAGAAATCGACGTGCGTGGATGACACAATGTATGAATGTAGAGGAATCGGGAGATGTGTGTCAGGACAGAATATTTTTCCATTATTTTTGCCTATTCCTTCGGAGAGACGGCGTGATGGGTAGTTAGTTAGTTAGTAAACTATTCATTTATTCAACTGTTTCAATAGTGAACCTTTAGAATTTTATTTTTGCAAGAATAGTGAGATAATTCTTTTATCTAAGCCTGAATACATACAATCTTTGAACTTTTGGTTTTGTTCCCTTGTCAAATAAGGTTTTCACGTGATTCCCGCTATAAACGTAGGTACGTTTATTGAAAGAAAAAGTTGGGAGGACATTTCTCCTGTGGGCCTTTTTGTAACGGATATTAACAAAAGGCTCTCACTTTCGCCGGCGATATAAAAATGTAATGCCAGGACCTCGATTCCACAACGCCCTTTTAAAGCCAAGATAACGTAGTAAAAAATCCCAGTGAACTTCGTAGAAAAAAACTTCATAGTTTCACATTTTGGCACCCTTTTTGTGATGTCACTTGGGTTGAGCTAACAATATTTGAGCGATTTTTAAAGCGTGTTTTATATGAAAAGGGTAGATTTTTTGACTTATTTAGTTGTCAAGATTCAACTTCACCTTTTTACGGAAAAGGTAAAAGAAATGTGCTAGTATTTACTTAGCATTCAGATTTACAAATTTATTTTTTAGTATTTTTTCTGTACTGTTATGTACTTGAAGTCCTCCTAAACGGCTGGACCGATTTTGTTGAAATTTTTTGTATGTATTTATTAAGTGGGTCCCTGGATGGTTCAGATTCACAATTGGACCCGGTAAATGTTTGTTTACCATAGATTTCTGTGTTTAAGCATACGCAAATCACTTGCGTTGTAGCGTAGATTTGAAATTCTGTTCGCTGTATTTCGATATTCCATACGGCATGTATCACAAAATTTCCAAATCAGTCAAATATTAAAGTCTGTCACATAAGGAATCAGAGAAATCGACGTGCTAAATAAATATAAACGTATAAAATGATAAAACTTAAATGTTGAAACCTTAGTAACATATAAAATTATTCTTAAGAAAGTGTTAAAACAATTATAAGTAAGAGTGCTAGTTAAAATCAAATAAAATATTCAAAGTGAGGATTTTACGCGTAACAAAAAATGAAAACAAATGAGAAAACAAAATATGACATTTGAGGAATATGGAAGACTTTCAAAGCTTGTTATGTCACTCACACCACTGTAAAAATAACACCACCATAGTTCCCGTACTAAAACTTTATGGGGGTGAAAATTTCTACCACAAATAACTATATTCGAGACTGTTTTATGTCATAATATTACAACAGTGTATTATCAAAAGGCTTACAAGTATGTCTTGCCAAAAATGAGGTTAGTAGGCATCTTCATATACAAGATGTTTCCGAATATGATTTATAAAAAATAAAAAAATCTGATAATAGAGATATCTCAGAAATTTTTTCCGAACCCTCTCCAGCATAACGGAATATCTCGCTTCTTAAGGACTCCATATCACAGAACCAGAGTAGATAAATATATATTATAGAGTAATACGTGGCAAATTATTGTTAAATTATTATATATCACAATTTTCTTATTATACACTTTTTGAGAATGTCGTAACAGCCGTTATGTTAGCATCATCAGATGTTACAAACACCAGGAGTTGTTTGTAACACCTGATATGCCAACATCGATTGGCGAAACTTGTCGCGACAATCTCAAAAAAGTCTATAATAATAATAAAATTGTGCTATTATAACAGTGTTGTAAATTATTTCCATATAAAATTTATTTCTATTTTTCTTTTTTATACACTTTGTATATCATCATCATCATCAGCCGTCTGTCATCCACTGCTGAATGTAGGCTTCTCCCAAAGCCCGCCACCGCCCCCTATCCATTGCCGCTCCCATCCATCCATGTCCAGCAATCCTCTTCAGATCGTCGGTTCAGTGGGCAGGAGGACGTCCAACTCTACGGAATCCTGTACGCGGTCTCCACTCCAGAACCCGTCTTCCCCATCGGCTGTCGGTTCTCCGACAGATATGGCCAGCCCACCGCCACTTCAGCCCGCCTATCCGTAGAGCCACCTCAGTCACCTTGGTTTGTTGTCGAATAAATTCGTTTCTAAATCTATCCCTCAAGGTTATTCCAAGCATGGCTCTTTCCATGGCGCGCTGGGCAACCTTGAATCTGTAGACTAGACCTTTTGTCAATGTCCACGTCTCGGCTCCGTACGTCATGACTGGCAAAACCCACTAGTTGAAGACTTTAGTCTTGAGGCATTGTGGTATTTTGGAAATGAAAACATGACGTAATTTCCCAAAGGCCGCTCAACCCAACTGAATTCTTCGGTCGGCTTCTTTCTCGAAATTGTTTCGTCCTAATTGTATGATTTGGCCAAGATTTGTCTATTCTTGTACCGCTTCGAGAGCCGACCCATCGACGGTTACTGATCTCTGGATAATATGTTCATGGTTAATGCGATGCGAAAATTATTCCAACGTTAGTAAATATTTTGAATACACCGAGTAAAGAGCAGCCTGTATGGTATTACAATATCTGTGTAAGTGATTGGCAAATGTTTGGGCTAAGTGTCATAATCCCTCTGTTTGCCAAGCTTCTCACGATTATTACACTTAGCCTATTCTTGCGCGAGTTCCCGTGATAAAGCGCCGAAAGTACCCCAAACATCTGTTAAATTTGAATTTACCGACCGTTAACTACCCACAATACTTATCTCACATCAGTGGCGTAATTATTCTATCAGAAAGGGCGAATCAATGGCGTATCACTGGTGTAATTGTTATATGTATTAGTATTATATTTTATTAGTATTCTAAGACTTGTGTGAGACCTATCACGACGACCTTCGTGGCCGAGTGGTAAGTGCATTGACTGCCACATTGAAGGTTCCGGGTTCGATTCCCGGCGAGGGCAGTGTGATTGTCACTGTCTTTGGTCTGGTGTTGAATTCACGTGACAATAAAATGGCGATAGATTAGCTACCTTTCACATGTCACGAGAATCACTATGATAGCTATAATACCTTTGACATCGATTTGGCTCATGCTGTCATGATGTAAAGAGCGATTCAACAACATAATAATAATAATAATATGGGATCGAGTGCAGGGCGGACACCGCAATCACAAAAACGTGCTCAGAGTGTCAGAAATGAAGACGCTCAAAAATATATCTGGCAAGACACTGCAAGAGAGGATAAGGAATACACAAGGAAGATATGCGAGGTCGAGGATGTCGTTAGGTGGGGAAGGCTAATGAGAAGATACTGGTATGCACACGTGAGGAGAATGGATCCATCCAGACTCCCCTTCATTATGTTGCACGGCCAGCCCCATGGTAGATGACCCCCGGGGGGACATACCTTCCTTGCTTCCTCCACATTCACATATCGTAACATTCACGTTCGTCGATTTTTCCGACTTCACATGCGGCCGCCTTTCAGTATTTGATTAATTTGGTCATATCATGCTTTCCTTGGTCTTCCACGACTTCTCTTTTCACTCACACTGCTTGTATACAACCTTTTAACCATTCTTCTCTTGTCCATTCGTTCCAAGAAGGTGTTTAAATTACAATCTAATATTTGATTAAATTATTGACATAGTTTAAAGTGGACGCCCATTTATCTGATTTCACTTTTATTGTTCTTCTTCTTCTGCTTTATTTAGGACTGTGTCCTGTTATTTCTCGGAGCCTGTTCCTGGGATACAGATGTCAAACTGTCTCGCCATCTTTTAGGTGGTCTTCCTGCCGGTCGATTTCCTGTTGGTACTTTATTTGCGGCTATATTTATCACTCTTTCAGAACATGATCTCTCCAGTAGCATCTTCTCAGTCTTCTCCATCGCACGACATCTTCTACATTGCAGATCTTTTTTATTTCAAAATTTCTTATTCTGCCTCGGAGTGTCGTTCCCATAACGGATCGGAGAGTCTTCATTTCTGTGGTACTTAGGAGACTTTTTGTTCTGGTGGTGTCAGCTCTCGTTTCTATTGCGTATGTCATTAAAGGACTTCACTTTTATTATTAATTAAATAAAAGGAATATACTAAAAACATTATATGTTATAATACGAAAAAGTGTTGTCATACCGTGGACAAAAATCTGTTCGTTTTAGAAAACGGTACCTGGTATTTTGTAAAATAGGTAAACACCGATAAAATCTGCTTGCGATGCACAAGCTCCAGAACCAAGCATGATAATTTCCGCATTTTATTGTCCTGCTTTGTAAAGGATTAAAGAAGAACGAAGACAAATTGAATTAGGATTAGTTCGGAGATAGAATCGCAGGATTCAGATCAACTATACCAAAGATAATCGACCTGAATTGTGGTGGTATGCCAGGGTGGAACATTTAACTCAACTCGATTAATATTTTAAGAACTGTTCTATTGGAATAAATAATATGTTTTATTTATTGTTTCTTGTACAATTAAGTATAACTATACTTCTTCTAATAATGTTAAATAATCTAGTGATTTTAGAAATTAAAAAGGCCAATAAAAACAATGAACAATTATAAACAACCAAGTAAACTTCTACTCCTATAATTGATTTGTTTCCCCTGTCTCATAATTCTAACTTAACAACAATTTACCCTACCGCTAAATTTACTTTTTCTCTCCTCCACTATTTCACTCGCCATTTAGTACACAAGTAATGACTCTCTGTTGAAATTCATCAATTCATAGAAGTAAATTTAGCGACAGGGTAAATTGTTGTTTTAATTAGAATTATGAGACAGGGGAAACACATCAATTATGGGACTAGATGTAAAGTTTACTTCGTTGTTTATGATGTCTTCGTTGTTTAGATTAGCCTTTTTAATTTCTAAAATCTCTAGATAATTTAAAATTATTAGAAGTATAGTTTTACATCATTGTATTTACAAGAAAAAATAAATAAGAAAATCTATTATTTATTTAAAAAGCACAAAAGATCTTAAAAGAAGGGAACTCTGTGTCCTGAAACATGTATGTGAAGGGTGCAAAAAAATGCTGTGAAAATATAATGTTTTCAAAAAGTTACTCAAATGTGAATCCACAACACAAAGTGATGGCGAATATAGAAGAAACTCATACATAACGTTATCCAAGCCTTCATTTTTTTCAAAAAAATTCAGCCAGTCACCAAATTACTCGAAGTCATTAAACACATCATAATTCATGGTTTTGATTAATGAACTTTCACACATGAACCGAAAATAAAAATGTTCAGAGTTGAATCGTCAACACAACAATTTACGATATTATATGGTATATTTTTTATAAAAGCCAAAAATTCATATTTTCTTTCAAACTACAATGACATCCAATATGAAAAAAAACATTTTGATATTGCAACAATCCGGATATTGCCGGCGGTACGGTATTGCGGAGGTAGAGCTGAGCATTCTTTACATACCTACCCAAACGTTACCCAAAATATGTAGACTGTAACGATCTTCGAAGCGTCGATGGAAGAGAACCCTTTAAAACAAGTATATCCAAGATTAATAAATACGGGTTGTCCGAAACATAAAGTAAAGTTAAGATTTGTAAACAAAGTATATAAAAAAGAAAATAAATACAATGTGTTTATTCCTCTTTTTCTTTTTTATATACTTTGTGTAAACATTACTTATATTAAAAAAATAAAATTACATTGACATGTTTCGGACAACCAGTCCTTCTTCAGTGATACATATTATAAAGATACATTTAAAAAATATTATAAAATTGTTTACATGATCTGACAGATGTCATAAAGATTTATTTTGGAGCGTTTATGCTTTTGTTATAACAAATATCATGATTCAATTTAAAATTTAAAATAATAATTTTAATTTCTTATTGGGGTTCAGGTAATTACTTACAACAAAGGAAATAAATCAATGATTGGACTTGACGTTAAATTTAATTTTAATATTTTCTTTATTTTAAATTGCTTTTATAATTTCTAAAATTTCGAGATTAAATTAAGTCCAATACTTGATTTATTTCCTTTGTTGTAAGTTATTACCTGAACCCCAATAAGAACTTTAAATTATTATTTTAAATTTTAAACTGAATCATAATATTTGTTATAACAAAAGCATAAACGTTCAAAATAAATTTTTATAACATGTCAGATCATGTAAACAATTTTATAATATTTTTAAAATATATCTTTGTAATATGTATCACTGAAGAAATACTGGTTGTCCGAAACATGTCTATGTAATTTTTTTATTTTATATAAGTGTTGTATATACAAAGAATATAAAAAAGAAAAAGGGAAATAAAGCATCACAACAACACAAAGTATGGCGTATATAGAAGAAACAATGTGTTTTTTTTATATTTTATAATAATAAATTTAAAATATCTATTTACAAATTGGCTTCATATGAAAATATAACTTATTCTGTCAGAATCATGTAAACAATTTTATAATATTTTTAAAATATATCTTTGTAATATGTATCTCTGAAGAAATACTGGTTGTCCGAAACATGTCTATGTAATTTATTTTATTTTATATAAGTGTTGTATATACAAAGAATATAAAAAAGAAAAAGGGAAATAAAGCATTACAACAACACAAAGTATGGCGTATATAGAAGAAACAATGTGTTTATTTTATATTTTATAATAATAAATTTAAAATATCTATTTACAAATTGGCTTCATATGAAAATATAACTTATTATTCATAGTAATAAAAATCACATATTTTTGATGATTTTTTCCTGGTTGTCTTTTGTGCATCGACCTACAGCCTCAAAATCCCGATCCTGCCCAAGCCCAACGGTGTTAAGGGATGATCCTACATAATGAAACGTGAAAAGGGACGGAGCTTTCTCAATGTCAAGTGAGAGATTAAATTTAAGATGGCGGGAAGAGCACCAAAAGATAAACTTGACGGAAATGTTTACTCGCTTAGTGAACAATACTAACCTTATAAATAGGGTTTCGTTTTCTTATGTCTCATAATTTAGCACTAAACTTCAAAGTCCATCCCTACAAGAATTCCGTACTAAAGTCTAAATTTAGTCCATGGAACTAATAAAAATTCTTTCGAAAAAAGATTTCTCCATCAAGCGATTTTTAAAATATATATTTTAAAAGGAAAAAATATACAATAGAACTTGGTTATTACGAGGAAGAAGGAACCGACTGAATTTGCTCGTTATAATCTTCTTCTTCCTTATTGTAGACCTATGTGGTCTGTTCTCCAAAGTGTTGCTCCTCCTGTGAGGTAGATTCCCAGCTGTCCTTCCATCTTTTAGGAGGTCTTTCACGAGGACGAGTCCCATTAGGCTGATTATGTAATGCAATATAGGGGAGTCTGGTAGTGTCCATTCTTTGAACATAACCGTACCAATTCCTTTTTCGCTGTCTGTTCCATCTTATAATATCCTCAACCTCACATATCTCTCTTATTCTGTCTGGTGGCTCAGTATCTTGCCTGTTTACGTCCTCAGTGTCTTCATTTCGGAAGTCCTCAAAAGTTGTTTGGTCCTTACTGTGTCTACGCTTGCTTCGACGCCGTATGTTATTATTGGTCTTACGCATGCTTTAAAAATTCTCATCTTAATCTTAATGGCAATGTCTTTGTTTTTCCTTACTGTGGATTTTAGAGCCCCAGAGATTGCGGCTGCCTTGTACCTTACGGAGCATTCTGCGGTATATCCCCATCTCGAACGCCTCGCAGCCATATAGTAGAACAGACCATTTATAACATTCAATCATTCTTTGTCGGAGTTTCAAGTTTAGATTATCGTTGCAAAAGATTATTAAATGCTGATCTGGCAACTTCAATTCTGCATATTATTTCAATGTTTGTATAATGTGGACCGATAGGGTCAGTAATGCAGACGTACTACTGATAACCAGGAAAATTAGAAAGGTCTCAATTTAATATAGCTATTGTTACCAAATGAGAACTTACTTTTGCAACGATAATCTTAACCTGAAACTCCGACAAAAATGATTAAATGTTTTTTATGGTCTGTTTTATACTATGGCTGTGAAACATGGACTGAAGGTGAATGTAATGAACAGGTTGGAGGCGTTCGAGATGTGGATAAACCGTAGAAATCTTCGTATGATGTCGACCGGTAGGGTCAGTAATGCAGACGTACGACAGAGCCTATTCCCGTCCACTCCTGGACAAAGGCCTCTTCCATTTGCTTCCATGTCACTCTGTGCAGACTGCATCCAGGTGATTCCGACATGTCTGTTCAGATCATCCTACCACCGTAGTTGCGGTCGCCCTGCACTTCTTTTTGCCGTCCACGGTCTCCAAATCAGCAGTCTTCTTGTCCATTTTTCGTCTGAGCTTCTGGCTACGTGATGATGTCAATGACCTTTGTTTTTTCTCTCACCGTATCGTTTCTGACTCTGTCTCTTAGGCTTATTCCTAACATGGCTCTTTCCATGGCTCACTCGTAGTTTTTCGGCACTTTGTTTGGACAATGTTACAGTTTCAAGACCATAGGTACCAATTGGCAGAACACAGGGTTCAAAGACTTTTCGTTTCAGGTTGATCGGTATTTTCCGGTTTTAAATGATGTAACTCATGTTTCCGAAAGCTGCCCAGTTTAGTCCAATTCTTCTTTTTAGCTCTGCGGTTTGGTTATCTCGGCCCAATCGATTTTTGTGTCCCAGGATTGTATATACCTGGGACTCAATATTCGATTTCATACTAGCTCGTCCAATATATCATGAGCTCTTGAGATCGTCGTTACTGGCTTGGATTTCTCAATTCTATATTCAGAGGACACATCATCATCATCAATGTCATCATTCTAGTTGAGCACAGCTTCCTCAGACAACAAGTCCTCGTAAACACGCACAAAATCGTCAATTTTATCGTTGAACAAAACAATTCGATAATATTTTTGCTCGATACGCCCGAGAAATAGCTCGTTATAATAGTGAATAAATGTATGATATGAAGAAAACCTTAAACTAAAATATCAACGAATTTTTCCTCATAACATCCGAGGTTTCGCTTTTTCCGTGATCGTAATAACAGGGTTCGACTGTATACTTATTATTCATGGAAATGGTTAAGATAAGCACAAAGATTTTTTGTGCTTATCCAACCAATTGTGTTATCTGATAAAAAGCAACATTTAAGAGATGAAAAAAATGCCTGTTTAATATTATACTGAAAGTTTATATTTAGAATCCACTTAATGAATGGGGCAAAGATGGTGCCTACACGTATGGTGTTAGTATAAATATTGCACCCGGTACCCCTGAAAATGTATGGAAGTGAAGCTTGGAGATAGCAAAAAATGATGAAGGTAGGATAAATGCCGTAGAAATGAGATCGCTGAGAAGAATGTGAGGGAAAACGATATATGATAGAATACCGAACGACGAAATAAGGAAGAAATGTAAGGCAGATGATTGCATCATAAGTAAAATTAAAAAAGAATCTCTCAGATAGTACGTCCGTACTATCTGAGAGATTAATAATAAATGCCGTAGAAATAAGGTCACTAAGAAGAATGTGGAGAAAAACAATGTATGATAGAATATCTAATAATGAAGTAAGAAAGGAATGTACGGCGGGTGAATGAGTGATAAATAAAATTAAGAAAGGGTTTGGACATATGGAACGAATGCACTAGAGAAAAATGGTTAAAATGTTGTATACAAGCAGTGTGAGTGTAAAGATAAGTCGTTGAAGACCAAGGAAAGTATGGCAAGACCAAATTAATCAAATACTGAAAGGCGGCCACATTCGAAGTCGGAAAAATCGACGAGCGTGCATGTTACGATGTTTGAATGTGGAGGAATCAAGAGAGGTATGTCAGGACAGAACGGTATGGCGGTCCATCCTCTCTGCCTACCCCTTCGAAAGACGGTGTGATGGTTAGTTAGTTAGTTTGTTTAGAAAAAAAAGAAGAAGATTCTTATAATTTATGGAAATTACATTGTTCGCATTGCTAAAGCATTATCAAATTTCTGACATTTGATAATGAAATACGAGTATCTCTTTCCAATAATATAAAATAAAACTTCTAGAAAACATATGTTTTCATTCATATTAATTATTTAATATGGAGTTTAAATCACTGATAAAGAATCACTTGAAACGCCTATATTAGGAGTAATGACTTTTCAATATTTCGTTCACCTTGTTTTTAATAGCAATTTTTAATTTTTTAGCAAGTTTCCAAATTAATTATGAGTAACACTGTGTGGTTATTTTTTTAATGTTTTTTTTTTGCTATTATAGTTTCAATCCAAGGGATTGATTTGCATCAAAGTGTAACATTTTTGCTGGTTTTTGGTTTTCCACTTGGCCTTTTAGTGTGGTAGTTTCTCGTTGCTTTCCGCATTTGTACAGATCAGGAAATCTGAACCCAATTACCGTATTAAAATTTAAGTTATTGGTTCTTATTACATGTAAAAGGTAGCAAATCCACCCCGAAGGTTCCAAGTTCGATTCCCGGCGAGGGCAGTGTGATTGTCACACTGTCTTTGGTCTGGTGTAGAAATCACGTGACGATAAAATGGCGATATATTAGCTACCTATCACATGTCACGAGAATCACTATGATAGCTATAATACCCTCTACATCGATTTGGCTCATGCTGCCATGATGTAAAGAGCGAATAAACAAAATAATAATAATAATAATAACAGTACCATCGCCGGGAATTGTATCTGGGACCTTCGGTATGGCCGTCATATCTTTTGCCACTCTGCCACGAAGGTTAGCACTATTATTATTATTATTGTTATCGCCGGGAATCGAACCCGAGACCTGCGGTATGGTAGTCATAGCTCTTGAAGGTCAGCCATGAAGGTTATCGTTTATTGTACATATATTGAATACGAAATAGAATAAAGTGAATACTCACGGCATACAGATGGTGTGGTTCTGTTGGATCTGTTGCTGGCATTAAATATTTGCATCAAACTTGGCACCAGCATCTCCTTACTGCCGTGTGTTGCCCCTATAAAGAAACACATAATTTAATATAGCTATAGTTACTAAATGAGAACCTTCCTTAAATACACTCTTAACCTGAATCTTAACCTGAAACTCTGACAAATAATGATTAAATGTTTTATATGGTCTTTGCTATTATACGGCTGTGAATCTTGGACTCTGAAAGTGAATGTAATGAACCGGTTGGAGGCATTCGAGATGTGGATATACCGCAGAAATCTCCGTATGCTGTGGAGCGATAAGGTCAGTAATGCAGACGTACTACAGAGAGCCAGAGCCAACAGAGAGCAGTTGTCGAGTGTGAAAGTTAGAAAGCTCTCATATTTGGGAAATGTGCTAAGGGAAGAAAAATACTACCTCCTTTGGCTGATTAATAATAGTAAACACGATTGTTTAGTGGTCATCCAAGTAAAACCACTAAACAATCGTGTTTACTATTATTAATTAATATGGAGTTTTACAAAACTAATGCCTCAACCATCAATCCTTTGACTGATATTATTGGGTAAAGTGGAGGGACGTCGGGGAGTTGGTAGAAGGCAGCTGTCCTGGCTGTGGAACCTAAAAGAATGGACAGGAATTACCAGAGTTCAGAACCTGTGGTTGTGTGGCGCGAGACCGAGATGCCCTTGTTGCAGTGATCGCCAATGTTGGGAGGACCGGTGGTCTTCCTGGAAGTCGATTTCCTGTTACTATGTTTGCCGCTTTACTTTTCACTCTTTCAGAACATGCTCTCTCCACATGATCTCTCCAGTAGCGTCTTCTCAGTCTTCCCCATCGTATGATATCTTCCACATTCCAGATCTTTCTTCATTCGGAATTTCTAGCTATGTCTCGGAGTGTCGTTCCCGCAACGGAGATAATTAAAAAAAATATGAAAATTCTACTTCAAGTATCTAGGCATAGACCTGGTGGGGAGAGCTGATCTGCGGGAAGAAATACAAGCCTTAGTAAACAAGGCAGCTGCAATCTCTGGGGCTCTAAAATCCACAATATGTAAAAACAAAGACATGGCCATTAAGAGTAAGATGATAATCTATAAAGCATGCGTAAGACCAATAATAACATACGGTATCGAAGCGAGGGCAGACACAGTAAGGTAAACAAGTTTTGAGGACTTCCGAAATTAAGACACTGAGGACGATAGCGGGCAAGACACTGAGAGATCGCGTGAGGAACACCAGAATAAGAGAGATATGTGAGGTTGAGGATATTATAAGCGCGAAAAGGGGACTGGTACGGTCATGTTCAAAGAATGGACACCATCAGATTCTCCTATATTGCATTGCATAATCAGCCTCATGGGACTCGTCCTCGTGGAAGACCTCCTAAAAGATGGAAGGAGAGCTGGGAATCTACCTCACAAGAGGAGAAACACTCTGGAGAACAGACTACATAAGTCTACAATAAGGAAGAAGAAGAAGAAGAAGAAGAAGAAGAAAATTATACAATTTGTCAGTTACCCTATTTTACTTCTGAGGTACTTACATAAGCGGATTGTGTGATGTACGTCGAAAGAATTTTCTTTATATAGGAATGCAAACTTAAATCCATTAGTAAATGCGAGACACGGGCGAGATGTCCCTTTGCACATTTACATTTTACAAGTACACAGATTAAATTCCATTTTTAAAATAGCGAATGTGCAAATAGAATATAATGGATTGCAGTTTCTAAAGTAACCTATTCGGGTTAGTCCAAGAATATTTATAAGATGGCAAGCTAAAATAAAAGCAAATGAAATGTTATTTAAATAAGAGATCGTGTAAAATATCTTTATATATATTATTCTTTTGTAAGGGCGTATGTAGAAGAACTTCTCCAAAACGGCTGGACCGATTTTAATGAAATATTTTATGTGTATTAACGTGGGTCGGTGGATGGTTTAGATTTAAGATTCACAATTGTACTCAATAAATGACCATTAAAACCTTCTAGGAAGTTCATGAATTGACCTTCTGAGAAAAATATATAAGACGTGGTGGTCGTAAGATGGGCGGAATGGGGAATGTTGTTAATATAAAGCGATCGCTTAACCCAACCAATGACAGGTCATAAGTCCTGTAAACGCCTCGGCCACCATATTCTGTTTCCAAAAAAAAAAAAAATCTTCGTCTCTATTAAGATACAATAAATCCTTAATTAACCCGCAATGGGTAAAATCCAGTATTTGTCTATAAGTATTTGTATACATTCAAAAAACAAAAAATATTAATTTCCGTAGTTTGCGCTAGAGCCACTGATATACTGAAGCTAAAAAGGTTTTTTTTTTCGATGAGCCTTAATTGAGCTATCAACGCCGCCAGTAACATACTAACTTTTTAAGGCTTTACGTTCGGCGGTTGTTTTTTTTATGTTTTTCAAATTATAACCGTTGAGCTTAATAACTCTTATATCAATATCTATAATAGTATTTAAAAAAAAAAAACTTTTTTTCGAGCGTCTAAGCCATATTGATCCCTTAAAATGGGAAATTGTAAAGGGAAAGAAGAAGAAAGCAAAAATAACAAAACTCAGAAAAGTGAGAGAGATCATTAGAAGCTTTTGTAGCTGAGCCTAAGCTGAGCAGTATATCTATAATACAAGTAACATATATACTGGTGGAACTTTTTCCCAAATAAACACTAATTGTAAACTTATGGTTGTGGTTTTTATTTTGTCAAGTTCCATTATAAATTGTATTGTAAACGCGATTGTTTGAGAATACTTTCGCCATGAAAAACACATTTGTAACAAGTATTCATACTTTTACATGTGATATAAACAAAAAATCTCCATAAAATAAACTAAATGTAAAAAATAAAATAAAAACATTGAATATTAGCTTTGTGAGAACCTTTTACCTGAAATAGCAATGTTTGCCTTGTAATTAAATAGAAATGAGTCTTTTTTACACATTTAAGTAAAAAAATAAAATAATGTTGAAATTTATACAAAGGAAGTGTTATAAGTCTTAAACAGGAATTAACGTCGTTTTTGTCATTGTTTAAATGAATTTCTTCTTCTTCTTCTTCCTTATTGTAGACCTATGTGGTCTGTTCTCCAAAGAGTTGTTACTCCTGTGAGGTAGATTCCCAGCTGCCCTTCCATCTTTTAGGAGGTCTTCCACGAGGACGAGTCCCATGAGGTTGATTATGCAATTTACTCACTTGTTTGGTCCTTACTGTGTCTGCCCTTGCTTCGACGCCATATGTTATTATTGGTCTTACGCATGCTTTATAGATTCTCATCTTACTCTTAATGGCCATGTCTTTGTTTTTTCCATATTGTGGATTTTAGAGCACCAGAGATTGCAGCTGCCTTGTTTACTTGGGCTTGTATTTCTTCCCGCAGATCAGCTCCCCCCACCAGGTCTATGCCTAGATACTTAAAGGTCCTAACCTGTTCTACGAGTATGGGTTGAAAATTGAATGAATTTGATTATTCTTAATATGTAGGTACACTATTGAAAAAAGTGCAAGACACTCCAAGAGAGGATAAGGAATACACGGATATGGGAAATGCGAGGTCGAGGATGTCGTTAGGTGGGGAAGGCAAAGGAGAAGATACTGGTATGTACACGTGAGGAGAATGGATCCATCCAGACTCCCCTTCATTGTGTTACACGACCAGCCCCATGGTAGACGACCCCCGCGCAGACCACCAAAGAGATGGATCGACAGCTGGGAGTCTACTTCTAAGAATAAGAAGAAGACCATAGAAAAAAATACAACGAAAAATAAAAGGATATTCATACCAAAAAATATTTTACAATTTTGTTTATGATTTTTTCTTAATATACTCGTATATTTGCTATCGATAGTTTACCGACGTATGATCTGTGAATGAATTTACAAAAGTTTTAACCACCCTACCTATTTGAACGTACGTGATACGTTCACTTTGACTGTACCATTCTACGATATCCCGTATCACGTACGGGCTTGAGAAAAAGTTATGTACCTAAAATGTACAAAGGTTTAGGGATACGCGCGTGTGCCATCAAAACTTGAGCACAAGTCTTCATAAATATGATAGTTTTACAAGGGGCAGGTCAAGTGTAGTATTTGACGTTTCGTAATTTAAAAAAATATTTAATTAAATTTCATTTATAAAAAACCTGCTTGTTTTTTGCACGTTTCTCGGAAAATAACCCAAAGGTAGGGCGGTTAAAAGCGTTCAACGTTTTTACATATATAAATAACGTTTGTTTTATTGAAGTTTTATTTTATTTTATGGATACAAATGATGTAGTTCCAAAAGATAATGAAGACATATCTTATATGGAGTTTTACATAATATTTCAAGAAACAGTAAAAATAATGATAAGGGATAATTGATTTTTAATAGCATAGAGTGTACCTTAATAGACTGCGTTGATTCTAGTTAAATACTATATAAAACCCCACTTGTTCTAAGTGCTTTGTTTTCTTAAACGGTCTTTTAAAGGAATTGAGGCTAAGGGCGTTGGACCTTGGAAGGCTTTTGATAAGGGTAGAGGGAGGAATTGGATGAAAATATTGTAAAGCCAGTCACGGATATTGGGAGGTGAGAAAAACGCTTGGCTGAACGTAACGTCTTCCTACAGAACGTGAAATTCACGTGCTTTTTTCATTTAGCTCACGGTGATAATAAAATAAGTATTGCGTACTTAAAAGAGTCTCTGATAATTAAATTCTTTCGTTTTAATTAAAATCGTACGACAGAGTTAACTATAAGGATTTGGGCATTTAATTAGTTAAGAATCTATACATCTGCATATATAACATCACAAAGAGTCCATATACCTGCATATTAGTCATTTTGTCGTTAATTTAATATTTATTTATTGTTTCTTGAACAATAATGTAAAATAATTTAACGATTTTACAGAAATATCTTGATTGAAGTTCATTTTAAATAATAATTTTATTGTGTTTTGTGTTTTTTTTAAACTATTTCCACTGTTGTATTTATTTCGACAGTGACCGGTTTCCCCAGGCTCGCTGGCATCGACATACTGATCTTTCGACTGATGATTTTATTATATTTTATTGGATTTGCCTGCCTAAGCATTTCACATTTCACAACTTTATGTAATACAACATTTCCCATTCCACCTTTCTTACGATCACCACGTCTGACAAATTTTTAAAAGGTGTATATGCTACTATTTTGAGACACACTCCACATTTATTAGGTCAATCTACACTAGCGCCATCTATTAAGAATATATGTAAGCATTAAGCAAAAAATCTTTATTTATGCAATGTGAAAGGCTACGCAACGAGATCCAATATCCAATTTTTATGCTTTTTAACTTGGACCAGTTTTATACAATTTGTTTTTTGAATGTATACAAATACTGGATTTTACCCATTGCGGGTAAGTCTTTTTTAA
Organism: Lepidostoma basale; assembly: GCA_022606425.2. Taxonomy (NCBI): domain Eukaryota; kingdom Metazoa; phylum Arthropoda; class Insecta; order Trichoptera; family Lepidostomatidae; genus Lepidostoma; species Lepidostoma basale. The sequence continues at coordinate 63,544 of JAHDVF020001328.1, read as the reverse complement.
GGATTAATTGTATGTCAATAGAGACGAATATGTAAATTGTTAACTTTTTTTTTTGGAAACAGAATATGGTGGTCAAGGCGTTTACAGGATTTATGACCTGTCATAGGTTGGGTTAAGCGATCGCTTTATGTTAATTCCCCCTTGGTTGCAAATAAACATATATTATTATTACTTTTTAACGTAAGTCCCTCATGGACAGGAGACGGGCCTAGGGATTGCACGAGTGAAGCTGACGAAAGGCGCCGCTGCGTCTATAACAGCTTCGGGTAATCGGAGGGAGCCCCTATGCCTCGGCCATATAAAAAAAAAATTCGTTAACATACTCTTAACAGTTTCTAACTAACTAAACTAACTAACTAACCATCACGCCATTTCCCCGGAGGGGTAGGCAGAGAGGATGGATCGCCACACTGGCCTGTCCTGGCATACCTCTCGAGCTTCCTCTACATCCATACATCTTACCATGCACGCACGTCGATTGTTCAGACTTCGAATGTGGCCGCCTTTTAGTAATTGATTAATTTGGTCATGCCATGTTTTCCTCAGTCGTCCTCGGCTTCTTTTCCCACTCACGCCGCTTGTGTACAATTTTTAACTATTCTACTCTCATCCATTCGTTCCATATGTCCGAACCATCTCAAGGATCCTTTTTTAATTTTATTCATGATGCAGTCATCTGCCTTACATTTCTTTCTTATTTCATCGTTCGGTATTCTATCATACAACGTTTTTCCGCACATTCTTCTTAGTGATCTCATTTCTACGGCGTTTATCCTGCTTTCATCCTTCTTTTGCCAGCTCCAAGCTTCACTTCCATACATGAGGGTTGGCACTAGAATTCCATTGTGTAGTGCCATCTTTGCTTCTGTGAATATATTTCTATTTGCAGTAATGACTTTGAGTGCGCCATTTATTTTATTCCCAGCACCAACCCTCCTTTCGATGTCTTTCTCCATTTTTCCGTCCCTTGTAAACATGCTTCCCAGATACGTAAATTCAGTAACTTGCCCCAATTTCTCGCCCATCGCACTTATATCACAAATCATCATACATTCTTCTTTCTCGAAAACCATCACTTTAGATTTAGACACATTCATCACCAAGTCACTCTTTTTGGATGCCTCATACATCCTTGACACTAAGACTTGAAAATTTTCTTTACTGTCAGCGATTAACGCAGCATCGTCTGCATATAACAAACAGCTGACTGACAAACAATTCATCTTAGCACTTAACAGTTTCTGTGCTTCAAATATGAAAAGCTGGAATATTTCTTAAGTAAAGCTTAAGTACTTACCGCATTCTGAGGCGGCCTCATCCATCTTGTCAACGCAGTCGTAGTGAGTGTCACACATTCTCCTCTGGGGAACACACGTGGTGCCGCCATCGCAAGGGAAGGATCCGCTGGGACACGAGTCTGCAATAAACGAGGTATTTTTAGCCAAGTGCCTATTTTTATACATTAAGAAGAATGAACGAAAAATTTAAGCTAAAGACTTCGCGGAAGTGAATACGGCTAGAGTTGAATTTTAAGATGAACATGCACTTTAAGAGATGTCAAAATGTCGCAAACTTGATGCTCTAAGAAAGAGTGATTTAAAATCCTGCTGGTACTCATAGATACCAGGACAAGTTTAAAATTCTATTTATAATTTTTCTACATTTATCATACATATTTATTTTTTTAAGACTGGTTCAAGAGTTTTTTTTTCGGCTTGTATTGATATGTTTACGTAAGAGAACGAATCAAATATCTTAAAAATCTAAGATACAAACAGACACAGTTCTTTTTTTTAGAGGTTTGGTTTTTAAACTGGCAACATTGTGTTTACAGACTGTCAATTTGACAGTTGACAGTTGATTTGTAGTCAGTACGTTTTGCCATTTCACTATAAATAGACTGACGTCAGAACAGTGCTTGCAAATTGTGCAAATTTATTTTGAAAATCGTGGTTCGGTTCGTGCACTACGTCCATTTTACGGTCGACATAATCGTCCATCCGAGTTATTCAGAAGACCATGGATCGTTTTAGCACCACGTACACTCTAGTGAATAATACGCATCCACAAATCCGACAATTGTCGAAAATTGGATTTCACGATTGCGCTTCATTCGAGCTAGCCGTGGCGCTCATATGCCCGAAATCATATTTAACCAATAATGGCGTAAAATTATCTATTAAATAAAAGCCAATATTAACATTACTTTAATGGGTTTTTTTTCATTTTGAATATGTATTGTATACCTCTCAAAAAACACACTAAATAACAAAAAAATAGATAAAGCACTTAGTTCTAAAATTAATCTAAAATGAGAGATAAAATGAATCTAAAATGAGAGCTAAAAGTCCCATATAACACAACATCTCAAAGAACTTCACTGGCTTAAAAGTCCAGAAAGAATCCAGTATAAACTCTGCTGGACAGTCTTCAAAGCGCTACATGGAATGGCACCAAGTTATATATCTGAACTCTGTATAACGGATAGCCTAAATTCAAGGAAATCCACACTTCGCTCGGCGAACTCCTCAGCAATAGGAAGATTAGTTGAGCCGAAGCGTTGCCCCAGTACAAATTTCGGGGATCGAGCGTTCGCGGTAGCCGGTCCATCAGCTTGGAACAATCTCCCTTCACACCTTAGATGCATAAATGATCCGACAGATTTCAGATCTAAATTGAAAACCCATCTTTTTCATATTTCATACCCAATTTAAACATTAATACTTTGTTCTACTATACTTTTTAACCGATCGCTTTTTAAGCGGTCACATTTAGATTTTTAGATTTAAAACACGTCTTAATGCGCCCTTGAGGTGATTACATCACAAAAACGGCGCTTTAAAAGTTAGCATATTATTATTATTATTATTATCTAAAACAGCTTAAATTATATTAAATTAAAATAGATATTCTCAAAATGTGTATTCTTACTTTTGTATGACACTCATCTTTAAATTATCATATTCCTTCAGGATTCAATTATAATAATAGTAATTTCTTTCCAATGCGTTTGATAGGCGAACAAAAACCAAAAGGCAGACCTTATATTCGTAGTAGTCATAACGTTGGCCATGTATCTGATATTCAGATTAATGGGCGGTGACGTTCTCAGATTTCATGGATAGAGGAACACTCAAAGGCATTTTTACAAATTCGTGTAATGTTATTCACAATAACTCTATATAAACTAACTAACTAACTAACTAACCATCACGCCGTCTCCCCGAAGGGGTAGGCAGAAAGAATGGATTGCCACACCTTTCTTTCCTGACATATTTCTCTCGCTTCCTCAACATTCATACATCGTGTCATGCACGCGCGTCGATTTCTCTGACTCCTCACATGGCCGACATTCAATATTTGATTTATTTGATCGTGCCACGTTTTCCTCGGTCTTCCTCTATTTCTGGTTCCATTTACATCATTAACATATAATTTTTTTACCATTCTTTCTTCACTCATTCTTTCCATATGTCCAAACCATCTTAATGATCCTTTCATTATTTTGTTCATGACACCATCATTCGCACCGCATTCACTTCTTATATTTTCATTCGACACTCTATCATACACAGAATATCCACACATTCGTCTAAGAGATCTCATTTCTACTGTATTTATTCTACTTTCATCCTTCTTTTGCCAGTTCCATGCTTCGCTTCCAAACATAAGGGTCGGTAGAAGAACACCATTGTGCACTGCCATTCTAGCTTTTTTGGATAGGTTTATCATTTACTATATAAACTATATTCTCTAAAACTCTGTATAAACTATTCCAAACGCATATAATTTACGCTACAATAATTCTTTTCACATAAAATCCTTTCAAAATAATATATCTCACTTTAATCCCATTACTAGAATGTGCAGATTATATAATTCCATAGAATGTAAGCAAATTGATATATTTTCTGATACACTGTCATCATTTAAAGCAAGTATCAGAGAAATTGATTTTGTTGGTCAATTACGAAATATTATACAAAGATATTTTTTTCTTTTCTCTTTCTAAAGCAACTTGAATTTTTTATGAAATAAAAAAACTGTTTTTTTCACTTTTAAGTTTATTTTTCTCGATATGTTTCGACTTCATCATCGGGAAAACGATATGAATTATCTAAAATTTAACAGCTTGGTTAAGGCCTTGATTTTGATTTGTGAATTTTTCTTATTTTGTTATTTGTGTATTTTTTCCCTATCATGGGTAAACTGCCTTGTTTTACCTGATTTGTTTATTTTTTCTTGTCCTGAGATATTGTCCTGTTTTGCCTAATTTGTGAATTGTTTTTTCTTTATGTAATGCTATTGCATCGTTTTATCCGATTTGCATATCTCTTTTTTATCATACTTGGTTTGTTTGTTTGTTTTTTCTTGTGTGTATTTTGTATTTTGGGATCTTGGGGAAATCCGTGTAGCTTGTCTTTCTGGACTGACATTTTGGAAATCTCTGTCTGCAACGATATCAGAAACGTCGGTCCAGAAAGACAAGCATCACGAATTTTCCGAAGATCCCAAAATACATATTGCTACCAACCGTGAAAATCTATGCAATTATTCGGGTTAATAAAATAAAAATATATTTTAATTTAATAGTTAACATTATTACTATAAAATTTAAAACACTTTAATAATATCACAATTTCTTTTTATTCACTGAGAGTGTCGGGACAGCTGTTTCGCCAAACGATGATCGCCATCATCAGGTGTTACAAAAAACTAAAGTTAGTCGTCGAAACAGCTGTCGTGACACTCGGTGAAAAAAAAATTGTGACATTATATCAGTGTTTTAAATTTTAACAGCAATATTTAAATTTATAATATTTTTCTCAAATCTTCTTATTTCAGTCTTTCTTAATAGATGGTTTTAAAATTCAAACAAAACAAACCGTCACTGCCATTTCCCCGAAGGGGTAGGCACAGAAAATGGACCGCGACACTACTCGATCCTGACAAACGTCTCTAGCTTCCCCCACATTTATACAGCGAGTTAATAACGTATGTTTTCTAGAGGCTTTCTTTAATATTTAGTAACATCTTTTTCATATTTTGTACCCAATTTAACATGTATATTTTGTTCTTTTATACTTTTGTGTCTGTTCAGATCATCCTTTCAGGTGGAAGGATGATCTGAACAGACACGTCGGAATAACCTGGATGCAGTCTGCACAGGACAGAGTGACATGGAAGCGAATGGAGGAGGCCTTTGTCCAGGAGTGAACGGGAATAGGCTGAAGAAGAAGAAGATACTTTCTAACCGATCACAAATATCAGATGCAGAGTTCATATTTAGATTTAAAACACGTCTTAATGCGCCCTTTAGGTGATTACATCACAAAAACGGCGCTTTAAATGTTAGCATGTTATTGTTATTATAAAATTTTCACCGTTTAAACGTGATTCTTTTCAATAAACAAAGTTTTGTCATCGGTGCAGTATGGAGTTCATTGTCACACTGGCATATATGATAATGGATATTATAATTATGAATGAGTGACTAAACGCGGTGGGAACTATCATAGAAGCATTACAAATGTTTAATTATGGAGTCGGGAAGGTCGAGGTGAAGACGTGCTGGTCAGATAATGAGAAAACACACTCTATCCTACACAACTAGACGTCAGCTGACGTGACCAGCACTCAAGAGAGAACTTTCAACCGTTTTACATTGCTGAAGAAGGGTTAATGAATTTTAATATAAGAATAAAAAAGTTTTCATTTGTTTTCAACAATTAAAAAAGGACATTGTGATGGTTTACAAAACTGTTAAAATAATAATAAACTTTTATTATACTTTGTATTAAAACACTTTTTATTAAAAATAAAGTGAATTCAAAAAGTATAGTGGTGCTGGAGGATGTGTTGCGCCGTTCTTTCGACAGTCCTCGTGGCCTTCCTCGATACCCAGTTGGAAGATCTGGATTAAGCCGATGACCTCTGTTCGATAAACCTCTGAGACGGATCCCAGCCTGCATCGCTTAGGGCGCACTAGACTGGTCCCCTAAAGGGGGGAAAGAGGAAGCGAGGCAGACCTAGAGCCACCTGGAGAAGAGCCCTGCAGGACGAGGTATAGGCAGCAGGCCTCACTTGGGATGATGTTAGGCATCAGGCATGCGATAGAGTCAGATGGAGAAGGTTCCTTGAGGCCATATGCACCACGGAGGTGTGACAGGACAAAAAGAAGAAGAAGAAGAATACAAAGCATAATAACATTTATTCAAATATGAATCCACAACACAAAGTGAAGGCGATTATAGAAGAAATAATAAACTTCTTATTTAATATCGGTGAAAATAATACGTGATAATAAAATTCATATATAAATTATGATGTTAATGTACACGAGTGTGTTGGAATATGCAGTAACAAATATTAATCAAGCATATAATTTTATATGTAAAATAGTCAATTATTAATACATTTAATATCTTTTGCGTTATGGGTCAACAAAATATGGGTTGATGTTTTGGATTGATAAAATAGCTTGTTTTAACCCATTTAAGTCCAGCAATTAATTGATTTTTTATTGAATATAGTTAGTTATTAAATAATTTTCATATACCCATCTATCTGAAAGCGACTATCTGAAAAATTAATTTACAACCATTTTACCATTTCTAAGCTATATTTTTACATAATGAGATTATATATAGGACAAGTAAGTTACCTATTCATGTGCTGTTACTATAGAAGAAGAAGAAGAGACACCTGAAACTTGTATGATAAATTGTTGTATAAAATTGATACGAATGAAAACGTCAGTTTTCTAGAAGTTTTATTATATTTTATGGGAATGACATGTATCGCCCTTCTAAGGCATTATTAAATGTAATATGAAGAAGGGCGAAACATGTCATTCCTATAAAATATACTAAAACTTCTAAAAAACTTACGTTTTCGTTCGTATCAATTTTATACAACAATTTATTATACATGTTTCGGGTGTTTTTCTTCTTCTTCTATAGTAACACCACATGTGGAGGCACTTACTTGTCCTATATTCGTATTAATTTTTATTCGTATTAATTATTTAGCATGGAGTTTTACATCATTGTTAAAGAATCAATAAATAAATAAATATGTTGTACAAAAGTTTCTTTAATTATTCAAAAAAAAAAAATCTACTTATTTCTGTAGATCTGAATGAAGTTATTCAAATGTGCATCCAACAACACAAAGTGATCTAATAATTTTTGATAAAATTATTCTTATTGAAACCGGTCGGTAGGTAATGTTATCCGGGATAAAAACAATAATAACATGTTTATGATACAGAGTGCATTGGAAACAATAAATCACGAATGAAAGCAAAAATCGCCGTTTACAATGGATTTATAGTTCCAACCCTTAGACGCACGTGTGGTAAAACGAAGTACGACAAAATTTGATTCTGATATCAGAAAGGAATGTAGAGCGGAAGAAAGTGATATCAATAAAAATATGAAAGAATCACTGCGTTGGTTGGTATGGACACATGGAACGCATGGATGAAGAAAGAATGGCGAGAAAAGTATAAGTTAACAATTTGAATGGAGTACAGAGTCAAGGAAGATAGAGGAAAACATCGCATGACCAAATAAATAAAATTTTAAAGTCGACCATGTTAGAAGTCGGAATAATCGATGTGCATGTAGGTATGTCTCGGTATTTAAATGTGAAGGAAACTGGAGAGGTGTTTTAGGATAGAGTAGTGTGGGGTTAAATTCTCTCTGCCTACCCTTCAGGAGAAATGACGTGATGTTTGTTGTTGTTGTGGTTGTTGTTATAAGTGCGGTTATGTTTAATAAATATTATTTTCTCATATTAATGACTTGATAAAACGGCCGTTCAAAATGAAGTTCTGGTCCCAACCCTAATATAATATATGAAAGCGAAGCATGGAACTGGCAGAAGAAGGATGAGAGCAGAATAAATGCGGTAGAGATGAGGTCCCTAAGACGTATGTGTGGTAGAACGATATACGACAGAATCTCAAATGGTGATATAAGAAAGGAATGTAGAGCGTAAGAAGTTATTATGAACAAAATTATGAAAGGATCGCTGCGTTGGTTCGGACATATGGAGCGCATGAATGGAGAAAGAATGGTTAAAAAATATACGTTCATGATGTAAATGGAGTACGGAGTCGAGACAGCCCGAGGAAAACATGGCATGACCAAATTAATCAAATTTTAAAGATTGGTCATGTTAGAAGTCGGTAGAATCGACGTGCGTGTATGACTCGCTGTATGAATGTGGAGGAATCTAGAGAGGTTTGCCAGGATAGAGTAGTGTGGCGGTCCATTTTCTCAGCCAACCCCTGCGGGGATACGGCGTGATGGTTTGTTTGTTTAAATTAATGACTTGTTTATTTTTGATATAATAGATAAACAATTTAGAGAAGCATGTTGGATCCGACGGGTTAAAACAATGATAAGCCACTGTGGTCAGTCACCAGTCTCTGGTTGCGTGTATTTACAACCAAAGTTATTATCATTGTTTTGTTTATGTACGCGAAGGTCATAACATTCATATTGCGCGTTATATGCGTAGTGGAAACAATCATAAAATCTGCATTCAATTTTTTTAATGTGATTAACTTTTTTGAATGTCGAAACATTTTCTAGAATTTCTGATTTCCACAATAATTTTTGAAGAATATAACCAATTAACTAAGTAACAGATATGATCATTTAAGAAATTAACTGACTAAGTAGCAGAAATGCGAACCCTACGCTCCATCGCAGGCAAAACTCTCAGAGATCGGATCAGAAATGAAACGATAAGGTCTGTCTGTGGTGTTGAGATGGGGAAGAAGCAGAAGCATCAACAAGGAAGAAGGAAAAGAAGAAGACTTTATGTATCACAATTCATTTTCATAAGATTGTCGCAACAGCTGTTTCGACAGCATATGTTGGCATCATCAGGTGTTATAAACAACATTGTTTGCAACGTCTGATCATTCTTACACAGGTTGGCGAAACAGTTGTCGCGACAACTGTACTTCAAATTTAATAATGTTGAAGCATCACGTGTTTCGGCCAAAACAATGGATTATTTAAGATGATACTCTTATTATCGATTTTACAAACTCTGTATTACTAAGTTGATAACTACAAATTATTTGAGAATTCTATAGGTGATGTTTTCCGGAATCAATGAAATAACAATAAAACGAAAACAATCAAACTCCGAGTTGTTAAGTTCTTTGATCATTGACTTTCATTTGTCACTCACCTCTTGCTTCATTCGTTCAGGAGAATGAACTCAAAACAGCTATTAATTTCTTCCAGGACATTAAAAAACAATTTGTATACAAATTGCAAAATTCATAATAGGAACAAAATGGAAATTTGCAAAGGATTTTTATACGCAGCTTCTCATGCTTCTGTAGATTAAACAAGAGCAAAAAAAATACAGATAAAAGTTGATTGCAAGCTTTATATACTTTACTATCAAAATATTTTTTTCTGGGATCTTGAGTATACCATGTTTCGTGGTATCCTCTTCGACCGACGTTTTATTAATTGTTACAGACTTCATCTTCAGGGAAGTAGATGATAGAATCTGAAACGCTCTCCAAAAAGTCGGTGATAGATACCAAGATACATAAAAGCTAAAGCATATAAGGAGATATTTACCAATTGGTGAAGCTAGGACCCTCGTAAATTCTTTTGTAGTGTCACGTTTAGATTATTGCAACGGAATGTACGCTGGATTGCCAAATAATCAATTAAGCAGAATACAAAGCGTATTCAATGCTGCTGCCCGATTGATTATGGGACAACAAAAATACTGTCATATCACGCCGCTCCTGAAGGACACTGGCTTAAAATTCGAGAGCGAGTAAAATATAAATTGTGTTTTACAGTGATTAAGGCTCGACACCAGAGAGCGCCAGCGTATATATCGGACCTCTGCGTGACACCCATGCCAACGGAAAGGCAACGCTCACTCCGATCAGTAGAAACAAGTGCAAACAACATAACAATTCCAGTCAGATCCGATGAAGTAAGTTTCTATGATCGTGCTTTCAGCGTTGCGGGTCCGTTGGCGTGGAATAGCCTCTATGTTAGTATCAGTGGCGGTACTCCCATAGAAGCCCAGAAGCCCGGCTCGCGTAAGAAATTTTGAATCAAAACCCCCAAATCTAAGTAATCATGCCCCCGCATAAACCAACAACCCACCAAATCACCTCCTAACAATGTTCCCATCAGACGTAAGAGGAATAGCTCACAAGAGCAGAACCTCTGTAAGCAAGAAGAGTTTTGATTAAAAATTTCTTACGCAAACCGGGCTTCTAGGCTTCTATGGGAGTACCGCCACTGGTTAGTATTAAGTATAAGAATAGTGACTTAAATTTAAGAAACTTCTGAAGACTGCACTGTTTGGACAGTCATTTCCTAGTGCGCCCTTGGAGTAATTGATTTTACAAAACGGCACACTTAAAATACAAGTCATCAGAATAATAATAATAATATTAAAAAAAATCTATCAAAAAATTTAAAAGATCTGCACTGGCTCAAGTTTAATTATTAATTACATATAAGACTCAATTATCCTACCAAGACTCCATCTGCGAAGGTCAAGAAATGCTCCCGCATTATTAGAGGTTAGATTCGTCCTCGCTCGAGGTAAGGACCCCATAATGTGTAGGTAATGTTTCCTTCAAGGCGCTATTATACATTTAATTTAAATGTTGATCCTGCGCCATTAGCAAGTTAATTCGCTGGCTCCAGCATCCCTTACTAATTTCGCACTTGAAGTCCTCTCCATTACCCGGCAGAGTAATTATTACTTGATCTTCTGTAGCGACCGGAAATATTTCCCGCCGAAATTATTCGCGTTTTCCGTCACGTTAAGGCTCTTTTATGAAGGATTTGTGTTTATTTGCTCCTTTCAAAACAAAGCTAACGAACTGCGAAGTATTTAGAATATAGTGTTTTAAATAGCACTTAAAAGGAACAGAAACTAAAAACTAAAAACTTAAGTTTTGTTTTAAATTAAAAAACAATTCGTACAGACTGGCACGGAAAAGTTTATTTATATTTTAATGAAACTGATATAATTATTTGTAATAAAAAAAATTGCATTTTGTTTATGAATACTTCTTAATCGAAATTGGTCGCCAGTTAGAGTGATCGGCGATTAATTAAAAATATTTTTTTTTCTTCAATTTTCTTGTGTTTTGTATTACCTTGTGTTGTAGATGTTTAATTTGTCTTTTTCTTCTTTAATACTTTGTATATACAACACTAACTTAAAACAAAATTAAAAGAACATATCATACATATTTCGGACAACCGGTCCTTCTTCAGTGATACCTATATGTTTAAAATATTATAAAATTTTAAAAAATCTATCAAACTTCTTACAAAAATATCTTACAAATATTTGTAAACAATTTTATAATATTAGGTCCTTACATTTGAAATTGGCGTTTTGTATGGGAGGAACATAAAGTTGATTTTTTTTAAATATAATATATTTATTTAATCAAAGTATGTACCATTGCTATCTATGCACTTTTGCCATCTCATAGGTAGTTCATCGATCCCTTTACTAAAAAAAACATTCGGACGGGAATCAATAAAATCTTTGAAGTCGGTTTGGACTGCCCCATCGGAGTTGAATTTTTTCCCTTGCAAGAAGTTATCTAAATTTCGAATAAAATAGTAATCTGTTGGGGCAAGGTCCGGAGAGTACGGTGGATGTCTTAGACATTCCAATTGAAGCTCTTCTAATTTGGTAGCCGTCTGTTGTGCAGTGTGTGGTCTAGCGTTATCATGAAGCAGCAGTGGCCTAGAGCGATTAACCAGCCTCGGTTGTTTAGCAGCTAGCTTTTCCATCATGGTTTGCAGTTGCTGACAATAGACATCTGCCGTAATCGTCTGGCCAGATTTAAGAAAGCTGTAGTGAACGACACCAGCACTAGTCCACCAAACGCTCACAAGTAACTTTTTTGGAGTCAATTTTCGCTTGGGGCATGGTTTGGCTGGTTCGGCAGGGTTCAGCCATTGCGATGAGCGCTTCCGATTATCATACAGGATTCACTTTTCATCACAGGTAATGATTCGATTCAAAATCCCTTCATTATTGTGCCGGTTGAGTAATGCAACGCAGCAGTCAACGCGCGTTTGTTGATTTGCTTCACTCAATTCGTGAGGTACCCACCTTTCAAGCTTTTTCACCTTCCCAATTTGCTTCAAGTGGATTAAAACAGTTTTATCACTAACACCGCAGCCTGCAGCTAACTCGGACGTGGTTTGCGATGGATCCGCTTCCACAATGGCCTTCAATTCTTCATTATCAACTTTGGTCTCCAGCCGTCCACGGGGCTTGTTCTGCAGGTCAAAATTACTAGAACGAAAACGTTGGAACCAAAAACGCACTGTGTTTTCTTTTGCGGCACCGTCACCATACACATCATTAATCCTTCGAGCCGTTTCTGCAGCACTGGTGCCACGGTGGAACTCGTACTCGTAAATAACGCGATATTTCAAGTTTTCCATTTTGTAAACTGAGTGAGGCAAAGAAAAAAAACAATTGAGGGAAAAACAAATGAATTATAATTTTCGAAACCCAAATACTTGAGTAGATAGCCGTATAAATTTGAATTTGGAATTCCTAACCAAGGAGAAGATATTTGAGATCAAAGTTGCCAGTACGGCAAAACGCCAATTTCATATGTAAGGACCTAATATAAGAAGAAAACGTGGCACGATCAAATAAATCAAAGATTGAATGTCGGCCACGAGGAGTCAGAGAAATCGTCGCGCGTGCAAGGCACGATGTATGAATGTTGAAGGAAGCGAGAAAATTATGTCAGGAAAGAAAAGTGTGGCAGTTCATTCTTTCTGCCTACCCCTTCGAGGAGACGGCGTGATGGATAGTTAGTTAGTTAGTTTTAGTAAGTGCACTGTTCTTTTTTATGTATCGTTTATAGTTGTATAGTTCCTCACCACCCTATTTAAACTTAGTTTAAGATGGATTGCATACAGTTTATTTTTATTAGTTTTCCTCGTCATCCCAGGAGACATGATTTCTGTGCAATAGATCGTCAGATCTATTACAAGAAGAAGAAAAATAAGAACTCTGGGAGAGTTTGGGAACCTGTGGCGTATGTTTTACACATTTTTTCATATCGCACGCAGAATCGTAAAATAATATTTCACATGTCAAACCGTCAAACCGTGGGAATACGAGAAACACCCGCTGGCGCTTTTTCGCAGTCCCGAGTCAACGACTGGCCACAAACTTTCGGCACACCCTATTATTCCGGCCGACTTGTTAATCTGGGAAAGTGTCACAAAAGCTTCAACTTGTTCGGAAACAAAGGGTTCAGAGGAATCACGGCTGACGAGATAAACGCCCGCTCGGGATTTCGAGAATCGCTCATTTATATCGAATCTAATCAGAGATCTGGATTGATTGTGACTCCCCATGTACCTATAATACAAGCAGGTACTACTATATTGTAGCTAGTCAAACTTAGGCCAGGATTACGTGTTTATTTTTCTCAAGCTCTACTCAAGATTTGATTTTTCACCTACTATATATAATTGATTGTTTCTTCAACAATGATGTAAATCTCTATATTTCAATAAATAATTTATTATTTATAATTTATTTATGAAAGAATAAATGAAGAAAGAATGATAAATAAAGCACTTGTAAACGATGTAAACGGAACAAGAAATAGTGGAAGACCGTAGGGGTAGGCAAAGAGAATAGACTGCCACACTACTCTATCCTAACACACCTCTCTACTTTCCTCCACATTTATACAACGAGTCATACAACGATTCTTCCGATTTCTGATATGACCAATGTTAAAATTTGATTATTTTTTACGTGACATGTTTTCCTCGGTCTACCTCACGTTAACGTATACTTTATTTACCATTCTTTCTCAATCCATGTGCTCCATATGTCCGAACCAACGGAAAACGTTGCACGATGAAATGAATCAAATATTAAATTTCGACCACGTGAAAAGTCGGAGAAATCGATTTGCTTGCTTGGACTTGGACTTGGATCTTCTGGCTTACAGAGGTTCAGCTCATGTGGCTATTCCTCTTACGTCTGATGGGAACATTGTTGGAAGGTGATTTGGTGGGTTGTTAGTTTATTCGGGGGCATGATTTGTGTGGCCCGGAGTGTTCCCCTGAAGAAGAATCGATTTTGGAGAGGTCTTTTATTGTGGGGTTGGGATGTGAAGGGAGTCCTTTGTAAAAACGTTCGGCAAGTTTCAGAATGAATTCATCTATCATCGGGATTCCCGATTCTAGGGGCAGTTGTGTAATCCTGGTCCATGAAGGCGCACCAAGCGATAAACGGATAGCCTTATTTTGCAGGATTTGGAGTTTTTGTATGTGACTCGAAGCTGCATAGCCCCAGATTGGGGCAATTTGCTTGCATGACAATGTGTATGAATGCTGAATAAACGGGAGAAGTATGTCAGAAAAGAACAGTGTGTCGGTCCATCCTCTCTACCTATACATCCGGGGAAACGGCGTGATGGTTGTTAGTTCGTTAGTAAGCTAATTGTATTTGTTGATCAAATATTTACGCTTCCTTTCTTCTACGAAACGTATACGGGGATATAAAAAAACGTTTAATTCGCGTAAGTACCATACTGGACAGTTCAAAGCTGCTCAAATTTGTATAAAACAACAATACGATTTTTGAATAATTCTCTTTTCAAATTAATTCCATAATTGAATTAGCATACGAGGCCAGGGGTCGCGAGGAGTGCAGAAGTCCTCTTGGGTTATTATTATAGCACACGTGTACTCGTAAACCGCTAAGTGGCAGTAGGTGGCTATGAAAATTAATGGAAATTTACACGCTTACTTACAATACACGTGTTATTGATTTAAAATGTAATAAAACCAGAAGATGTCTTCACCCAGTAAATGATATCTGTAAATGTCAATCGTTTCTCAATATTCTTCGTTGATTTGTCGATAGAGTTGGAATTACGCATGGGTGTATCATATCCAGGCCACTAGGTCATTGAACTCTTTTTGATCAAGTTATGAAATTTATTATTTTTTTTAATGTTCTTCTTAATGTTTTGAATGGTGCACTTAAAGTTGTCTTCGCAAACAAAAACCTATCCAAAAAAGCTAGAATGGCAGTGCACAATGGTGTTCTTCTACCGACCCTTATGTATGGAAGCGAAGCATGGAACTGGCAAAAGAAGGATGAAAGTAGAATAAATGCAGTAGAAATGAGATCTCTTAGACGAATGTGTGGATACTCTATGTATGATAGAGTGTCGAATGAAAATATAAGAAGTGAATGCGGTGCGAATGATGGTGTCATGAACAAAATAATGAAAGGATCATTAAGATGGTTTGGACATATGGAAAGAATGAATGAAGAAATAATGGTAAAAAATATATATGTTAGTGATGTAAATGGAACCAGAAATAGAGGAAGACCGAGAAAAACGTGGCACGATCAAATAAATCAAATATTGAATGTCGGCCATGTGAGGAGTCAGAGAAATCGACGGGCGTGCATGACACGATGTATGAATGTTGAGGAAGCGAGAGAAATATGTCAGGAAAGAAAAGTGTGGCAGTCCCTTCTTCGGGGAGACGGCGTGATGGTTAGTTAGTTAGTTAGTTATGTTCTTCTTCTTCACTTTTGATAGACTCAGGAGTCTGTTATTTCAGGCGGGTCTTCTTGAGACGCTGAACTCCAGCTTTCTCTCCACCGTTTCGGGGGTCTTCCTGGTCGGCGTTGTCCGTTTGGCGTTCCATGGAGAGCTATGTATGGTATCCTATTTGAGTTCATTCTTTCTACATGTTGATGCCAGTATCGCCATCTTTGACGTCCCCATCTGACCACGTCTTCGACCTAGCAGATTTCTCGGATTGCTGTATTCCTAACTCGATCACGTTTTTTAAATGTGACTAATATAAATAACATAATTGAAAACGTGTGTTTTCTAAAAGATTTATAATATTTTATGGGAATGACTCGTATCTTCTCGGCACTTTCTTTGAACATTGTTACAGTTTCATGCATTAGACAGGCGAAACATGTCATTCATATAAAATATAATACAACATCTACAAAACAGGCGTTTTCATTCGTATTAATTATTTAATACGGAGTTTTACGTCATTATTTAAAAAATGATATATAATAATGAAGGGATACAGCCCCAAAATAATGGAAAATATTGTCTGGAACAAATAAAGCATTTTATGACTAGTATACAATGCTTAATACACGTAGCTATAGAATACTAAATGGCAACCTCAGTGGCAGAGTACCAAGACTGCCACACCAAAGATCCTGGGTTCGATTCCCGGCGATGGAGTGTGTTTCTTACACATTGACATGTGACAGTAAAATGGCGATAGATTAGACTACCTAACACATATCATGAAAATTAATATAATAGCTCAAATAAAATTGTATACAGAAATTGTATTCAAACGACCTGATATATATTATACAAAAATAGAAGTTATGTAATTCAGAGATAGAAATATAGCCACAGAAGCAAAGATGGCAGTACACAATGGAGTTCTAGTGCCAACCCTCATGTATGGAAGTGAAGCTTGGAGCTGGCAAAAGAAGGATGAAAGCAGGATAAACGCCGTAGATATGAGATCACTAAGAAGAATGTGCGGGGAAACTTTGTATGATAGAATACCGAACGATGAAATAAGAAAGAAATGTAAGGCAGATGACTGCATCATAGATAAAATTAAAAAAATATCCCTGAGATGGTTTGGACATATGGAACGAATGGATGAGAGTAGAATGGTTAAAAAGTTGCACACAAGCAGCGTGAGTGGAAAAAGAAGCCGAGGACGACCGAGGAAAACATGGCATGACTAAATTAGTCAATTACTAAAAGGCGGTCACATTCGAAGTCGGAATAATCGACGTGCGTGCATGGTACGATGCATGAATGTAGAGGAAGTCCGAGAGGTATGCCAGAACAGAGCATTATGGCGATCCATCCTCTCTGCCTACACCTCCGGGGAAATGGCGTGGCGTTAGTTAGTTAGTTAGTTAATTCAGAGAGGTGTCGATTTATAACTAAAACCAACTAACCATCACGCCGTTTCCCCGGAGGGGATGGACCGCCACAATCTTCTCTCCTGAAATAAGTCTCGCGCCTCTTCTACATTAATTTATTCATTCATTCATTGTGTGTGCATGTGTATGTATGTCGATCTTACTAAAGGAATACGTCACCATGTTTTTAAAATAGTTTTTAAAAAATACGTTCTATTTTTATACTGTATCACCGCGCATAATTATTAAGTGAGATTGTAATTCAACACGAATTTGGTAATCAACAGATGTAAACATCCCTTCCCTGTAATTAAACGAGTTCTATTTTTAAGTTGGGTTCAAACAGTCAGTTGATTAATGGATACTTGTGTATGAATATGTGTTGGTAGTGGTAATGTACTTTTAAAAAGGTGTTTATTATTTAATACACATAATAAAATTAGGAAATAAATTTATTGTTTCTTGAACAATGATCCAATCAAATCGGTTTATTTTTTAAAGATATGGCAAACATCTATTAAAGTTTAAAACAGGTAAAATATAATAATGATAAAATAACCATCTCTCACGCGTTCCTAGTAAAATAATAATACCAGGAACGCATGCGAGATGGTTCGATATTAGGAATACGAGATACTCTCTTAAGTCAAGAGTATTTGTCTTCTAACTTCTACTTTTACTAATATGAAAGACTCTGTTCTCTGAAGCGATCATGTTGAACAGTTTGATAGCTCTCCCCACGTGCATCACCAAAGGCAGGTTGGTTCTGTATGTTGGGAGATAAAACAGTTTATGCTGACTAAAATGATGTAAAACTCCAGCGAGAAACAACAGGACAATGTTCTAAATAAAGCAGAAGAAGTCTATTTTGTGTACAACCACATTTAATTAAATATTATATCTGTTTATCCTCGATTGAAAACATTTCCGAATCCAGTAGGACAATAGAATTTTTATTGAATTCCAAACGTTGCTATATTCACTTAGTTCCAATTAACAATGGAACTTAAATTCAATAATAATAAAAACAAAAGTACAAATTTTTCAAACGTTATATATAAATATGTCAACTATAATATAATTTTAAATCCATTATATCGAATAAGAATCTTATTGAACAACTGTTATACCAATATTTAAATTCAGTAAATTTTACATAAATATTTTAGGATTATTTTTGAATAAAATCATGATTACCACCCCTGACCTATATGTATATAAAGGACTCAGTTAGCAATAGTGTCACCAGTCTGTCGATGCTAGTGAGCCTGGCGAAACCGGTCGCTGTCGAAATGAAGACAAAAGTGAAAGTAACATTCTAATATATTCGAAAATTCCTAGTAATTCAGCTGTAAATTTAAATGTTACTGTCTGTCATTATGAATTGAACCTCAAAAATTCCTAGTAAATTCATTGTAATGTTACTGTTTTTTATTATGTATTGAACCTCAAAAAATTCTAGTAATTCAGCTGTAAATTTACCTATGACTCATTAGTTCTAAGAAAAATCTTAAAATTGTTTTATTTAACAACTCAAAAATTATCATTATATACATTTTTCCCCCACCCTTAAGATTTCTAAATTCAATACCTATAACACACTGTTTGGCGATTAGGTTCAGTTTGAGAATGCCCTCGCAAGGCGAAACAAATTTGTCACAATTTATATAATTTATATAAATTAAATCCAAGTAAACCCACAAAATAATCGTGTTAACAAATTAAAAGTGGAAGAAATTAAAAAAACATCGTTTTTCCACTTTTGAGTTTATTTTTCTCCACATGTTTCGAAGGTTTACCTACATCATCGGGAGAACGATGCAAACAAACCAAAATTATTGCAACTGAGTGCAAGAACTTAGAATTATATATATCATGTGTTAGTTAACTAAGCTAGTACTAGGAAGATAACAATAGACATATCAATGGGTTAAATTTTGAAAGGGTTTTTAGATGGAAGTATTGAGTTGAGGGAGTTTTATTGCTCTAAGGCTATATTGATTAAGAAAGGGAACAGTTTATATTTTAAGACAAAACAAATGGACATTGACACAAATAGAAAAAATTATACACATTATGTTGTTATAAATATTTAACGCTAAAGTAAAAAAATGTAATAAAATAGTCTCATTAATTCATTCTTTTGGATTTCAGTCCCTGCGGCACCATACACGGGGAAAATTTAACCTTATAAAAGCTAAGAAAGGATTTCGTGAGTCCATATCTTACGGGTATTGTTCCCTTGTTGTTTAAGGCTCTCTGTTCATAATCTTCGCCGAATTATTTATCTCCTGTATTTTTTAACAAGCATAAGCAAAGAAACACCAAAAATTATTTCGTATAAAAAAGCACAATTGATTTTGGTATAAAAAACATGCGTAGGAGAAATATATGAATTTTGATTAGTGAGGGTTCTATTTTACCCTCCAGAGAACCAGAGCTGATAGGTAATTGTTGGCCTATATCAGTGGTTCGCAAAGTGGTCTATATTAACCCTCAGGGGTCAATGATAATTGGAAAAATAAGGAGGTCCATGAGATATAAATGGGGGTCCACGAGATGGTTCAACCAAATTAAAGCCGAATATTGAAATTTTGATATCATAGCATCAGGCTCATCCCTCCTATTAGAAAATTGATTTGTTTGTGTTTTTATTTTATGTAAAAATGTTGGGTTTGCATTTTGTTTCGTTTTAATTAATAATTCTAAATATTAGTCCATTGTTGACCGAAAATATATGATACTTCAACGTTATTTACTTAAAATTAGCAAAAAGGGCATTTCAGTTCGTAAATCAGAAAGATATATTACTGATTGATAGTTTAATATTAAACTTTTGTAGAATTCCATGTTATAAATGTATTTGTACTAAAAAAATAAATGATTGTGAATTCTCACGCGATTATTAATCAGTTCATAGTTATAATGCCACGAAACTAGTCCTGAAAACAAAATATACCATATTTATAAAAATGCGTTCGTTTTAAACAGTGATTCCCAAAGTGGACCCCAAGGGTCCACGACATCTTGCAAGCGGTCTACGACAGTTGCGTTGCTAAAAAATATGTGGGCCCACGAAATGGTTAAACTAAATTGAAGCCGAATATAGAAACGCAAAACTAATATCGAAATCGTTGGCGATCTTTTTTTTTAGCTCGACAGCGACTTCCGGCCAATAGGTAGTTCGGCGGCGACCGTCTTTTTTTTGGTTGACAGCGACTTCCGGCCAGTAGAATTCGGCAGCGACCAATTTTTTTTAACAATCAATTAGGAAAGCAGGGGGTCTACGCGAATTAGAAAAAATCGGCAAGAGTCAATTGAGAGCTGTTGGCTTGAGTGTGAAAGGTCTTATATTTGGGTCATGTGCTAAGGGGAGAAAAATACCACCTCCTTCGGCTGATAATCATGGTAAAAATAGAGGAACGTCGGGGAGTTGGTAGAAGGCAATCCTGGCTGCGAACATAAGAGAATGGACAAGAATGACGGCACCAGAAGAAAAATAAGATAGTCTAGAGTAGTGCTCCGCAACCGGTGTGCCGTGAGCCGGATGCAGGTGTGCCGCGGTCAAATAAATAATGAAAAAATATTAAGTTATTGTCGGAAATCGTGAATTGCGAAAGAGTCAGCTCTTCCGTAAATCAGCCCAGGAGACGTTAGTGACCTTTTTTATTTTTGTTTTTTTAGCTCATTCAGCTTTTTAATGAAAATCTGACGGGATATTTTTTGTTGGCGAACTTTTTTCAGGCCATTCGTGGAAAATCGAACATTCGATTTTCCAGAATGATGTAAAAAAAAAAGTCACCAACATCTCTGCTGAGCTGATTAACGTCCACACCCAGACCGAATTTTAGCTTTAGGTGTGCCGCGGAATTCTAGGACGAACTTAGGTGTGCCGTAGGTGAGAAAAGGTTGCGGAGCACTGGTCTAGAGGACAGAACGCTTGCCTTCTGATTCAGGGGACTTGGGATCAAAAGTGAACACGACCTGTTTCCTTCTGCATAATAATTTAAAATTAATTTCTTTTTCTGATTTTTTGTGCTCAGCTTTATAGATTATAAAATAAATTTTGATAACATTGATTTAATCCTTGGTGTAAGTATTTAAAATAATATTATGAAAAAAAATCTATCTCAATCTCCAAAATTCTTCCCTTACATGTTGTTAGGAATATCTCTGAAAAATATGTATATATTCAACACGAGCAAAACATACAAAAACTTCAATGGTAGTGATTGTTGAGACGCAAGCAAAATATATATATTTCTGGAAAACAGAATTTCACAGTATGGTATTTTTATTCTTTTTATAAGGCAAAGAATATTTTTTTCTAACGGCCAGTTTCAGACTGCGTAATATGCGGAGTCTTATAAACGGCCACACTTTTGGGAAAAATACTTTTTTTTGTTAAATATTTAAATTCCCCTAGATGACAATAAAAATGTATGGTTATTAGAGAAACCTTTTTCAGCATATGTATTCTCTAACGAGACGAGGTAAGTAAAAACAAAATGAGATTTATTTGACTAGAGTAAGCAAAAACAGTAAAAAATATGATGATATACCTTTATGTTTCGATTTCAAATTAATAAATACCACATAACTTAATTGTATCTCAATAGAGACGAAGATGCAAATTGGAAACTGGATATGGTTGATCAAGGTGTTTACAGGACTTATGACCTGTCATTGGTTGGGCTAAGCGCACGCTTTATGTTATTACAACATTCCCCATTTCACCTTTGTTATGATCATGTCTGACAAATTTTTGGAAGTTGTATATATGTTAAAGTACAACGGCAGAATTCACATGTCAGTTTCAATGCGCCATCTATGAAGATTTTGATTATATAGGTTAATCTTTTAAGATTAATCTATAAAATCTACATACTAACGCCATCTATGGAGATTTATGTTTATTAAGCACTAAGCAGAACATCTTTTTAACGTTTATTTGAGAGATTTATTTGGAGATTTTTTTCGATTTCAAATTAATAAATAACACATAACTAACTGTTTTTGACCCCGTTTATCTAAAGCGGTAGACAAAAATGATGAACCATCATTCCGTTCTCGACAGCCATTTTCTTATCTTCGCAATATTAATACTTCGTATTATAAATATTATTAACAAAATAATGAAAGGATCATTAAGATGGTTTGGACATATGGAAAGAATGAATGAAGAAAGAATGGTAAAAAAATTATGTTAACGATGTAAATGGAACCAGAAATAGAGGAAGACCGAGGAAAACGTGGCACGATCTAATAAATCAAATATTGAATATCGGCCACGTGAGGAGTCAGAGAAATCGACGCGCGTGCATGACATCCATACATATTTGATTTATTTGATCGTGCCACGTTTTCCTCGGTCTTCCTCTATTTCTGATTCCATTTACATCGTTAACATATATATATTTTTACCATTCATTCTTTCCATATGTCCAAACCATCTTAATGATCCTTTCATTATTTTGTCCATAACACCATCATTCGTACCACATTCCCTTCCTATATTTTCATTCGACACTCTATCATACACAGAGTATCCACACATTCGTCTAAGAGATCTCATTTCTACTGCATTTATTCTACTTTCATCCTTATTTACTATGTATTACTTATGTATACATAGTAAATAAGGATCTACCTTCAAGGAATCGAAGGAGGAAGGCACCAGCTCAGGACCTTGTCCGAAAGGCGTGCAAGATGGATCGGCCATGTAATACGTCAAGAAGGTCTCTTGCATGCCATAATAGAGGGTATGACCGAAGGGACAAACTCTAGGGGACGCCCACGCCGAGAGTACCTGGAGGACCTGTTGGTGGACGTGCGATGCTTATCATAAGCAGATTTCAAAAGAGCCGCACAAGACAGGGAAGACTGGAAGAGAAGAATAGAGGAAATTGCTGCAAACCAATCCCAGGATTGAAACCAGAGAAGATTACTTATTATTTGTATATCTCTTACTTGTATCTTTAGTGTATTAGAATATAATTCTGTCATGCTTTGGATATACGAGTATGTAAATAAATAAATGAAATAAAATGATACCAATATTACTGTTGCCTATCCTATATTCTATCTCGAAAGATGCAACCTCTTGTATGAATCTGTCCATTATTATGTTAAATTAGAATAGACTTAGGCCGTGCCCTTTTGGTTTTCCATAAAATTATATTTGATGGATGAGAAATAAATTATTCCCCGCCATATCAAACGGAAAACTTAAGAATCAGATTTCATTTGTTACGCATGAGCAGATTTCTTCATGGAGAAATCTAGTCGATTTTATTTTCCTCCGGAACTAGAATATAAAATTTAAAGTTTACGATTTATGGCTCGTTTACGGACACACTTGCGTATGCGGATCTATTAACTTTAAGTGACTTTTAACCTGGGTGTTGCCATTTCCGAAAGAAAATATAATAATATAATATTTATTTTTACAACATTTTGAATGTACTCGTATACACTTGTAGACGAATACTGGATTTTACCCATTGCGGGTTATCAATTCAAGAATTAATTGTACAATTAATTCTTGAATTGATAACCCGCAATGGGTAAAATCCAGTATTCGTCTACAAGTATTTGTATACATTCAAAGTGTTGTAAAAACAAAAACTGGTCCAAATTATAGCATATAGATTGGAGTGACATCTCCAGGCGGTTTCCAGCAATGCGCTAATGGCGGTAGCCTTTCACATTGCGTTAAAAAGATCTTCTGCTTAATGCTTAAAATACAATCTTCATAGATGGCGTTAGTGTGTAGATTGAAAAAACTACCATGCAAAGGGTGGTGTTGCAGTTTAACACATATACAACTTCCAAAAATCTGTCAGACATGGCGGTCATAAGAAAAAATGTGGAATGGGGAATGTTGTATTACATAAAGCGTGCGCTTAATCCAACCAATGACAGGTCATAAGTCCTGTAAACACCTCGATCAACCATATTCTGTTTCCAATTTGCATTTTCGTCTCTATTGAGATACAATTAATATTTATTTGTTCCTTAATCCACAAACATGAAAATTTGAGATTCCTTATTCTTCTTCTTCATTTTTGATAGACTCAAGAGTCTGCTATTTCAGGCGGGTCCTTTTGAGACGCTGAACTCCAGCTTTCTCTCCACCGTTTCGAGGGTCTTCCTGGTCGGCGTTGTCCGTTTGGCGTTCCATGGTGAGCTATGTATGGTATCCAATTTGAGCTCATTCTTTCTACACGTTGATGCTAATATCGCCGTCTTTGACGTCCCCATCTGACCACGTCTTCGACCTCGCAGATTTCTCGGATTGCTGTATTCCTAACTCGATCACGTAGGGTTTTGCCAGCTATAGCGCGGAGTGTTTTCATCTCGGTTGTCCTGAGCATGCTCTTAGTCTTGACAGTGTCTACCCTCGATTCAATGTCAAATGTGAGGATTGGTCGTACACAGGTCTTATAAATGCGTACCTTGCTGTCAGTCTTCATGTCCTTGTTTCTCCTCATGACATCGTTCAGTCCTACAACCGCTGCAGCCTTATCTACCTGTGACCTTACTTTTCTGGGAAGGTCATTAGAGCTGGTTACTTCGCTTCCGAGATATCTGATGATCTGAGATTCCTTATATTATAATAAATTTATTGACATGAATTTAAATGGAATGAGCCAAAAATATTGTTTTTACCCTGTAATAGTTTTAATAATAAAATAGCCCAGGTTAATTTTTAAATTTGAATTATTGTATCGAGTTTTAAAAGCGTTTTTATATTAGCCATTCTTTGTTTAGTTTTGGTTTTATTTTAACACCTGAAGATGGAGGTATTTTTTAAATAATGTGCGGATAAAACAAAATTATTTTCAATTTCCTAAGTACAATCAAATATTGAATGACGGTCACACAAAGAGTCGGAGAAATCGACGTGCGTGCATAACAAGAAGTATGAATGTAGAGGAATCGAGAGAATTATATCAGGACAGAATAGTGTGGCGGACCATTCTTTCTGCCTACCCCTCCGGGGAGACGGCCTGATGGTTAGTTAGTTAGTTAGTTCATTAATTAAACTAGTTCAAGGTAATACTTTCCTGTATTCTGCGGTTTATCCCTTAATTGTTTTCGATAATGAATTGGGTTACGTCAAATTCCTAAATAACCGTTTTATGCTCATTTGTGTAAACAGCAGCGCGTTTGATTTTTCACTGCATATTATAATGTCTTAGACAAGCGAAATATGTCATATATAAAATATAATAAAATTTCTAAAAAACAGACGTCTTTATTCGTATTTATTATATATTTTAAAGCTTAGAGAAAAACGTTTTCCTTCAATAATAAATGTTAAGAATAACGTATATCGATTGGTATTTAAATTTAGTACATTACCCGAAGGAGAAAGTTGTTGTAGGTACCGAATCACGAGCGGAAAAGCTTTTAAAATGCAAAACAAATCTTCGGTATGATTTCGATATCGTATTTCTGTAAGTGAAATGTGTGCTCTTGCTGTCAGCGAGTAATGGACTTGATATGAGTATCTGTAACATTGCCAAAAATATTTGAGCCACTGCTGGATATAGAATTATGGATTCATAAAAATATATTTAAATGCCAATAAAAAAATTAATATAACATTATGTTATTAAAATCAATGAAAAATCTCATTTCTACTGCATTTATTCCACTTTCATCCGTCTTTAGCCAGCTCCAAGCATCATTTCCATGCATGCAGGTTTGCACTAGAGCTCCATTACGTACTGCTATGCTATCTTTGCTTTAGTGGATGTATTTTAATTTTCAGTAATGACTTTGAGTGCATTATTCATTTTTGTTCCTAGCTCCAACCCGTCGACAAAAAAGTACGGGAACCTATGGCCTAGACCAGAGGTTCCCAAACTTTTTTGTCCCGTAAACCCTTTGCCGATTTCTTCAGTTTTGTGTAGACCCCCCGCTTTCCTAAAATTGATTATTTTACAAATTCATCTAACATAAATATAAATATAACTATAAAAGTAGTTTTTGAAGCTGTCACAGACCCAAATCAGGTCAAAAAAAAAATGCCGGAATTCATTGTCGACCTTTATATTTTTTTAGCTCATTGGGGAAAATCATTTTTTTTTTTAGAGATTTTACCCAAAGAGCTAAAAAAAAGGTCGCCCAACCTTTCGAGCATCCGACATATGAGACTCTCATTTTCGTATCATAGACCCCCAATTTTGTTTTTCCTTGACATGGACCCCTTGCAAGTTGTCGTAGACCTCTGGGGGTCTATATAGACCACTTTGGGAATCACTGCCCTAGACAATCAAAATATTTTATAATGCCTTAAAAAGGCGAAACATGTCATTCCCATAAATTATAGAAAACAGACATTTTCATTCCTATTAAGTAGGCTCTAATAATTATTTAAAAAGTTATTTATGTCATCAATGATAATGATAGATCTCTCACGATACTCCAATATTAAATCGATTTTTTTTAAACTTCGGTTTTTCATATCAAAGGAACGATTCCAAAAACGACATTAGTGAGGTGGTATTTTTTTCTAGGATATCGATATGATATGCCAATAAATAAATGTGTTTTTAGTTTAGTGGATACGATTTACATAGCTTTTAAACGAGATATATTCTAAGAAAAAACTCAAGGTATATCTGTTGAAGAAACCTAGATCTTTTATTGTTATGGAAATTCAGGACCATTATTGCTAATGTTACTAAAATAAGGAAACAGTTTAGAAGTGGAATGATTGAAATGTGTTTTCCTACTGATAAAAGTGAGTGAAAACCTTTTTAAATGTAACAGTCATAACGTTGAAAAAATGAATGGTAAATTTGAACAAAGGAAGCACTTGAATAAATTGGATAAATGTCTTTCAACCGCAAGTAGGAATATGGAAAATTATATTCTCAAATAAATTTGTACACATGTATGAATATATTTTGCTCTGTAAATAAATATACCTAAGAGCCAAAATGTCGTAAGTGATTTTTTTTTCAATAAAATGTGATTTGTATTGTATTGTTGTGTCTGTACCTGAGAGCCATAAAGTGATTTTTATAATATTAAATAAGTGTTTATAAATATAATATTAAATATTAAATAAATATGTCGGGTGGTGGTCTAGGGGATAGAACGCTTGGCTCCTGATCCAGGGGACTTGGGTTCGAGCCTGGACACGACCAGATTCCTTCTTCATAATAATGAGCTATTTTCTGCTCAAATTGAAGATTGTAAAATAAATTCTAATATCATTGATTTAAATCTTTGATGTTAGTCTTTTTAAGAAAAAAAAAAGTTGTGTTCATATCTGTACCTGAGACCCATAATGTCTTAAGTGATTTTTTAGATAATATGACATAAGAACATATGTGTACCCTATATTTAGGACTGTAAATAAATATAGTTAAGAGCGATAATATGTTAGTGATTTTTTAAAAATGTGTTGTTTATATGTCTGTTCCTGAGAGCCATAATATCTTAAGTGATTTTTAAAAGGTGAAATAAGTATTGTTCATATCTGTACCTGAGACCCATAATGTCTTACGTGATTTTTTAGATTATATGAGATAAGAACATATGTGTACGCTATATTTTGCACTGTAAGTAAATATACCTAAGAGCCATAATATCGTAGGTCATTTTAAAAAAATTAAATGTGTTGTGTATCTTTACCCGAGACTCGTAATGTCTTAAGTGTTCATATCTTTACCTGAGACCCATAATGTCTTAAGTGATTTTTTAGATTACATAAGATTAGACCGCATGTGTTACAGATAGCCATAATGTCTTAAATGATTTTTTGTTTCATCTTACTGTATTGTTCCTTCTTATTTCTTTTATTATTATTATTGTTATTTCATATATATTTTAATTATAATCAGAAACGCTTTGGAAAATAACTGTAATGAAAATGATTTAAAATAATAATTTATAGAATAGTTCTAAACGCATTATCTTTAAGCACCTCACATATACAACATTTATCATATTTTCATCCTTATTTTGCTCACAGAGTTCCAAACTTCACTTCCATAAATAAGTTTTGGCACTAGAACTCCATAATGTGTTGTCATATCAGTCGATATATCTCTTAAGTTAAATGAAATAAGTTTTGAGGTAGAGGAAATAAAATGACTTAAAAATAGTTAGCAGTTTCTACGATGTACGTATGTGTATGTGCGGTGTTCCATTACCATATCAAGTCCTGAAAGCCCCGATAGCCTGTTACGCAATGTGGAACTCTGAACATTAAGTACGTTCACCTAAATCAGCATTTTGTCCCGTTTTCCTTAATGCGTATAACTCAGGGTGTTGAACCGAGAGTGGCGTAGCAAATGCTACGAAATGAGGAATTACATTTTTCAAAGCAAAATATAGAGTAATAACGAAAGTAATTTAATTTTAATGAAATTAGTAAACTACCTTCCTAAAAAAATAAAGAAAAAAAAATATCTTTATATATTGTAACGATGTAAATGGAACCAGAAAGAGAGGTAGACCGAGGAAAATGTGGCACGATAAAATAAATCAAATATTGAATGTCGGCCATGTGAGGAGTCAGAGAAATCGACGCGCGTGCATGACACGATTTATGAATGTTGAGGAATCGAGAGAAATATGTCAGGAAAGAAAAGTGTGGCAGTCCATTCTTTCTGCCTATCCCTTCGGGGATGGTTAGTTAGTTAGTAAGTTAGTTTATTTTTTTTAATTTCAGTACATTTTGGCTATAATACAATTCGATCAGATTATTTGAAATGTTTACCTCAAAATACCTAAAAAATATAAAACAGATCTCGGAAAATCCTGGAATTTAAAAAACATTTTACGGTCTATTCAATAAGTCGAACTAACTCTGCAACGAAAGTCTGATATGCTTCTTTCGCTTTTCCAACATTCATTCATCGTGTGATACACGCACGTCGATTTCTCCGACTACTTACGTGGCCGACATTCAATATTTTATTCTTTTGACCGTGCCACGTTTTCCTTGGCGTTCAACTATGTCTAGTTCAATTTACAAAATTAAAATATGCATTCTTTCTACATTCATTCTTTTTATGTGTACAAATAATCTTAACGATACTATCATTATTTTGTTCATAACTTTTAATTTTTGTTAATTTTAAATGTAATTTTTACTTAAACTTGCCGCAATTGTAATTTGTTCGATTGTTTAGTTTAGTAAGTTTTAAGTGATTCTATGTACAATTTTTCACAAACTACAATAAGTATGAAATTTAATTGTATCTCAATAGAGACGAAGATGCAAACTGGAAACTGAATATGGTTGATCAAGGTGTTTACAGTACTTATGACCTGTGTCATTGGTTGGGTTAAGCGCACGCTTTATGTAATTACAACATTCCCCATTCCACTTATTTCTTTATGACCATGTAAGACAAATTTTTAGAGGTTGTATATATGCTACAAATCTATGCTTATCTTCACATGTCAGTTTCGATACACCATCTATGAAGATTTGATTACATATGTTAATCTTTTTAAGATTAATCTATATAATCCACACACTAACGCCATCTATGGAGATTAATTTTTAGCATTTAGCAAACTACTTTATTAACACAATGTGAAGGCTATCGCCATTAGCCAATTGTTTAGAAGCCGCCTGGAGATATCACTCCTATCTATATGCCAAAGAATTGACCAGAATGATTACAAATATTTTTTGTGAATGTATACTTATACTTGTATACGAATACTGGATTTCACCCATGGTGGGTGATTAATTCATGAAATTTAATTGTATCTCAATAGAGACGAAGATGCAAACTGGAAATTGAATATGGTTGATCAAGGTGTTTACAGGACTTATGACCTATCATTGGTTGGGTTAAGCGCACCTTGATCAACCATATTCAGTTTCCAGTTTGCATCTTCGTCTCTATTGAGATACAATTAAATTTCATGATTTAATCACCCACCATGGGTGAAATCCAGTATTCGTATATTTATTTTATATATCCAGTATTCGTATATATATTTATTTTGAGTTCATAAAATATACAAGTATATACATTCCCAAAAAATATTTACATTAAGTATGTTTACTGGGTTTAATAATGTTTAAATACTCGTAAGCCACTCATGTCAATTATAGTGGGGTTGAATAATTGTAAACCAAATGAATGCAGTGGGCTTTCATTCTCACGGCATTCACTAGTTATATTTTCATTCGTCACACTATCATGCACAGGTTTTCCATACATTCGTCTAAGAGATCACATTTATTCTACTTTTATCCTCATTTTGCAGTTCCATGCTTCGCTTTGTCACACAAAGTAAATCGATTCAAAGTTTTTTTTGGTTTAGATTGACGCTGATGGTAATAAATCATACTCAAACAGTCGCCTATTCCGCAAAAGTGTCAAAATCCTTTATTTTATGAACATATAATATTAATCCATTGTGCTCATATCATATAATGATTTTTTTTCTCACTTTTGAGATAAGTTTTCTTCTTTTAAAAAATCTTAAGATCTGTGACACATGTCTCCTGGGATGATGAGGTCCAGCGTCCCTCCATCTCTTAGGTGGTCGTTCAGGGGTCCAGAGGAGATTTAAACGTAAACTGTATATGTGAGTCTTTTGCTATTCATTCTGGCTACATGGTCCCTCCAGTGTTTTATTCTGGATCAACTCGAGTTGATTCTTTTGGGTTCATAAACTCAAAAGTCATATTCATTAAAAAAAAATCTACAATAAGAAATTCAAGTGTTGACCAACACCTTTGAATGGTGACCAAATTATGAAAAAAATCAAATCAGTTTATTTACTCAAAAGACATTACAAACAGCATAAATGTTTAAGGCATAAAAATAACCATTTAAATACATATACCCATGACACATCTAAGGCACTTGAATTCTGTTTAAAATATATTAATATGAGTAAAATAACCCTTATGTGTGGAAGTGATGCTTGGAACTTGCAAAATAAGGATGAAAGTAGGATACATACCGAAGAAATGAGATCACTAAGAAAGAATGTGCGGGAAAACGATATATGATAGAATACCAAACGTCGTAATAAGGAAGAAATGTAAGGCAGATGATTGCATCGTAAGTAAAATTTAAAATGGATCCCTGAGATGGTTTTGGACATTAGAACGAATGGACGAGAGAATAATTGTTAAAATGCAGTATTCAAGCAGTGTGAGTGGAAAGATAAGCCGTGGAAGACCAAGGAAAGCATGACAAGACCAAATTAATCAAATACTAAAATGTGGGCACATTCGAAGTCGGAAAAATCGACGAGCATGCATGTTACTATGTATGAATGTGGAGGAATCTAGAGAGATATGTCAGGACAGAACGGTATCTTCCTTTAATTAATTTAATTTATTTAATTAAATATTACTACATGAGAATGGATCCAGCAAGAATTCCTAATATCGTGATGCACGAGACTCCAGAGGGCCATCGGCCACCAGAACGACTACCAAAGAGATGGAGGGAAGCCTGGTCGTCCTCATCACAGGAATAATGTTGATGTCCTGCATAAACAGATCGCAATCAGAAGAAGAAGGAATAGAACAATCGATCGATACTATATATGAATACTCGTATATCAGAGAAAATACGTATCCCATATTTTGTTTTATACCTCGGATGTATAGGTGATAGTGGGGTTATTTAAAAGACCATTACGACACTGCGACCCGTCTGTTTAAATCTTGGTGAATTTAGGTGCCACATGAGTATATCCTAGCTACGTTATATAAGATACACTGAAATCTACATTGAGATTCTGCCAGAAACACACGACACACTTCGACACGAATTCAAACGTTCTCGGGGTAGTTTTATTGCATTCTTGTTCATCTCGGAAGAAAATAATCCTCCAGGCCTTTTGCGCCACAGGGGTGTGTCACAAAACATGAAGTAGACAGTATACTTGTAAATGCTTTTTTTTAGTAATACAATGTGCTAAGCCATGGATAACTACTTTTATCTAAAGATTTTTACCATGTAAAGTAAAAATTTACTTACTAAACATCACGTAGTTTTTCCGGAGAGATAGGCTGTTATTCTGTATTGTTTTTAGCAAATAAAGGAGATATTGAAAAACTACAGTTTTTACAAAATAAAGGAATAAGGGCTATACTTGGTTGGGGTAGATATAGTAGGATTTCAACAATGTTAAAGATAGAGGTCGTGATAGATTCCGACTCCAGAGACCCAGACTTGAAAGTACAGAGAAAGATATTTTTTATAGAGGATTTAAATTATATAACGAATTGTCAAATGAGGTAAGTAATACCGGTTCTCTTGCGATCTTTAATCGAAAATGCTTTCAATATGTTCTAAGTATCGATATTTAATGTTTTTGTTGTTTTTCTCATTTGCGATTTTTATATTATTAATGAATTGTTTACAAAATATTGTTTTATAAGTTGTAAAATCTTCCAGTAATTTTTTTATAACTTTATTAGATCTTCTTCTTCTTCAAGTGTTCTGTCGGGTCCCCCCAAAGTTGGCGATCACCTCGGCAAACCTGTCCCTGTCCTGCGCCGCTCGGATCATTATTTTGTTCTTATTAATATCATTCACACCACATTCATTTAATATATTTTCATTCGACACTCTATCATACACCGATTTCTACACATTCGTCTAAGAGATCTCATTTCTACTGCATTTATTCTACTTGCATCCTCCTTTTGTCAGTTCCATGATTCGTTTCCGGACATAAGGGGTCGGTACAAGAACACCATTGTGCACTGCCATTTTAGCATTTTTGGATAGGCTTAATTTTAGTTAATGATATTGCAGTCCTTAATAATAAATGCCAAGCGACCATTTCTTTAAGGGGGATAGCCACTGGGATTGTGTGAATTTTTTTTTGTTTTAATTTAAACTTTATACCTTCGGAAATATTTGTAGGTCAAAAACTTTTAACGCGTTTTTCTCAAAAACATTTTTTTTAAGTTTAATTATAAAGCGTTTTTAATCATCTTTACAATAGCTATCGTTAGCGTAGCCGATTTTGATATTTTTTAAGCCTGCTTGAATACAAAAAAGTCAAAAAAAGATAATTTTTTTCTATCGGTCGCCATTTTATGAAAAATCAAAATAAAATAAAAACTGGCTACGCTAAACGATAACTACATTTATACAGATTATAATGAACTTATATTTTTTTATTTTCAGATAACCCTTAATATACACTTAATAAAAGAATAAAACCGGGATCCCCATATTCTTTCATTTTCCCGGTCAAAAAAATCTCTTAATTTTTGGGCCGTCACAGTGACTAACTAACTAACTAACTAACCATCACGCCATTTCCCCGGAGGGGTAGGCAGAGAGGATGGATCGCCACACTGGCCTGTCCTGGCATACCTCTCGAGCTTCCTCTACATCCATACATCGTACCATGCACGCACGTCGATTGTTCCGACTTCGAATTCGAGTGATGAATGTGTCTAAATCTAAAGTGATGGTTTTCGAGAAAGAAGAATGTATGACGATTTGTGATATAAGTGCGATGGGCGAGAAATTGGAGCAAGTTACTGAATTTACGTATCTGGGAAGCATGTTGAAGAGCATGAGAAAGCATGAGAAAGACATCGAAAGGAGGGTTGATGCTGGGAATAAAATAAATGGCGCACTCAAAGTCATTACTGCAAATAGAAATATATCCACAGAAGCAAAGATGGCAGTACACAATGGAGTTCTAATGCCACCCCTCTTGTATGGAAGTGAAGCTTGGAATTGGCAAAAGAAGGATGAAAGCAGGATAAACGCCGTAGAAATGAGATCACTAAGAAGAATGTGCGGGAAAACGTTGTATGATAGAATACCGAACGATGAAATAAGAAAGAATTGTAAGGCAGATGACTGCATCATGAATAAAATTAAAAAAGGATCCCTGAGATGGTTCGGACATATGGAACGAATGGATGAGAGTAGAATGGTTAAAAAGTTGTACACAAGCAGCGTGAGTGGGAAAAGAAGCCGAGGACGACCGAGGAAAACATGGCATGACCAAATTAATCAATTACTAAAAGGCGGCCACATTCGAAGTCACAGTGACTCTCCCCCTTAAGTGGCGTTAGAAGGTACGCACTTACTATAATTTATTATCGGATACACGTCGTAATCGACAGATTTTGGAATAAGATCTGCATATTTTATAAATCACAAATCTTACGCAATCCAAAATCTAAAATTTACATTTTCCCGCGTTTCAACGCCGCCGCCGTGTACCATTTTTTCTTCAGTGTTGATTGATGAGATGATAATAAGCCTATCGTCGTTTTCAATATGGTTGCTTACTTAAAGATAATTTATGACGTCATGCTCCGTCATCGCTTATCCCCTTCACGAGATTATATTGACAGCGAAAGTACGAATGTTTTATATTCGTATTTGATTACATGACCATTTTGAACGCACGAATTTTTGACGCATGAATAGCAGTACATAATGGAATAGTGCCAACCAAGTAAGGAAGAGAAGCTTGGAGCTGGCAAAATAATGATCAAATCAAATCAAATCAAATCAGTTTATTTTCTCAAAAGACATTACAATCATTTTTTATAGTTTAAGGCATCTATTGAGAACAGGTAAAACATAATAAATATATAATACCAGGAACGCATGAGAGATGGTTCGACATTAGGAATACAAGATACTCTCCAAAGTCAAGAGTATTTGTCTTCTGAATGTACTTTCACGGATATGAAAGACATCGATCTCCGAAGCGATCGTGTTCAGCAGTTTGATTGCTCTCCCCACCGGCATCACCAGAGGCAGGTTGGTACTGCATGTTGGGAGATAAAACAGTTTGTGCTGACGCTGTCGAAGATAACCATCCGGAACATAAAGATGGATAGCCTCTAAGATGACGGAGTTCTCAAAGAATCCCCTGATAAGTCTGAAGAAATGGGTAAGTGTGCACCCATCCCTTCTTATCTGTAAACTATTGGTCCCCAGCATGCCCAAGAGGAATGCAGTGGGATAAAGCCACGGATAGCTACCAAACTCCCTGATGTAGAGATATCTCAGAAATCTTTTCTGAACCCTCTCTAACATGAGCGAGTATCTCGCCTCGTGGGGACTCCATATCATCGAGCCACACTCGAGCCGGCTCCGGACCAATGAGTTATACAAAATTCGCAAAACATAGGGATTCTTGAAAACTCTACCAGTTCGGAGAATAAATCGCAACATTTTCAGTGCAACTCCACATATTTTCTCGATGTGATGATGATCAACATCTCAAAGTGCTAACTAAAACAATATACGAGTACTACAGATATCTAATGGATGAAGCGCGTCTCGAAAGAGCGGTGACGTCCATAGATCTGGGGGTGTTGTTCGACGCTCAATATCGTTTAGTCTTCACATAACTTCATTATGTAATAGCTCCCTCAAAATGCTAGGTTTTGTTCTGAAGTGAAGCTTGGAGTTGGCAGAAGAAGGATGAAAGTAGGATAAATGCCGTAGAAATGAGTTCACTTAGAAGAATATACGAAAAAAAATATATGATAGAATATCTAATTATGCAGTAAGAAAGAAATGTAAGGCGGATGAATGCGTGATAAATAAAATTTAGAAAGGGTCACTAATATGGATTGGACATATGGAACCAATGGATGCGGGAAGAATAGTTAAAAATATATATACGTAGGTAGTGTGAATGAAAACTAAGTCGAGGAAGGCCAAGGAAGACATGGCATGACCAAATAAATCAATTACTGAAAGCCGGCCATTTTCGAAGTAGGAACACTCAACGAGCTTGCATGTCACGATGTGTGAATATAGAAGAGGCGCGAGAGTTATGTCCGGATAGAACAATGCGGCAACCCATCCTCTCTTCCTACCCCTACGGGGAAACGGCGTGATATTTAGTTAGTCTCATGACAAATTAAAAGTAGCCAATCTATCGGCATTTTATTGTCACGTGAATTCTACACCAGACCAAAGACAGTGTAACAAGCATATTGCCATCTCCCAGAAGCGAATCCGGGACCTTCGGTATGGCAGTCAGAGTTCTTACTACTCTTTCACAAATGAGGACCACTCTGCCATGAATGTAGAGGAAGCTAGAGAGATGTCAGGACATAGCAGTATGGCGGTTCATCCTCTCTGCTTAATCTTCCGGGAAACGGGGTGATGGTTAGTTAGTTTTTTTTTGCATATTTTTACATAAAAGGCTTTACAACAAAATGTTTACTTTAAAATCCGGTGGTGGTCTAGGGGATAGAACGCTTGGCTCCTGATCCAGGAGTCTTGGGTTCAAGCCTGGACTCGACCAGATTCCTTCTTCATAATAATGAGCTATTTTATTCTCACATTGAAGATTGTAAAAATAAATTCTAACATCATTGATTTAAATCCTTGGTATTAGTCTTTTAAACAAAAAAAGTTAAAAAAAAAAACTTTATTAAAATGGTATGTTTAAAGTCCTTATTTTACGACGAATTTAGTTTAGTTTTTGACCTCTTAATTAAATAGTGACCCTTCCAACAACCCCGAACGACTTAGTGTTAATCGCTTAGATACGACATACAGCCTCGGCGCGAAATGGTAAATCTCCCTTAACCCTAAAATACTCTCGTTCCGGCAGCAGAGGCTTGAAATGATACATAAATCTATGCTATTAATATATGGTTCTTACTTAACATCTTCCCGCCTCTCTCATACACCATCTTCTTCTTGTTTTAAAATTTAGTTTGTTATATATTTGTCTTATTGTGTATTGTGAATTAATGTGTGTTTTATATCATTTTAATGTGTTTTTTTTTTTTTACTAACTTAAGGTGTGCTTTATATAATATTTACTTCTGATTTTATTTCATAATTAAGAGATGTGAGGCCGCGCGGGAGATATATAAGGTTAAAAGAATAGATTAAATGTGGTCTGTCACCCTTTTGATTGATGACAAGAAAAGGCTAAATTAAATTAACGTAAGTCCCGGATGGACAAGGAACAGGCCTAGATAGTGCAGCGAGACTGACGAAAGGGCGTCGCTGCGTCCTATAACAGTCTCGGGTGGTGGTGGGAACCTTATATATATGGTTCATAAATGTTGGGATTTATTCTCCAAAATAAAAGGGTATTCAAGAAGTGTATTGTACAACTCATTGGTCTTGAAGTCGACTCTTATCTAGTTCGTAGATATGGAGTCTGAACGAGACGAGGCATTCATCTTAAAGATTTCTAAGGCTACGTCCACACCGAAGTGTTTCGGTGACTCGCTTGGTGTCTGTCCGAAAATGACAGAGACTGATTTGACAGTGTTGTCAAATTATTTTATATGAAAATGTTACGCTATTGTTATAAATTTTATATTTACTTTAATTTTTCAATTAATCTATTGAAGTACAGCCCACTAATGATTTGTGATCACAAAGAGAATGGCCAAAAATTTATGAACATTTTTATTCATATCGAATATTTCTTTATTTGGCTTTGAATAAAATTTGCTATCGTTTGAATTTTTATTTACTTATTTCATTCTGCACAAGCGATAATTGCAATTTTTACTTTTTAATCTCATCTAAAAACCCACCTTATTAAAATATTGCATAAAACCTTCGACGACCTTCGTGGCCGAGTGGTAAGTGCATTGACTGCCACCCCGAAGGTTCCGGATTCGATTCCCGGCGAGGGCAGTGTGATTGTCACACTGTCTTTGATCTGGTGTAGAATTCACGTGACAATAAAATGGCGATAGATTAACTACCTATCACATTTCACGAGAATCACTATGATAGCTATAATACCCTTTACATCGATTTGGCTCATGATGTCATGATGTAAAGAGCGATTCACCAAAATAATAATAATAATAATAAAACGTAAACAACGGTTAACTGATTGCTGGTGTCATATGCAGCTCTCATGACTAAAAAAATGTCAAAGCGCCCTTGAGGTGAGCTAATCACAAAAACGGCGCTATACAAATTAGCCTAATTATTATTGTTATTATAAAACAAAAATTTCTATTTAATTACATTTTTTTCTTTATAAAGTTTTTAACATTACATTTGTGATAATAAATCATTAGTGCCCTCTACTTTAATTGGTTAATTCAAATTAAAGTAAATGTAAAAACTCAATAAGTAGCGTGACAATTTATAATCAAATAATTTGCCAACGTTTGTCTCCAAAGTCTCTGTCATTTTCGGACAGACAGCAAGCGAGTCATCAACCGAAACTCTTCGGTGTGGCTGTAGCCTTACGTATCCCTACATGATGGAGTTTGGTGACTATGTGAGGCTATATACCAGCGGTTTTCTCTTGGACATTCTAGGAACCAACATTTTGCAGATAAGATGGAATATGTTTACACTTACCCATTTCAGAATTATTCGAAGATTATTCAATCTGCCATCTTGGAGAATATCCATCCTTATATCACAAAAGCGTATATTTGACGGCATTATTTATTTATGTTCTTGTGCCGATCCTTGTGTATGGAAGTGAAGCGTGGAACTGGCAAAAGAAGGATGAAAGTAGTAAGTAGAAGATTGTATAGTAAATCTGTAAATGATTGAGTGTCAAATACAAATATTATATAAGAATGCAGTGCGAATGAAAGTGTTTTGAAAAAATAATGAAAAGGTCAAAGATGGTTCGGACACATTGGAAGAATGAATGAAGAAAAAATAATTAAGAACGTATAAGTGGTAACTAATGGAAGATCATCGACCCAAAGAGCCATGTTAGGAATAAGCCTAAGAGACAGAGTCGGAAACAATATGGTAAGAGAAAAAACAAAGGTCACTGACATCATCCACCGGGTGGCGACTCTAAAATGGCAATGGGCAGGTCACGTAGCCAGAAGTTCAGACGAAAAATGGAAAAGAATACTGCTGGCTTGGAGACCGTGGACAGCAAAGAGAAGTGCAGGGCGACTGCAACAACGGTGGAAGGAAGATCTGAACAGACACGTCGGAATAACCTGGATGCAGTCACCCGGTGGATGATGTCAGTGACCTTTGTTTTTTCTCTCACCGTATCGTTTCTGACTCTGTCTCTTAGGCTTATTCCTAACATGGCTCTTTGAGTCACTCGTAGTTTCTCGGCACTTTGTTTGGACAATGTTACAGTTTCAAGACCATATAAGTACCAACTGGCAGAACAAAGGCTTCATAGACTTTTCGTTTATATATATTTATTGAAATGAAAAAATTAATCTGTGAGAAGCTATGATCACAAAGAGTTTGGGGTATCATCTCTATTCCATATTTATGACGCAAATACGTCACTCTAAAAGTTATATGATACAAAGTAATAGGAATTATTGGCGGTGGATGGGTGAGCTGTCTGAGAACTTCAATGCAAGTGAATCCGAGGATTTAATATATGGTCTGGCGGTTTTATAGCCAGAAAGGTTGTTACCCTCATATCGAATACAAACAAAAAAGAAATCATTCACCAAATAAATATGACAACATACAAAATATACATATATTCACGCAGTACCATTTATTAATCTTCTAGCCCACGAATAAACGCGAAGGGCACGATAAAATTTCGTTTTAATGACGCCCTAGCAAGG
This sequence comes from Lepidostoma basale, assembly GCA_022606425.2. Taxonomy (NCBI): domain Eukaryota; kingdom Metazoa; phylum Arthropoda; class Insecta; order Trichoptera; family Lepidostomatidae; genus Lepidostoma; species Lepidostoma basale. The sequence continues at coordinate 24,003 of JAHDVF020001328.1, read as the reverse complement.
CAAAATAAGCCACTCCAATTAAGAAATTTCCATCTATTAAATGTGTGTATGTTTTATTAATAACACGAATTTTAAATGAATTAAAACACTGTTTTCCACTTATGAGTTTATTTTTCTCGACATGTTTCGAAGGCTTACAGCTTCATCATCAGAAAAACGCTATAAACTAACCAAAATTACTACAAACTGAGTGTAAGAACCTAGAAACACATATTTACAATATAACATGTGTCGGTTAACTTGACGAGTACCAGGGACATATCAATGGGTAAAATTTCGAAAAGATTTTTTAGATGGAAGTTTTGAGTGGAGAGCGTTTTATTGCTTTAAGGCTATTGATTAAATAAAGGAACAGTTTATATTTCAAGACAAAACAAATGGACATTGACACAAGTTGAAAAAGTTGACAGTGTTTTAATTCATAAAAATTCATTATGGAATTCCACAGTGTTAACGACTTAAGTTTATCTAAAAAAATATATTTTATTTTATTAATATGTCTATTAAGTATGTCATTTCGCTATTTCTAATCCCTATGTCTCATAATTATATATAGATTAAATCTATGGTTCATTTTCCTTTAGATTAAGCAGGGAATATTTCGAGAACTCGGTCGTGCTGGAGGATATTGGTCTTTTTCTCCCTGATAGATAACTCCGACAGCGACAGCACAGATTGTTTTACCTACCGGCCACCAAAACCAATCTGCCTCTGGTGTATGTATGTTCAGGTATGTTCAGAAGACAAATACTCCTGACTTAAGAGAGTATCTTATCTTCCTAATGTCGAAACATTTCTCATGCGTTCCTGGTATTATATTGTATATATTATATTTTACCTATACTCAATAGCCTTAAATATTAATATTGTTTGTTCTGTTGAGTTACTAAACTGATATGATTTGATTTGATTTGATTTCTCATATCTTCATCTATGTGGCTCCTTTCAAAGACTCGTCTCATAAATGAAGTATGTCTCATATCTACGTTAACATCTGACAACCTCAGTAAATGTTTCAATTAACATAGATATGTCATATTGTTTTTATAATTCTTTTGAATATTTTTTTTTACATAATTCCAAAAAATGTTAATTATAAATCAAAGAATGATTAAATGTTATATGGTTTGTTCTACTATATGGCTGCGAAACTTGGACTCTGGAAGTGAATGTAATGAACCGGTTGGAAGCGTTCGAGATGTGGATATACCGCAGAATGCTCCGTATACCGTGGACCGATAGGGTCAGTAATGCAAACGTACTGCATAGAGCCAGAGCCAATAGAGAGCTGTTGTCAAGTGTGAAAATTATAAAGGTCTCATAAATTAGGGTCATGTGCTAAGGGGAGAAAAATACCACCTCCTTCGACCCTATATTGCATTGCATAATAAGCCTCATGGGACTCGTCCTCGTGGAAGACCTTCTAAAAGATGGAAGGCTAGGTGGGAATCTACCTCACAGGAGAAGCAACACTCTGGAGAACAGACCACATAGGTCTACAATAAGGAAGAAGAAAAATAAGATTTTCTGTTTAAAATAGATATTTTTGTTGTTTTTGTATTCTACCTGCATAGTCATAAGCGCTTTGGTTATATACTGTAATGTTTATGATTTAAAATAAATAAATAAATTGAAATAAATAAATTGAAATCTAACTTCATCCATCCAATAATACTAACCCCCGCTGCAACTAATCCGATCTGTTTATCTCCGCGCAATACAATCAGGCGACATCTGTTGGAATTAGAATAACATGATCTCGCCGCATTTACTTTCAGTAAACAAATAATAATTACACGCACTTGCAAAACACGAGTCACAGTCTGGTCAACAACTTACCGAATTAACTGACTTCCGTTTTGAAAAAAACTGCGATAATTATATAATACGATTGTAATATTATTGTAATTTTTTTTATTTTCGGGAGTAAAGGGAGATTAAGGGGTAAAACCTTGGAAACATGTCGAGAATAATAAACACAAACGTGGAAAAAACAGTGATTTAATTCATAAAAAAAATCGGCTCTTGTTTACCTAGTTTTATAATAATTTATGTGAATGACTTATTCGCCTGTCTAAGGTATTTTCAAATATAAATACATTTTACATAAATAATGGTGTTCTTATACGGACCCTTATTTATGTATGGAAGCGAAGCATGGGACTGGCAAAGGAAGGGTAAAAGTAGAATAAATGCAGTAGAAATGAGATCTCTCAGACGAATGTGTGGATACTTTGTACGAGTATATGATAGAATGTTGAATGAAAATATAAGAAGTGAATGCGGTGCGAATGATGGTGTTATGAACAAAATAATGAAAGGATGGTTTGGACACATGGAAAGAATGAGCGAATAATGAATGGTAAAAAAGTATAATATATTATGTTAACGATGTAGATGGAACCAGAAATAGAGGAAGACCGAGAAAAACGTGGCACGATCTAAATTATCAAATATTGAATGTCGGCGACGTGAGGAGTCAGAGAAATCGACGCGCTTGATGACACGATATATGAATGTAGAGGAAGCGAGAGAAATATGTCAGGACAGAACAGTGTGGTGGTCCATTCTTTCGGGGATACGACGTGATGGTTGGTTAGTTAGTTAGAAACTTGTCATTTATGGTGATACATATATGTATAGTAAAAATATAGGTGCAAAGCCTAGGAAACATGTCGAGAATAATAAACTGAATCGTGGGAAAAAACAGCGTTTTAATTTACTTAAGAAATTGAAAATAAGTTTGTTTAATCCACAAAATATTAAAAAATATATTTAAAAAACTCATGTTTCGGAGGATACCTCCATCTTCAGGTGTAAAAATAAAATATATTATATTTTTACACCTGAAGATTCAGGTATCCTCCGAATCATGTTGTGTTTTTAATTTTTTTTTTAAATACTTTGTGGATTAAACAAAGTTATTTTCAATTTCCTAAGTATTTTACTATAGAATTCCACCGTGTTAATGTCTTAGCGTTCAATAAGTGTTTTAATTAATAAAAATCGTCATTATGGAATGAAAAAACGAAGAAGAAGATTTAGTTAAATTTAACATAGGTTTATAGGCAGCGAGCTGCCGAAACTACTGAGAATATACCTGAGTGGAATTTAAATAAATTATATTTATGAACATTTTTAACATTTTTATTTTTTATTATTATTTACAATGAAGTGTTACCATAAAATTTAATATAACAATATATTTTTTTTTAATTCCGCTATATTAACGTGTTAAGTTTATTAAAAATTAATTGTAATAACAATTCTAATTAATTGAATAAGTACGTATTGTACGTACTCCAAGTAAACAAAGTTTTTCCGAGTGTTTATAACCTGTTAATAACATTACCCTAACCACTTACTTATGATAGAAAATTAATTTGAATATACTCGTATAGTGTGTGAACATATTTATCTAAATATGTCATAAAAGTAAAAACTCGTGGAAGAAATTGTATTTTCTATTATAATATGTAATTCAAGATGGATGCCAAAATTATAGTAACAGTTTACCTTTGACACGTGGCGGGTCGCAGTGTGACGTCCGAGAATTTTACGTCTTTCTGTTATTTCGTTTTAGTGATTTGTTTTCCATATATCCGTGAACGTGTACGTAATTCCTTCAGCAAATCCACTAGCTGCAAAGCACGTTTGACAGACTCACAACGTTTTTTGAAGATTTGAAAATAATTGATTCTCACAAAAGAAATGTTTAGACGCCATTGCACCGGGGTTAGTACATATTAATAAATGTATAATATGAGCCGTGCGTCGCGTCGTTGCAAATAAGGTTATGCCGAGAATTGCCGAAGATTTCCGAGCGGGCTATTCGGCTCCTGGTTCGGTTCTGTACTCTATATTGAAGCCGCGTACACCGGAATGAATTCTACACATAGAGACGGATGGAAACGGTGCTGGAACAGAAGAGTCTTTAAGAAGGCTAAAACATTGTTTTTCTGAAGCGTTGGTTTGTTATCCGTGGTTCCCGGAGAGAACGCACATTCAAGATGGCTCATATTTTTTTTAATTTTCATTTTTTCCAACCAGAAAATTGATTCGAAGATATGACAATTTATAGTTATTATTTATATAAGCCATTAGTTCCCAACTTTTTTGGACCTAGACACCCCCTTTCCCATAACAGTTACACCAAATATTAAAATATGATTATAATTACATTATTTTATAGTCACAAAGTTGAAATTAAAAAATACATGAAATGTTACCTAAGGAATGGTTGCAGCAAACAAATTGATTGGTTTTTGGGATGCCACTTGTTCCTTTTAATGTTGAAGTTTCCCGTTGCTTATCACAATTTTACATCTTCTTCTTCTTCGTCAGCCTATTACCGTCTACTCTTGGACAAAGGCCTCCTCCATTCGCTTTCATGTCATTCTGTCTTGTACAGATTGCATCCAGGTTATTCTGACGTATCTGTTCAGATTATCCTTCCACCGTAGTTGGGGGCGCCCTGCACTTCTCTTTGCCGTCCACGGTCTCCAAGTCAGCAGTCTTGTTGTCTACTTTTCATCTGAGCTTCTGGTTACGCGACGTGCCCATTGCCATTTTAGAGTCGCCACCCGTTAGATGATGTCAGTGACCTTTGTTTTTTCTCTCACCGTATCGTTTCCGACTCTGTCTCTTAGGCTTATTCCTAACACGGCTTATTCCATGGCTCTTTGGGTCACTCGTAGTTTCTCGGCACTTTGTTGAGACAGTGTTACAGTTTCAAGACCATAAGTACCAACTGGCCGAACGCAGGCTTCATAGACTTTTCGTTTCAGGTTAATCGGTATTTTCCGATTTTTAAGTCCAATTTTACAAACAACAAGTTATTTAAAACCAATACCTGTATGCAGCTGTTTAGTAATTGTTTTTCGTGACATGTAATGGGTAGCTAGTCTATCGATTTCTTATATTTTTATTATCACGTTAATTCTACCAGACCAACGAAAGGGTATTTTTATTTCGCACTGTCATCGCCAGAAATCAAACCCAGGACCTTCGCTGTGTTCATAAAACCATTTCAAGTAAGGACTGCCGCCTTAACCTTGTCCCGTTATGGCACTAGGTCTGCCTCGCTTTCTCTTTCAACCTACAGCACATGGTTGCATAATTATTTTAATAAATAAAAAAATCACCAACCGCCGCTGCCCAATAATTTAGTCAATATTTATTTTGATTCCATTGTTTTGGCCTAAATATAATACAATGATAATTCAACATTATTACTGTTAAAATTTAAAACACTGTTATAATATCACAATAAATTTTTATTCACTGAGAGTGTCGCGACAGCTGTTTCGCCAACAGATGTTGACATCATCTGGTGTTACAATAAACTAAAGTATAATAACAAATGAAAAGACTTACTATTTATAGGGCAAAAAAACTAATTAGTGTGGTTAGTAATAGAAGATGTAGTTTCGCATAGTTAATTTTTACTATGACTAACCATGGTTAGTAATAGAAGTAGTAGTTTCGCATAGTTAATTTTTACTATGACTAACCACACTAATGAGTGTTTTGCCCTTTAAATAGTAAGTCTTCTCATTTGTTACTTTAGTTTATTGTAACACCTGATGATGCCAACATAGGTTGGCAAAACAGCTGTCGCGATACTCGCGAGTGAATAAAAAGAAATTGTGATCTTATAAGAGTGTTTTAAATTTTAACAGTAATGATATTTATTTTATAAGGATTAATTGTATTTCAATAGAGACGAAGATGTAAATTGTTTTCTGGGAACAGAAGGTGGTGGCCGAGGCGCTTACAGGACTTATGACCTGTCATTGGTTGGGTTGAGCGATCGCTTTATGTTTAACAACATTCCCCACTCCGCCCTTCTTACGACCACCACGGCTGACAAATTTTTGGAACTTGTATATATGGTAGGATTCCACGCCTATCTTCACATTTTTAAGTTCACTCTACACTAGCGTCATCTATTAAGATTGGAAAGCATTAAGCAGAAAACCTTTATTAATTAGTCCTGTAAGCGCCTCGGCCACCACCTTCTGTTCCCAGAAAACAATTAACATCTTCGTCTCTATTGAGATACAATTAATCCTTATAAAATAAAAATAATTTATCCGCAATGGGTGAAATCCAGTATTTTTCTACAAGAATTTGTATGCATTCAAAATGTTGTTGTAACGATATTTATTTTAATTTGTTGTTTAGAGATTTTCTCTACGCCACTGGTGCTTGATGATATTTTTTTACGAAACTCAATTTTCGCACAGTTAATTGAAGATTCGGTTAACATTTTCAACGTTGATCATTAATAACGGAATATTTAAAATGTTTACGCTGAACGAAGATACCCCGCGCTTTTAAAGCGTTTCTACATTAATTTAATGAAAATTCTGTTGATAAGTACGTGGACGTCAGTCGAAATGTCTTTCAGAATAGTTTACATAATGTAATTAATAGGGCTCGGATTTATATTCGTTAAAAATGTTAAAAATATATTTTTGTATGTCCAAAATATTATTTTAAATTTTCTTACCTCATATTTACTGTTTACTTGAAAAAACAATGTCTTATGTGTGACAAATAATTTATTGTATTACACAAAAACTTAACCTTATGTATGGAAGCGAAGCATGGAACTGGCAAAAGAAGAATGAAAGTAGAATTAATGCAGTAGAAATGAGATCTCTTGGACGAATGTGTGGATACTCTGTATATGATAGAGTCTTAAATGAAAATAAAGGAAGTGAATGCGGTGCGAATGATGGTGTTATGAACAAAATAAGGAAAGGGTCAATAATATTGTTTGGAAACGTGAAAAGAATGAGTTAAGAGAGAATGATGAAGAAGATATATATAAACGACGTGAACGGAGCTAGAAATAGAGGAAGGCCGAGGAAAACGTGGCACGATCAAATCAATCAAATATTAAACGTCGGTCACGTGAGGAGTCGGAGAAATCGACGTGCGTGCACGATGTATGAATGTATAATAAGCGAGAGATGTATGTCAAAACAGTTTAGTTAGTTAGTTAGTACAATAACTTTGTTTTCTAATATATTCGGGGGTAAGACTCAGTCGATCTTTTGAAAGAATTTTTTGATGGTAGTACGACTTTTTGACGTCAATCGAAACAATAAGTAAGAACTTGTAGATTGTGCGATCAATGATGGTGTTGTCCACATGTTCTCCCTGTAGGATGGATGAATTTTATTAAATTTCTTCTCTGTCGGGATTTTGGCGCAAAACAGCATCCCGATTTTTCCTGATAAGGTCTACCTTTTCTCTTGGCAACGTCAACGATTGTTTCTTATATATAGTTGCTGAACAATGTCCAAAACCGAAGTCAATACCTAACGCACCTATACACACAGCCAAAGCGATGCACATATACTCACAGTCCCACACACACACTCAAGACGCTTATTGTTTACTTTTTGCTTGTCAATTCTTTCGTCATTTAAGTTTGAAAGAGAGACTAAATACTCGTACAATATGGTAGAATACCTTTTAGAGCCCGAGCTCTCTAAGGCCTAGCAAGTGCAGACATTGTAGATAGACCATACTCATGAAGGATGCTGTGAAGTTTGGTGATAGATAGCCGAACTTGGCGCCGTCTACACTTGCTCTGATCGCTTCACGAGCTCCGTATACAAAGGCGTTAGCTAATTTGGTTGGCCGACGACCACGGCAGACAGGTGGAGGTGGACCATCTTCGAAAACCCCCGATAGGGTGATGGCCGTGTTCATGGGTTTGAATCCCCAGGTCCACTGATTAAGGGTTGGGAGGTAGATCGTCTGGTCCCCAGACGATTCTGCTGTGGAGCAGTGGAGAAAAATCCCCAGATTGACGAAAGATCTGGGTCAACGCGATACTAACACTATTATATCCTAGTTCCCACAATTCCTAATAAACTAAATACATTATATTTTGACACTGATTCGTTATATAATCTGTACCTTTCAGGAAGCTGTTCTTTATTGCATCATTATTACATTACGCTCTGATTTAAATAACTGTACATCTTATTTCACGATTGTGTTGTCCCATATTGTTTGTGGATATTTCATTTCAGGGCTACCACATTTTCTAGAAATAATGTTTTGAATTTATATTTTGTAAACTTAGAGATATTTCAGGTTGTTTGGTTTAGCTGTTCCTAGGAAATATTGAGTGACATATAGTTTGATTACACGTGGGTTTGTCAGGATTGCTTAGAATATTCGGAAGGGTTAGGAACGATTAGCTTTAGAATGAAATTATCAGTATTCGCCAAATAAAAGGGCTTGGATTACATCGGTCATAATGATGGGTCAAACAATATTATCTCTAGACGATCACGAAGGCCAACTCCGTAAAGTAAAACACCTGTAAGCTCCGTACAGGTGGATGAAGAGGGAATGACTGGAGGAAGATCCACCATTCGCGGATGAAGGTTAGGGGCTCCTTGCGGAGAGGAGACCTCATCACAGTTAGGTGCCTTGGTGGCAAGGACGATTCACCACATTGGCGCCGTGTCCAGGACGATTCATCACAGGTGTCTCCGCTTTATCTATATGTTCTGGCCCCAAACAATGTTAAATGTCATTCTCTGAGACATGGCAGACGAAACGCCGATCAGAGAACATGAAGCCATTCTCAAATGGCTTTTTTTGTTTTTTATAGATGGGAGTTGCTTAATTTTTTACCTTGGTTATAATATACAAGGTTTATTATATAATCAAATGGATTTTTCTGCAAGAATGCTGATTAAATAGATTAAATGTGGCATGGACTCCCTCTTGTTTTATTCAAAATTACATTTAACGTCAATCTTATTTCTCAGACGAAGGACGAGCGTTTTTGAGAGATACCCAGATTGCGTGAGAGAAGCTGACGAAAACAGAACCGCCTTTAAGTATTTTATATATAAGTTCATTAAATATTTCCTCGGTCTTTCTTAACTGTTATTTTCATTCAGATTTCATTCAAGTTTTCACACCATTTTGTTTTGTTTTATTGAGTCAACCGTTTTTGTTCCCGCCGGAGCTCAGTCAGGGTTACAAAAACAAACTGTTTCGTTTTTTCTTTAACCTGACGAGGCCTTAGCGAAAGTAAAACCGGTTGGTTTGATAAAACAAAATAAAGTGGTGCAAAAAGGGACCAGGACCCGATGGTATTCCACCAAGTATAGTTATGGGGCTCTCATCTGCCATAACAGAGCTCTTATGCTATATTTATAATCGTGCAATACTATCGCCCACCTTCCCACAGCAATAAAAACTTGCCCGAGTTAGTCCTATCTTCAAATCGGGGGACAAGACAGAGGTTAAAAATTATCGTCCGGTAGCTGTATTGTTCACGTTTCCGAAAATATTTGGAAATGTTAATTTACCAAAACATTCACTCTCAGATCATGCCATTGCTCAAAGAAAGTCAGCATGGCTTCCTTCCGAAAAAATCCACCGTAACAAATCTACTTTATTTTTCGCACAATGTCGCAGTGGGACTAGATTGTAGAATTCAAACAGATGTGATATACACTGATTTTGCCAAAGCATTCGATCGGGTGGATCACGATGTACTCTCAAGGAAGATGCATCATTTAGGTTTCAGTGTCCTACTGCTGAATCTCTGTGCGTCATACCTAAACTCCAGGAGTCAATTTGTTAGGATTGGTGGATGTAATTTTAAAGAGTTCCCCGCATTATCGTGTATTCCGCAAGGATCAAACCTTGGACCATTGTTATTCCTAATCCTAATAAATGACATTCAAGACTGCGTTCGGCACGGCACCTGTCTGCTCTTTGCAGATGACCTATTTCCCAATTTTCTGGGGCCGGTTTCGGGAGTCTACTGTACACAAGTGTTTTATATTATTTTTAATAATGCCACACCACATTATTGAGGGCTTCATATGAAAACACAAGTTTTAAAATGTTGTGATTATACAATACATTATTTATTCGGACATATTTTTACTATCAAAAATTATTTAAGGTTAAACTTGAACTTTGTTGCCAGAACCACAAACATTTTAATTGCATTTTGGAAAAGTGATTAGTGGTAAGTAGGTACTAGGTAGTGTAATGAAATGATTGTTGAATTTAAGTATTCTTGGCTAGCAGCCAGTTCGCAGTTAAATGTCCGCAATAAACCCAGAACTAGAGGTCATTTCCACTTTGTATCGGTTAGACTAATTACCAAAATAATGTATTCAACAATGTGTACTCGCAGTAAACAACGCGTCACTCCGAATTAAGCCGCATAATATCTACCCCTAAACAACTTACAATGTGCCTATACATGGCATGGAACCCAACGGGGTAGAGAATAATTAAAAAGCTAACAGCTTCGATAAATAGAAGTATAAAAAATAATATTAATTAAATAAAACAATGTTTTTTTAACTACTTCCACATTTGTCTTTATTTAGACATCTATTGTTCGATTGTAAAAAGGCCACCAGGCATTGACAGACTGGATTGACCAGTCTAACCAACGAAAACCTTCACGAGTGATCTCCATTTTCGCACAAAGCTATATATATATATATATATATATATATATATATATATATATATATATATATATATATATATATATATGTATATATATATATATATATATATATATATATATTATTATTATATTATATATATATATATATATTATTATATATATGTATATATATAATATATATATATATACATGCATATATATATATATATATATATATACATATTATTATATATATATAGCATATATATATATATATATATATATATATATGCTATATATATATATATATATATATACATATATATATATATATAGCAGAGATATATATATATATATATATATATATATATATATATACATATATACTCGTATACTATTCTTCCCTCATCCATTCGTTCCATATGTCCAAACTTAAACGAAAATATGACTTGAAGCTTTAATTGTTTTATGCCGACATATTTTAATTGTTTCATTTTCTTTATCAATATTAAATAAATAATGTGAATGAAAATGTCCGTTTTCAAGAATTTTTATTGTTTTTCACAGGAATGACATATTTCGCCTTGCTTTGCTAGTAAGAAATAACGAATGTCTTGAAAAAGCATTTGATAATACCTTAGCAATGCGAAAAATTTCATTTCCATCTAATAAAATACAGAAGTTTTCATTCATATTCATTTTCCGACAAATTGTTTTACAGTAAACAGATTTATCTTATCGAATTTCAAAAATGATTTTTCGGAATAACGCAGCCGTTTATTTGTTTTTGTTTTCAAATGTTTCGTGGTTTACGTTCAGTTGACACAGTAAAGAATTTGCCCTCATTTTTATTTGATTTTTGATGATGAATATGATTCCGGAAGCACCAGAAGCAGCCAAACTGTACCGCAGCGGAAGTGAAATACATTCCATCGAAGATTGAGAATAATGCTAAAGGAAACAATTGGGTGGAAAGTGACGCCGGGCAGAGTGCTAACGTGACCTCGGAGGTAAATGAAACAATCAAAATACATCGACTTAATTAAACCTACTAATAAAACAATAAAAATAACGAAAAAATAAAAGATTATTTTTTTTTTGTATATAAATACTTGTAGTGTACCCATCATTTTTTAAGGATTAATTGTATCTCAATTGATAATGATACATCAAATGATTTTACTGAAATCTCTTGATGGAAGTTCATTTTAAATATTAATTAAATAAAACGATGTTTTTTAACTACTTCCACTTTTGTCTTTATTTAGACAGCGACCGGTTTCGCCAGGCTCGCTGGCATCGACAGACTGGTAACACTATTGTAAACTTAGTCCTTTATATACATACAGATCAGGGGTGGTAAACATGATTCTATACAAAAATAATCTTCAAATATTTATGTAAAATTTTTCTGAATTTAACTATTGGTATTACAGGTATTCTTGGAGGTTCGTGTTTAATACAATGGGTTTTAATTTTTATTATCTCTTACATATTCATATATAATTTTTGAAAAAATGGTAATTTTGTTTAAATTTTTACTGAATTTAAATATTATATGTTATAGTTCTTGGTCCGTAAGGTTGGCCGCGCCTTATTCGGTTTTCCCAATCCATATAGCTGCTAGGGTCTAGAATCAATCAAAAACACATTTTGGGCAGTAATCGATTCCAGGAATATTTTTTATTTCTTTATATGGGGTATAGCAACGGGGAGTGCACAAACAGTATTTGGTCATTAAGAACTACTTGGTCAGGGGTTTTGTGTTTTAGCCTATTTATTTCTAGAATTTCTAATTTGTTTAGTTTTTGACTTTTTGGGCATTTATGCAAGATTTTAGCGTTTTCGGTTGGGTTAAATGTATGATTATTTTCAATAAGGTGGTTAGCAAAATTGGAGTTCGTTTTATTATTTCTCCAACTTTGTATATGTTCCCCGATTCTAGTTTTGAAGGCCCTTCCTGTTTGGCCTACGTAACTAGCAGGACACGTACTGCAGTTAAGTATGTATGTGCCTGAATTTTGCATATTATCTTTTTTATCTTTATTGTTTACGATTAGATTTCCTAAAGTTTTATTATTATAACACGCGGTAATGCAGTTTTCTTCTTATAAAACGCGTTTCAATTTATTATTTATATCACCTATGTATGATAATTTAGCCCATTTTGTTTTTTTGCCTGCATCTATTTCTTTAATAGTGAGGCTATTACTGATTTCTTTTATGACTAGTTTTTTATTTTTTCTACGTATAAGGTTATCGACAAGTTTCTCATCATAACCCATCATAAAAAATTAAAACCCATTGTATTAAACACGAACCTCCAAGAATACCTGTAATACCAATAGTTAAATTCAGAAAAATTTTACATAAATATTTGAAGATTATTTTTGTATAGAATCATGTTTACCACCCCTGATCTGTATGTATATAAAGGACTAAGTTTACAATAGTGTTACCAGTCTGTCGATGCCAGCGAGCCTGGCGAAACCGGTCGCTGTCTAAATAAAGACAAAAGTGGAAGTAGTTAAAAAACATCGTTTTATTTAATTAATATTTGATAATGATACAATTAATCCTTTAAAAATGATTAACCCGCAATGGGTAAAAATCCTGTATTTGTCTACAAGTATTTGTATACAAAAAAAACTAATTCTATATTATAACTGGTACAAGTTAATAGCATAAAAATGGAGTTTCACTCGAGGCGTTATATAACTGGTACAAGTTAATAGCATAAAAATGGAGTTTCACTCGAGGCGTTATCTAGCAATGTGATTATTGGGTAAAAGCCTTTCACATTGCATCCATAAAGTTTTTCTGCTTAATGCTTACAAATTATCTTAATAGATGGCGCTAGTGTAGATGGACCTACCAACAGTGAAAAAATGTTAACATATATACAAGTTCCAAACATTTGTCAGACTTGGTGTCGTAAGAAGGGTCTTAACCCAACCAGTGACAGGTCATAAGTCCTGTAAGCACCTCGACTACCATATTCTGTTTCCAAATAATTTACATCTTCAATTCTACATTAAAAAAATAATTAATCTAAATTCACACCTGAAGATGGAGGTATCCTCCGAAACATGTGTTTTTTTTTTAAATATTTTGTGGATTAAACAAAGTTATTTTCAATTCCCTACAGATTCCAAAGTCTACGGCAAGAGAAAATTGACATCAAAACTTTCGTACTCCTAGTATTATAAGAGTATGTTCTCTTTGGTGACATGCCTCCCTCGGCCAGCTCCAGATAATATTGCGAACAGAGAGGAGAGATTTATCGCACATTAGTGTTCTGCGGATTTCTATTTCTGGTCAAAACAATTTCTTATAAGGACAACAAGAATGTACGCCAATTTTTTTTGGTCCCTCAGCAGATTCCACTGTTATGGATTAACCATTAAACGGTCATAACGCTCATCACTCATCCATTCCTATTGTTTTCTAGATTGCTATTACTCGTACATCTTATTCTCTTGCTTTTCTTTTTCATTTGCCAATCGGTAACGTATAACGTCTCCGGTCACTGTTAATCTTTGCAATTTTTTTTCTTATAAATTAAAACACACTGTGAGTTAATTTTTAAATAGTCAATTGTTTTGGCCGAAACACTATGATACTTAAAACTAAAAACTAACTAACTTACCATCACGCCGTCTCCCCGGAGGGGTAGGCAGAAAGAATGGAACGCTACACTGTTCTGTCCTGACATACTTCTCTCGATTCCTCTACATTCATACATCTTGTCATGCACGCACGTCGATTTTTCCGACTCCTCACGTGACCGACATTCAATATTTTATTGATTTGATCGTGCCACGTTTTCCTCGGTCTTCCACTATTTCTAGCTCCATTCACGTCGTTTACATATACCTTCTTCACCATTCTGTCTTAACTCATTTTTTCCATGTGTCCAAACCATCTTAACGACCCTTTTATTATTTTGTTCACAATACTTTCATTCGCACCGCATTCACTTATTATACTTGCATTTGACACTCTATCATTTACAGATTTACCATACATTCGTCTTAGGGATCTCATTTTAACTGCATTTATTCTACTTTCATTCTTTTTTTGCCAGTTCCATGCTTCACTTCCATACATAAGGGTCGGAACAAGAACACAATGATACTTAAACATTTTATAACTGTTAATGAAAAAACTTTGTTTTTATATCACAATTGTATTTATTTTACGACAGCTGTTTCATCAACCAATGTTGACATCATCAGGTGTTACAATAATATATCAAATGTCAAGTTTTGGTGATTTTTCGAATCTTAATGTGTATTTGTTCCTATCTCCATTTGAATAATTTCTTTGTTAAAATTTGAAGCTCTTGCTGAAATTGAGTTAATTTTTACTTTTTAAATTGTTAAATTACATAACATTGTTTTTTGTATCACAATGTATATGTAATTGTAACACCTGATGATGTCAAGGTTGATGAAACAGCTGTCACGTAAAGTAAAATACAATTGTGATACAAAAAAACAAATCTATTTAATTTAGCAGTTAATGTTAAGGTATCATAGTGTTTCGGCCAAAACAATGGACTATTTAATTTTTACTGTTAAAATTTAAAACACTGTTATACAACAACAACCACAGACCATCACGCCGTTTCCCCGTAGGGGTAGGAAGAGAGAACACTCCTCTATCCTGGCACACCTCTCTAGCTTTTTTCACATTCATATAGCGAGTCATACGATTCTTCCGACTTCTAATATCACTGTTATAATTTCACAATTTCTTTTTGTTCACTGAGAGTGTCGCGACAGCTGTTTCGCCAACCGATGTTGGCATCATCAGGTGTTATAATAAACTAAAGTAACAAATGAAAAGACTTACTATTGTATTACAAAAAATTCATTAGTGTGGTTTTTGGATTTGGAGTTTTTGCCCTATAAATAGTAAGTCTTTTCATTTGTTACTTTAGTTTATTGTAACACCCGATGATGCCAACATCATTTGGCAAAACAGCTGTCGCGACACTCTCAGTGAATAAAAAGAAATTATGATATTATAACAGTGTTTTAAATTTTAACAGTAATAATGTTGAAGTATCGTAGTGTTTCGGCCAAAACAGTGGACTCTTTAGTTAATTTTTAATTTAATTTAATGTAATTTTAATCAATCCATCCTTCATGTGCATTTGTTCCAATGTCAATTTGAATAATTTCTTTGATAACATTTTAAAGTTCTTAATGAAGTTGGATTGTTTTAAGTGCCCAATTACAGTCAATTAAAAGAACGGCGGAAGCGTGGAATCTGCACCTTAAAATAGAACAATATCGAACGAGATGATAAAGCATGTGGGAAATAAATTAACCACAGAACTACACAAACTGACTGAAAAAAAAACTTACGTTTTATTAAAATTTCCTATACAGTATATGTAAAGGAAATTCAAATACATAAGAGAAAAATGTATACGGGGTTCAAAGGGGTAGTAGCGCTACGATGGGGTATGTTTTGCTGGAAAATATGCCTTTACAAAATGTCATAAGGCGCCATGTTGCATTTACAGCAGCAACACTACTCGTCACCTGAGAGTAAGAGGGTTCCAACTAACAAAATTTCACATTTGGCTTTTTTTCGTGAAAAGGGTTCTTACTAACCTTATCTATACGTACAATTAAAAAAAAACATGTAATAGTATCGTCATTTTGATGTTACGAAAAGAATCAAGTTCCATCTGATCATTCAAAACACACAATTCACTGAAGAAGGATTCATTTAAACTTAGAACTTTATTATTCCAACTGTTGCCAGACAAAATTTACACGTTTCTCGGTAAAATAATCTCTGGAAATTGGAATAAAACCCCTTTATTCCAAGATACACACCCGAAACCAACAAAACGTTGACTTCATTTTTCTCAGCTTTTTACTTTTGTCAGTTGGAACCTTCTTACTCTCAGGTGACGTACTATCAAATCCAACTCTCTAGCGTCCACGAGAAGTCTTTTTAAAGACCCCGCGAACTCCGGGATAGAGAGAGAGAGGACGAATGGCGAGCTTCCAGCGCCATAAAACTGGATACACCCAGCTAAGGGAAGGTAACCCCGACAGAAAATTCTCCAGAGAAGGCAAGGGGATACCACTCTGGATATTTTTCCCGAGGCCATCACCATGGGGCCTCGGGCATAGGGTGATAGTCAACGTTAGGGAGACCTGACAAGACACAGAAAGAAGAAAAAGAAAATACAGTATAAATTATTATACATGTACTGAGTTCATCAATGCGAAACATCGTAAAAACAAAAAATAAAATAATACACTTTTTTTTAAGCTACATTTATTTAGAAAATATCAGAAAACCAATTGTTGCTGTCTGTTGAGTTGTCCCAAATTGATCCTCAAGTATTTAGTTGGTTAGAGAGCGTACGTTAACAATTTTTTCTAGCAAGACTATCAGTCACTACAGGAAGCTAATAAATTCCCTCAAGACACATATAACATAAAAAACACCCCATCACACGTTAGAATATTAAGTAATAAATTTCATATCAAGGCCCCTTCGATATAGCCCACATATTTTCTTGCTGTAATACAATACACCATTTTTTGACAGGGTGTGTCAATGACGAAATGTCTTTATATTCTAGGTGTGTGTGGCAACAGTGGCTACCAAGATTGCATGACATTTGTGAAAGCCTTTAGGAAGAGGACGGGTCAATACGTTCACGTGAGTAATATAAAATTACGTTGAATTAAAAATTACATTCAAGGATTAATTGTATCTCAATAATATGGTGATCGAGGTGTTTACAGGACTTATGACCTGTCATTGGTTGGGTTAAGCAAACGCTTTATGTAATACAACAATCCCCATTCCGCCCTTTTTACCTGGCACCATCTATTGAGATAAGAAGTAAGCATTAAGTAAAAAATCTTTATTAATGCAATGTGAAAGGCTATCAATCCAATTATCACACATTACTAGACAACGCCTGGAGAAAACTCTCCGATTTTTATATTATATTAACTTTGACCTGTTTTTATACAACATTTTTTTTCCAAATAATTACATCTTCGTCTCTATTGAGATATATTTAATTCTTAATGATTAATCCGTAATGGGTAAAATCCAGTATTTATCTACAAGTATTTGTATACATTAAAATAATAATAATAATAATAAATGTTGTATAAAAACTGGTCAAAGTTAAAAGCATATTAAAATTGGAAAGTTTTCTCCAGGCGTTGTCTAGTAATGTGTGATAATTGGGTTGATATCCTTTCACATTAATTAATAAAGATTTTCTGCATAATGCTTACATCTAATGTCAATAAATGGCGCTAGGTAAGAAGGGCGGAATGGGGAATGTTGTATTATATAAAGTGATTGCTTAACCCTTAACCCAACCAATGTCAGGTCATAAGTCCTGCAAACGCCTCAACCACCATATTCTGTTTCCAAATAATTTACATCTTCTTCTCTATTGAGATACAATTAATTCTTAACAAAGATAACGTTTGTTTTTTCGAAGATTCATTATATTTTCTATGAATGACATTTGTCCCATTATGAAGGCATTATAAACATTTGATAATGCCTTTGAAAGGCGAAACATGTCATTCAAATAAAAAATATAACTTCTAGAAAATAGACGTTTTAATTCGAATTAATTCTCGTTAAAATGTGATAAAACTTCTAGAAAATGGAAGTTTTCAATAATATTGATATATATCCAATCCAATCATGCTGCTGTCCCCATGTATACTGCCAAGGCATGTCGTGATTTACATGATTAAAAAAAACTAACTAACTAACCATCACGCCGTCTCCCCGAAGGGGTAGGCAGAAATAATGGACTGCCACACCTTTCTTTCCTGACATATTTCTCTCGCTTCCTCAACATTCATACATCGTGTCATGCACGCGCGTCGATTTCTCTGACTCCTCACATAGCCGACATTCAATATTTGATTTATTTGATCGTGCCACGTTTTCCTTGGTCTTCCTCTATTTCTGGTACCATTTACATCATTAACATATAATTTTTTTTACCATTCTTTCTTCATTCTTTCTTTCCATATGTCCAAACCATCTTAATGATCCTTTCATTATTTTGTTCATGACACCATCATTCGCACCGCATTCACTTCTTACATTTTCATTCGACACTCTATCATACACAGAATATCCACACATTCGTCTAAGAGATCTCATTTCTACTGCATTTATCGTACATTGACAGAGAAGTTTCTGGCCAAAAATCGCAAACTTTTCTGTGCGTTTGTCGACTTACAAAAAGCATATGATTACGTTAATAGAGAAAAGTTGTGGAAAATATTGTCTGAATATGGAATAAGTACAAAACTGATCACGACCATTAAGTCGCTATACACGGAAAGCACTGCTAGTGTCAGAGTAAATGGAGATCTTACAGCCTGGTTTGATATCAATAAAGGTGTCAAACAAGGTTGCGTAATGTCCCCGTGGTTATTTAATCTGTATATGGACAATTGTATGAAAGAGCTGAAAGGGTTGGATGTAGGTGCCAACATGAGCGGAGTGTCAGTTAGCTGTCTCGTGTATGCGGATGACGCTGTCCTACTTGCTGACAACGAGCATGAACTACAAGTCCTGGTTAATTGTATGTATGAGGTATGCATGCGAAATGATCTGATGATGAATGTTAATAAGTCCAAGGTAATGATTTTTGAAAAGGAAGAAACCACGACAGTCTGCAACATTAGCGTGAATGGTGAAAACTTGGAGCAAGTAGTTGAGTTTGTGTATTTAGGCAGTATGTTTACAAGAGATGGGAGAGTGGAGAGGGATATTGAAAGAAGGGTTGGGACAGGCAACAAAGTGAATGGTGCACTTAAAGTTGTCATCGCAAACAAAAACCTATCCAAAAAAGCTAGAATGGCAGTGCACAATGGTGTTCTTCTACCGACCCTTATGTATGGAAGCGAAGCATGGAACTGGCAAAGGAAGGATGATTAAAAAAACAACAAATTTATACCACAAACTCGTCAACCTTCCATCTACGGACGGAACTTTTTCTCGTAACGTTCCCACGTGTGTAGATAGGAAAGAAAGTATTCCCGAATTTAATATCGTAATATGTTTGAGAAGTAAACACCAAAGTGCGTAGCCTAAAGTAAACGTGCCTCCTACGTAGAGTTGGACGGGGTATGGTGTTATTACTTTTATATTAATAATCGAATACGATAAACAAAAAACTAAATATCCGTAGCTGAAATATTTTCTGTATCAAAATCTAACGTTTTAACTGAAATTTCAAGGTTGAAGTTCTTCTGATTGACTGAAGTTGACCTTCGTCAAAGACAGCTTTGATTGTTTTATTTGCGCGCTGCAGAACCAACCTGCCAATGGTTATGCCTGGGGGTAGGGCAATCTTATTGCTTAATCGGGTCGCCTCAGAGGTCGACATATTTCGTGATAGTGTGAGTTGCCTTCTTCTTCTTCTTCAAGTGCCCTGTCGGGTCCCCCCAACGTTGGCGATCACCTCGGCGAACTTGTCCCTGTCCTGCGCCGCTCGGAACAGCTCCTCAACACTTCGGATGCCGGTCCACTCCCTCACGTTTCGCAGCCAGGACATTTGTCCAGGAGATGAGCAATTCATAAAAATGGCGCTTTATAAATTATCCAATTTATTATTATTATTATTATTATTGTCTCCTTCCGGGTTGCCTTAGGGATGCAATATCAATGTTATGATTTTTTCTACTTCCTTAATCTTAATATTTTTATATGCTTCTCTTATACATTCTTATAATGTAATTGCAAACGATCTGGAATTATATGTCTGTAATGTTTGTGATTTTCATTTTTTTTAAATGTTAACTATAAACTAACTAACCATCACGCCATTTCCCCCAAGGAGTAGGTAGAAAAAATGGATTTCTCTCGCTTATCAATATTTATTTTCTCGCGTGACCGAAATTTAATATTTAATTGATTTAATAGTGCCACGTTTTCCTCGGTGTTCCTCTTTATCTTGTTCCTTTTACACCATTGACATATACTTTCTGAATCATTCTTTCTTCAGTCATATTTTCCATGCGTTTAAACAATCTCAATGATGCTTTCGTCATTTTATTTATAACCATTTCAATTGCGCTGCATCTTATATTTGCTTATTAATATTATGCTTCTTATATTTGCATTTGACACTCTGGTTCATCTTGAAATGTGTAATACAATATTACTAATTAAAAAATATTTGTTGATCGGTTTCGTCAGACCCACTGATTCACAGATTGATAATTATTTTATTACTGAGTCATTTGACCCAGAAATGGAAGAGAAATGCAGGATCAAAATAACCCTGAATTCATGAGTTTCCAATTTAATATGTAGTAAAAAGTTTCAATTTAAATTCGCTAAACTGAAAAATAATACTAATTGATACTGTTATTATATTTTTATTCCATAATTTAAGAAGTTTCCATAATTTAAGAAAAGGGCGAAAGAGAGCGCAAAAGGCTGGAGGCATTTGAGAGGTGGACCTACCGACGAGTTGCCAATGTTTCATTACAAATGAAGAAGTTCTCAGCAGAGTTGAAGAGAGTAGGCACGTGTTGAACACCATAGCGGAGAGGCGCGCAAGATGGATTGGTCATGTGTTGCGACACGAATGTTTCCTGCATAATGTGCTGGAGGGAATATTCGAGGGATCGATTTCCAGAGGACAGCCTTGCCGAGAGTACCTAGACCAGATTTACCGAGATATGGGCTACACCTCTTATGCAGAGTTGAAGAGAGTTGCCAAAGACCGAGCGGAGTGGAAGAGGAGATGCGTAGCCTTGCTGCAGACCAATCGTTAGATTGAGACCGGAGAAGAAGAATTTAAGAATATTAATAAAATTTTGCTGGGATTTGTGTATTTCAATCTTCACGCAACAACCTGCAAAGATCATTTTGAATCAAGAGCAAGACTATGGGTTCCTAAATGTTTTCGTGTCACCCCTCCTTTTGCAAAGACATACTCTCCCATTATAATACTTTTCTGCGTTAAGAACATTAACACATTATCGCTGAAAGCTTCAGTGCGGTATCGCATAATTTGGGAACGTATAAACTAGAGCAATATAAAATATATATAATCTATAATGAGAAGAAGAAGAAGTAATAAAAAGAGGAGTAACCCATCTCTAGCGGAGATATCTCAAAGTGCGGAAGATTCTGTGTACCCCATGTCACTCGCCCCACACTCATTTAGTGTTTACGCATCAGACAAGAAATTGAAACAGCCTTCAGATTAATACCATTAATTTCCCGCCACAATTAATAACAGCTCAATAAAAATAGTTGAAATAAATGTATTCAGCTATCAAGAACGATCAATTTTCCTTATTCAAATCAATTACATACATGTTTACATATAACATTTTGAATGTATACAAATACTTGTAGACAAATAGCACTGTATGATAATTGCAAAGCCTTTCACAGTGCAGTAATAAAGATTTTCTGCTTAATGCTTACACCCAATCTTAATGGATGGCGCTACTGTAGATTGAACCAAAAAAATGTAAAGTGTTCTTCAACATTGTAGCATATATACATTAGGGTGTCCCTTATATGGGCAAAAAAAAATTTTTTTGGATTATTGAAACGCATACCCCCTAATTATGTTTAATAGTCTACTAGTTACCCAAATACAGAATTTCAACTTCCTACGTTAATTCTAACCCGTGCCGACTTGCCCTCAAAGTTTTAGAAAATAGCCGCTTTAAGTGTCTCTTAAATATAGTTATAGATGATCACTTAAAACCATTTTGTTACATAAATATTGATGAAAACATGTATTTATATAATGTTTTTCTTATAATTATTAAAAAAGATCCAAATTTATATTTATTTACTTGGATATTTCCTCTTTAAAGTCTCTTTTTTACAGTCTGGGTAAATTTTTCTATGTTCTGGCACACAACATAATATGAACTGCTTATGTTCTTCATCTGCGGTAGTCAAACCATGAAAGTCTGTCATTAGATTAACAGCTCTTTTAGCTGTGTCATTAACTGCTTTTAAGCTATTAACCTTCTTTTTAGCTTCCACAAACTTCGCGCTATCTTTCTATGATGATACAATTTCTTGAAGGAAACTACTATCAAGTTTCAGTCGTGAAAATAAATCTTTACTCAGAAACAAAATCTGTCTAAGATTATCATAAAACAAGATAACAAATACTTGTAGTACCTATAATTAAAACAAATAAGTGCTAATTTAAATACCAGATTAAACACTACTTACGTACCATATAGAGAGACAGACATATGTTCCTTTGATGGAACATATGTCTTTCCCGAATCACCCAAACTTTCTTTTTGTAAGTTTTCTACAATGTTTCCTTTGGTCTGCTCATCAACGTTGTCATCAAACATTAAAAGGACAGCTATTTACTCTGATAAGTACCACAAATGTTGACTGAACTTGTATAAAACCGCTTTGGAAATTGTCAACTTCTTCGTAATCTTTTAAGGTCTTTTAAATACAAAAATCTTGATTCGGAGCTTTTATCGCCATACTACATTCAAGCCAAGGCTTCACATAAACTGTCACAATAAATAAACAGACATCTCGTACAGTTTGTTTGTCCTTAGCGCACATTTTAAACTGGGACTGCAGCAAACGTATTTTTAGGGAGTAAATAGATCATGCCATCCATCGTGCTTGATGCATTGGGCCAGCAGGACTGATTTTTATTTTATTTTCATTGCCTCCACCCAGAAAAACAATAGCAAGCTCAATGAGTTCGCTACGATCATCTCATGCAATCGATTTTGCGATTCAAACGCACTTTTGAGCATCAGTTCATATATATGATGGTGGCAAGCAAAGAGAAACAAATCTCTTTCTAGTTTTACAAGCTCCGTTCAAGCATTCTGTATAAGATGCTGTCGTATCACAGCACATTCAAGAGCATTGGCTTGTGCGATATCAAATAAATTATCTAATTCAAGTTGAAAGTTCTCTTCGCGGCGCCTATGTAAGTCCTGAATCTTCTTGCTATTTTTTGCAGTTCTCGTCAGACCTGATAAAGATCTACTAACTTCTTAACATAATTAAGAACAGCTCTGGTAGGTATTCAAGCCTTTTTTCAGAATATATTGCATTCCAGAATGACAAGATTTGGGCTTTCATTAACAGTCAAATTAACTTCACGTATGTTAAAAAATAGAACTGCGAGAACTTGACGATTAGATGATAGTTTACACCTGTTATTTGGTGATTTACTTTACCAACCAAGAAAATACAAACAGTATTTTCTAAAACATAATTGCTTCTTAGTTCCATTGACATCTTCGAAATATAAAACAATCCGTGCTACTACCCGACAAGCCTAGACTAAACGATAATAACAACGACAGCGCGCCGCTCCTGTGACGCAATTTGTATGGGACATCTTTGCGCGCAAGTCGGCACGGGTTGCACTGTTCCGAATAAGGAAAAAAATTGTTTTTGGATGTTTTAGGCCCAAATGAATAAAATAATAGCCTATGCATTATAAAATTAAAACTTTGAAAAATAAGGGACACCCTAATATACAT